>OY755244.1:53846813-53941813 GCA_963576725.1 Azorinus chamasolen
CTAACAGAATATGAATTCGAGGAGATTTGTTAGCATCAGTATTACCATTAAAGGTATCAGTTAACCGGTTACCCCATATTACCCTTTGAAGCCTTTGCAAAAGTAGAGTAGACCCTGATCAGTGTCCATGCTTATGAAACTTTTTAGTTGAGTCTGAGTTCGTTCTCAAGTTTTTGATTGGTCAGATTTGAGCCTTTGGCTCAAATCTGACCAATCAGAAGCTTGAGAACAAACTCAGACTCAACTAAAAAGCTTTATAAGCATGGACCCAGATGTCTTCTGACCAGGTTCTGTCTTGTTTGCTTGCGGGATAATAATAATTGTACAGTTTCTGCCATCGCCAAAAGTCTTATATTCATATGCCGGAAATTGAAAAGGTATTCACGAAATAAAGGTTAGATTAAGGTTAGATTATCTTCTATGCCTTAACCCTTTACTCCATGAATATCCATGTAAGAAATAATGACATCAGGGTCCATACATGGAAAAAATGATTAGATTTTTATAATGACACATGGATACAGGGTTTCTGGCCACTGCAGACACTATATAATTATAGTTATAATTATATACTGTCAGTTTCTGTAGTAAAATACGATTGTATTCGATCATGCAATACAACCTCTCAGATAAATTTTCCGTATTGCACGAGCGTGCAATACAAAATCCGTAGTTGTAAATCAATGCGCCATTCATGAATGGACTATGTTTTCAGTTTCTAAATAAAAGGAGTTAGAATATTGATGTTCATTTGTGTTGTTTTATTAAAACGGGTATATAATAAATGGAATATTACACGAAGTGACGATATGAAGGGTTGTATCACATGAGCGGTTGTTTGACCGTAGTATTCTCACTCACCGCGTCACTTCGTGTAATCTTTCCTATATATTGTTTTATATGCAAACAGAGTAAACATTGATCAGATGTCTCCCGAAATCAGTTGGCTCCTACGGGAACCATCTGATCTGGACCCGCCCTGATAGTAAAGGCGTAGAGAGGCATTTCTATGGAGTAAAGGGTTAAACTAATAATTCCAGAACATGTTAAGTCCGAAGTTTAACCCATTCCCGTATAGGCTATTTTTAGATCCAACCTCTTTGAACAAATCTACCGAAAAGGAGCATTTACTACTAAAAAGGAATATTTTAGAATTGTGTAGTGTTGAAACCATTGTGATAAATAGAGAATTTGCTCCTATGGAGCAAATGCTCTATTTATCACAATGGTTTCACAAAGTGACTTTTACAGAGGCGTCAACAGGCGTCTATATGCGGGAATGGGTTAAAATTAAAGGAGTTCTCTTATCTGTATATGTAACAATCTTTAACTATATAGGCTTCAATCTTGTAATATTATCTTAACGGAATTAATTAACCCTTTACCTGTTCAGTATCCATGTAAGAAAAAATAATGGCATCTTGAGCATTTATTATCTGAATTTTTGTCAGTATTGATTCATACGTCACTATAAATAGTATGTTAATTAATAGTCATGATATCATTACTTCATACATAAATATTCATGGAGTAAAGGGTTAATCCAAGCAGTATCTTGCCTTACGATTACGTAAGGGGTAGGAATTGAAGGTAATTTGTTGGGTTGCACGATTGAGTGTCAGATATTCGTATCATACTATGGGCGCTCTAACCTTCAAATAAAGGTATACGACCTGTCCTTCTCTGACCGCATCGCTGTAAAGAATATATCTTTAACCCTTTCCTTCTTATAAACGCCTTTTCACGTCTTTGCAAACAGAGTAGACTCAGATTAGACGGCTCATGTAGGAGCCGTCTGATCTGGGTCAGTTCTATTTGCTTATGATATAATAAATATATGATTTTACAGTTTCTGCCGTGACCATAAATTCGATGTGCCATTATAAAAAACTTAATCTAATTAGCATCCATGGTGTTACTATTTCTTAAATGAATACAGCAAAACCTCTCTATAACGGCCACTAAATTACATCAAGTATTTTGTGTTAAAGGCGTGTGACTGCTTAAAGCAATGTGAAAGTAAAACAGAACGCTCATACAGGAGCGTTCTGTTTTACGTTTACCTTGCTTTAAGTGGTCATCTGCCCTATATACCAACTAATTAACACAATTTAGTGGCCGTTATAGAGAGGTTTTACTGTATTCATGGAGAAATGTTTTAAAAACACGCCCAGAGCAAACAACCAACCTGGATCCTAATGATATACGCTACCTCCCTCATCTTGATCTACATTGTTTAGAAGTGTGTTAACATCGCCACTGGCAGCGAAAGATTTAACTCTTTCATCCATATAAACACCTTTTCATGTCTTTACAAACAGAGTAGACCCAGATCAGATGGCTTCTATTGGAGCTGTCTGATCAGGGTCTGCTCTGTTTGCTTATGTCATGCTATATATCTAATTCTACAATTTTTTTGTGTCACAGCAAAAGCTTCTCTTGGAAATCTTACATTATAAAGATTCAGCTAATAAATATTCATGTTAGAAAAATGACAGGGACATGGTTAAACGGACACATATGAGTCATACAGGAAACACTACGTACAGAACAAACAGCCGCCCGAACAGCAACACAAGAAAACCCAGCAAATGTACATAATTACCAAAAACATTAAGAGATACACAAAGACAAAACAAACAAACAATAGGGGGAAGATGGAAGTACCGCCTTGGAACGGTCAGTGACAAAAGTCACTAGGGGTTTAAACCGGTTTAATTGCGCCCAACCCCACACTTATTCCATCCACACCCTCTCCGACTAATCCACAACAACCGCTATGGCAAATACAGTGGTAAAGTGCATGTAAAACGAATTAAGTAACGAAAGTTCATGTGAATGGCTTTCAAAGAGGCATCACGATAGAACGTATATAAGTATTATAACCTAAACCACTTAACTCTTTCGGCGCCAATGTCGCCTGTTGGCACCATTGAAAACAGTGCAGTCCCAGGTCAGATGCCGCCTTTTCAAGGCGGCATCTGACCCGGGACTTCACTGTTTTCTGTATTATTTTAGCCCAAGCATACAGATTTTTTTTTTTTTTAAAAACAACAACAACAACAACAAATGTTTTACTAATATACCTTTATTATTTAGTTTAGAATTATATTTAATATGAAATTATTATTGAAGACGCCACTTTTAAATTTGGCGCCAAATGCATTCCTTTTATCTCACCATTGTCATGCTAAAAACAAATATGCCCACACAGTCTCTGATTTGCTGAACATTTGCTGAACATTTGCTGAACATTTCACCGACTTCCAATTCGTTCAATCTTTTGAGGGGTGTCAACAGGTCGGGTAATAACGAGCCGTTATGTAACTCGATCTCTCATCTGGATCCAAGCTGTTTGAAAATGCCAGTCAACACCCATTCAGCATGAGAAGAGTTAATATACTACTTGAAATTTGATAAGCATCAAACGTTTGACTTAATACCATGACAACCTTAAAGACATTCCCTTGGCCGGCTTGGGTCTTTACAGCTAACCTGTGAAAAAGCATGCGGCACATGGTAACAGCTATAGCAGTCTGCCTGTCAAGAACCACTGGAGCGTTCCATGTGAGGCCCGTCTCTTACATTTGATGATTTGGAAATGATAAGATTGTCACTAATGCAGTATATGATTTTATTTTTAATTATGCTCCTTGAAACTATAAGAAGGAGCATATAGGCACCGCTTTGTCCGTTCGGCCTGTGAATGTCTTCTAAAGTGCTCAACCTACATTCATGACACTCCACATACAAATATATCTCATTGAGATCAAGTGCAGGGTGCAGGGGTTAAATTATAACTTTCTGAGCAGTATTTACATATTCTGATAGACCTTGTTGGGAGAAAAGGCAGCTGTGTCCAAGGATAATAACTCTAAAATGGATTCTACTGCAGGCCAAATGTCCAGAGTTTTATCTCTGATATACATAAGCGCTCAGGTTTTTTTAATGTATTTAATCCTTATATAATATTCATCTGCTAAATTGCTTGTCTGCTTCAAATGTGAAAGTGCTTCATAGTTTGTAAAGATTTGTGAAAATGTTGTCTGTCAAATAGCTTGGATCCAGATAAGATGCCGGGTTACTTGACGTCTCATCTGGATCCAACCTGTTTTCATATGGCCCTTTGTTTGTTAGTGGTAGGCTTCTTAAGGGTTGAACTTCTATTGGGTTCTGACCAACAATGGTCTTTTAAGTGTGTTCCCCTTGACTAATTGTATGTCAGGGCCTCTCTAGACAGAATGAGACGGCTTGCCATATTTTGCACACTTGTATCATGCTTTTACTGTTATTTTCACGCCTATTGAGAACAATGGGGGGGAATCATTGAATGGACCTGGGTAATGTCTTTAATTGATATTTTGATTAAATTTTCAAGCGATATTGATCCGCATTATGTTCAGCGTGTACGCTCCAGGTAAGAGTAGGAAGCACGTGCTAGCAACGTTTATCAGACACCTCTTGATTTTCACGCTTTTTTGGTGTCCAAGCTTGTTTCGTAAACATTGGTGATTTATAGACGTACTATGACTGTTGTGAATGTTTGAAGGTATTTATCTGAGGTAGACATGTGGCGTGCGGTGACAATGGTGGAGGAAGGGGACACTCATAGTCAGGCAGGCGAGGTCCTCGGAGTGCACCACATCGTCATCACTAGAGTCTGGAGAATGTATCACCAGTTCGGTACACCAGTCAGGCGTCACGGTGGGGGTAGAGAAAGGGCTACATCCGCAGCCGATGACTGAAAAACTAGCAATACAAGCTCGCAGACACCTCGCAGACACCGCTTTGCAACAGTTTCTGGGCTTCGAATTGACCTTTGAAATGGCACTGGAGTCATTATTTCGACTTAAAACATCCGTACACGTCAGTATGTGACAGGCCTACCTTCGAGAAGGCACTGTACATGGATACCATTGATCTGGTTTCACACACAGGCTAGGTTAGAATGGGCCAGGGACCATGTTGGTTGGACCCATCAGAACTGGCGACGTGTCCTGTTCACGGATGAGTCGTGGTACTGTCTCGACTACACAGATATGCAGGGAAGAGTGCCGAGAAGACCCGGAGAGAGGTTCCACGCAGCCAACATCGCTGGGCATGGCCGTTACGGAGGGGTTCGGTGATTTGTGGAGCGGGATCAGCTGGGACTTCCATGCACTTTGTCGTGGAACGTTGACCGTCGTGCGCTATATAGAGGATCTTACATGAGTGTTCTTGATTATTGGATTTATTAAATGAGTCTTTTTTAAAACGATAAAAAAACGAGCTTTAGCGAGTTTTTTTATCGTTTTAAAAAGACGAATTTAATAAATCCAATAATCATGAACACGAATGCTAGATTCTATTTATAACATAACAAACACAAATGTTTTTTGCAGCCAATATTTCAATAGTAACGTGGATTGTTATAAATTCTCCTTACATATAGAAATGATGAATTAAATGTGTTATTAGGTTTGCTAAGTGACTGGGACAAAGTAGGTCCAAAATTTCCAACTGTTTATTGACTTACTCTCATATCAATCAGGATCTAATTTAGACCTCTCTAATATTCATTTTAGTGATAGTTTATGATAAAAAACACACAACATAAACACGTCAAAATAATTTTTGAGTTACAGTTCCGACATACAACCACGTCACAGTATGACGTCACTGTACACAACATGTGTCTATGTAAAGTGCGCCATTTGCTAATAGTTTAAATGAAGACTACATACAGTTTTCATTTTAATGGGCGATAATGCCCGCCCTCACACTGCAAATGTGGCCCAGCAATACCTGCAGACGACATGAATCGAGCGTATGGACTGGCCGGTGTAACGAAGTAAAGTGACCCCCATAGAATACTGACCCCCCGGTCACTATTCTTCAGAAAAAGCGACCCCCTTTCTGAAAAATATCGACTCCCCTCTGAAAAATAGTGACCCCCTCCGCGATATCTATAAAATATTGACCCCGCCTCAACTATTACTAACAAATTAGTTACCATTGCAAATAACCTAATATTGTTGCGGCTGCAGTTTTGTTGTTGTTGTTGTTGCTGCAGCATCGGGTGGGCGGGTATGTGTGTGCGTGGTGAGTGGTAGCGTGGGGGGGGGGGGGGGTTAAACGGAATTTAACGGAAACACTTTATTATTTAGATACTTTCAATATTTTGAAAAATGTTGACACTAGCAGAAAAGTGACAGAGGGTGTGAAAGAAGTAGTTGTATTAGTAGAAGTAGTGGTAATATAACTTATTTTAAGGGGACATTTACAATGCATTTTGAGTATAACAACCTTTTCTGTGCGATCTAATAAATGGTTCTATACTTCTAACAGCGACCGACCTTACTTGTCAAATCATGTTTTTAAATCTTTACAGTAAGTAAACTCTTCTTTTTATAAAGGCAAATACTACTACTTGTGTATTTTATTTTGTACCCTTGAGTAATAATTCGCAATATAAACGAACACAAATGCAAATTAAGTTCAATTGAATATACTTTTTGTAAAAGGATAAAAGTTGACGATTAATCTCAGTCTGATTGGCAAACTGTTTTGAAACTCAACATGTGCTGATATTTTCAATGTCATACATTTGACTTACTAGGCAGCCACAAATAGGTGACGAACACACAAGGAAAACTATCTTCTCTAGGTTATGTTATGAATAGAATATAAGACTCGTGTTCGTGATTTATTGGATCTATTAAACTCGTCCTTTTAGACAAAAATAAACACGCACCAAATCCTTGATGTGTGGTTTTCTACAAAGCTCGTTTAAAATAGAAGTAAAAACATTATGAACAACTAATCTAATGTTTATTATCTGCAGAGGAAAATGGCCTGTTGCAAATGTACACACTATATTTCTATGGTATATGTCACACGTGCTTGACCTTTTATATAAGAAAATCAACAGCATCTCTTCGACAATAATTGACAAAATTCTCTATAAATGGAATTGTATTCCGATGTTGTGTAGGGGTGTGTGAATGTGTGGGTGCGTGCGGAAGGATGTTTATTTATAAGTGATTGTGTACGTGCATGTGCGTGTGTGTGTGCATGCGCGCGCGTGTGCGTGCCTGCTTGCGTGAGTGTGTGTGATATTCTGTACGAACAATGATTACAAGTCGTATTACTTGGCGTTCATTGCGCACATTGGTCATGATATATTAAACGGGGCTCAAAATGATATTACTAGGGGTCACACATCTGTAACAATTATGACCAAGGTTAAATATATTTTTTCGAAATACGTGAAACCCTTTCTGTAAAGTATACATGAGGCAAATTAAAGTTGCTGGTGTTGTTCAAAATATCACGAAGGTTGGCCAAAGCATTATTACCGGGGATCACTATTGTTTAAAAAATACTGACCGGGGTTCGATATTCTTCAGAAAAAAATGACATCCATCCTTTCTACAACATACTTGAGTTCAATTAGCATTGGGCGCATTGGTCATTATATAATATACGGGGCTAAAAATACTCTATGAAAGGGGGTCACTACATCTGTAAGAATTATAACCAAGGTTAAATATTTTTCGAGTAAAGTTAAACCCTTTCCTTAAATTATACTGGAGATAGATTTGAGTTTCAGGGAGTTGTTTAACATATCATGAATATGTGTCAAAGCACTATGACCGGGGGTCGCTATTTTTTAAAAAATACTGACCGGGGGTCAGTATTCTTCAGAAAATGTGACCCCCTATGTACAAAATGCTTGGGTTCAATTAACATTGTGCGTATTAGTATAGTATAATAAACACGGTCAAAATGCAATGACTGGGATCACTACATCTACAAGAATTATGACAAAGGAAAAGGTATTGAACCCCCTTTTTACAAAATAAATAAATACTAGAGTTGTTTAACATATCATCAACGTGAATCATAGAGTTAATATCGGGTTCGCTATTTTTGACAATATACTGGCCGGGGTCGATATTCTTCAGAAAATATGACCCACTATGTACAAAATACTTATGGGTCACTACATCTGTAAGAATTATGACCAAGGTTAAATAAAAATCGAGTAAAGTTGAACCCTTTCTTAAATTATACTGGAGGTAGATTAAATGAAAAAGTAGTAAAGTCAAGCAGGAAAAGCCACACACATAAGTTCGCGGGAGCTGTTCAACATATTATGAACGTGTGTCAAAGCACAGTGACCGGGGGTCACTTTTTAAAAAAAAAAAAAAAATACTGACCGGGGGGTCGATATTCTTCAGAAAATGTGACCCCCTATGTACAAAATACTTTGGCTCAAGTTGCATGGCGCGCATTAGCCACGATATGATAAACAGTGCTGAACTTGCTATGACCGGGGGTCACTTCATCTGTAAGAATTATGACTAAGGTTAAATAGTTTACGAGTAAAGTTAATCCCTTTCTTTAAATTAAACTGGAGGTATGTTGCAACCTGAATTGTAATGACAACCGGAATTGTAATAAAATTTATTACAAAACTGGTTATGATGCGAAAACGTTATTACAATTGGTGGTCAACCTGAATTGTAATAACAACCTGAAGTGTAATAAAAACAAATTGTGTCTGTATGTGTGTGTCTATGTGAGTATGAATGTGCGCACGTGCTAGTATGTTGATAGTATGTGTATGCGTGTAGTTTGTATGGGAGGGGCGCATGCGTGTGCGCGCATGTGTACATGTTTTCGCATCATAACCAGTTTTGTAATAAAAATTTCTAAGTCGTTGTACTATCATCTAGAATATCTGATGTATTACTTCATACATGTACACATGCGCGCACACGCATGCGCCCCTCCCATACAAACTACACGCATACAATTACTATCAACATACTAGCACGTGCGCACATTCATACTCACATAGACACACAAATACAGACACAAAATTATTTTATTACACTTCAGGTTGTTATTACAATTCAGGCTGACCACCAATTGTAATAATGTTTTCGCATCATAACCAGTTTTGTAATAAAAAAATCTAAGTCGTTGTACTATCATCTAGAATATCTGATGTATTACTTCATACATGTACACATGCGTGCACACGCATGCGCCCCTCCCATACAAACTACACGCATACACATACTATCAACATACTAGCACGTGCGCACATTCATACTCACATAGACACACAAATACAGACACAAAATTATTTTATTACACTTCAGGTTGTTATTACAATTCAGGCTGACCACCAATTGTAATAATGTTTTCGCATCATAACCAGTTTTGTAATAAAAAAATCTAAGTCGTTGTACTATCATCTAGAATATCTGATGTATTACTTCATACATGTACACATGCGTGCACACGCATGCGCCCCTCCCATACAAACTACACGCATACACATACTATCAACATACTAGCACGTGCGCACATTCATACTCACATAGACACACAAATACAGACACAAAATTATTTTATTACACTTCAGGTTGTTATTAAAATTCAGGTTGACCACCAATTGTAATAACGTTTTCGCATCATAACCAGTTTTGTAATAAATTTTATTACAATTCCGGTTGTTATTACAATTCAGGTTGCAACAGAGGTAGATTAAGTTCGCGGGAACTGTTCAGCATATCATGAACGGTTAAACGTGTGTCAAAGCACTACGTCCGGGGGTCGCTATTTTTTAAAAATATTGACCGGGGTCGATATTCTTCAAAAAATGTGACTCCCTATGTACAAAATACTTGGGTTCAATAAGCATTGCGCGATTTAGTCATGATATAATAAGCACGGCTGAAATTGCTATGACCAGGGGTCACTACAAATGTAAGAATTATGACCAATGTTAAATATTTTACAAGTAAAGTTAAACCCTTTCTTTAAATTATACTGGCGGTAGATTGAGTTCGCAGGAGCTGTTCAACATATAATAAACGTGTGTCAAAGCACTATGACTGGAGGTCGCTATATTTTGAAAAATAATGATGGGTGTCGATATTCCTCAGAAAATGTGACCCCCTATGTACAAAAAACTTGAGTTCAATTAGCATGGCGCGCATTAGCCATGATATAATAAACACGGCTGAAATTGCTATAACCGGAGGTCACTGCATCTTTTACCACTGTATTTGCCATCGCGGTTGTTGTAGATTAGTCGGAGAGGGGATTTATTTATTTACACTGTTTTATCAGGGTGGGGATGGAATAAGTGTGAGATTGGGCACCCATAAACCAGTTTAAACCCCCAGTGGCATTTGTCACTGACCGTTCCAAGGCGGTACTTCCATCTTCCCCCTATTGTTTGTTTCTTATGTCCGTGCGTCACTTTGTGTCTTTTATATTCATGTACATTTGCTGTTTGTCGTTTTGGTGCTGTTTGGGCGGTTGTGTGTTTTGTATGCGGTGTTTCCTGAATGCTTCATACATATACTTATATCATGAACGTGTGTCAAAGCACTATGGCCGGGGTCGCTATTTTTAAAAAATACTGACCGGGGGTCGATATTCTTCAGGTAATGTGACCCCCTATGTACAAGATATAAAATATAGTTTACGAGTAAAGTTAAACCCTTTCTTTAAATTATACTGGAGGTAGATTACGTTCGCGGGAACTGTTCAACATATCATAAACATGTGTCAAAGCACTATGACCGGGGTCGCTATTTTTTAAGAAATACTGATCGGGGGTTCGATATTCTTCAGAAAATGTGACCCCATATGTACAAAATACTTGGGTTCAATTAGTATTGCGCGCTTTAGTCATGATAGGATAAACACGACTGAAATTGCTATGACGGGGGGTCACTAAATCTGTAAGAATTATGACACAGGTTAAATAAAATCGAGTAAAGTTAAACTCTTTCTTAAATTATACTGGAGGTCGATTAAGTTCGCAGGGAGTTGTTTAACATATCATGAACTTGTGTCAAAGAACTATGACCGGGGTCGCTATTTTTTAAAAAATACTGACCGGGGGTCGATATTCTTCAGAAAATGTGACCCCCCTATGAACAAAATACTTGGGTTCAATTAGTATTGCGCTTTAGTCAAGATAGAATAAACCCGACTGAAATTGCTATGACTGGGTGTCACTACATCTGTAAGAATTATGCCAAAGGTTAAATAAATCGAGTAAAGTTAAACTCTTTCTTAAATTATACTAGCAGTAGATTAAAAATTCTGAAGGGTGGTGATCCCCCGAAAGCAAAAATTGCCAAACAAAAAGAGAAAATTGCAGACTCGGTTTTATTGAGTCTGTTCATGAGCAGTAATTGAAAGTGCAACACTGCTCACGCCCCCTAGCACCGGCTTAAGCGATATTCAATTTTCAGAAGAAGTACTGAAATTCATGATTTCGAAGGATCAGAAGGAATAACAACACTGAGAATGAAGTACGGGGCGACGTTTTACGGCCGTCACACAAGCACTTAACACCTGTTGTTGTGAAGATTATAAATTCTGAAGGGTGGTGATCCCCTGAAAGAAAAAAATGCAACACAAAAAGAGAAAATTGCAGACTCGGTTTTGCTGAGTCTGTTCATGAGCAGTAATTGAAAGTGCAACACTGCTAAGTTCGCGGGAACTGTTCAACATATCATGAACGTGTGTCAAAGCACTATGACCGGGGGGTCGCTATTTTTTTAAAAATACTGACCGGGGGTCGATATTCTTCAGGTAATGTGACCCCCATGTACAAGATATAAAATATAGTTTACGAGTAAAGTTAAACCCTTTCTTTAAATTATACTGGAGGTAGATTACGTTCGCGGGAACTGTTCAACATATTATAAATATGTGTCAAAGCACTATGACCGGAGTCGCTATTTTTTAAGAAATACTGATCGGGGGTTCGATATTCTTCAGAAAATGTGACCCCATATGTACAAAATACTTGGGTTCAATTAGTATTGCGCGCTTTAGTCATGATAGGATAAACACGACTGAAATTGCTATGACGGGGGGTCACTAAATCTGTAAGAATTATGACACAGGTTAAATAAAATCGAGTAAAGTTAAACTCTTTCTTAAATTATACTGGAGGTAGATTAAGTTCGCAGGGAGTTGTTTAACATATCATGAACGTGTGTCAAAGAACTATGACCGGGGGTCGCTATTTTCTTTAAAAAATACTGACCGGGGTCGATATTCTTCAGAAAATGTGACCCCTATGAACAAAATACTTGGGTTCAATTAGTATTGCGCGCTTTAGTCAAGATAGGATAAACACGACTGAAATTGCTATGACTGGGTGTCACTACATCTGTAAGAATTATGACAAAGGTTAAATAAAATCGAGTAAAGTTAAACTCTTTCTTAAATTATACTAGCAGTAGATTAAAAATTCTGAAGGGTGGTGATCCCCCGAAAGCAAAAATTGCAAAACAAAAAGAGAAAATTGCAGACTCGGTTTTATTGAATCTGTTCATGAGCCGTAATTGAAAGTGCAACACTGCTAAGTTCGCGGGAACTGTTCAACATATCATGAACGTGTGTCAAAGCACTATGACCGGGGGTCTCTATTTTTTTTAAAAAATACTGACCGGCGGTCGATATTCTTCAGAAAATGTGACCCTCTATGTACAAAATACTTGGGTTCAATTAGTATTGCGCGCGTTAGTCATGATAGGTTAAACAGTGCTGAAATTGCTATGACCGGGTGTCACTACATCTGTAATATTTACGACTAAGGTTAGATAAAATCGAGTAAAGTTAAACTCTTTCTTAAATTATACTGGCGGTAGATTAAGTTCGCAGGGAGTTGTTCAACATATCATGAACGTGTGTCAAAGCACTATGACCGGGGGAGTCGCTATGTTTTGAAAAATACTGACTGGGGGGTCGATATTCTTCAGAAAATGTGACCCCCTATGTACAAAATACTTGGGTTCAATTAACAAGGCGCGCATTAGCCATGATATGATAAACAGGGCTGACATTTTGCTATGACCGGGGGCACTACATCTGTAACAATTATGACCAAGGTTAAATAGTGTACGAGTAAAGTTAAACTCTTTCTTTAAATTATACAGGAGGTATATTAAAGTCGCGGGAACTGTTCAACATATAATGAACGTGTGTCTGTCAAAGCACTATGACCGGGGGTCGCTATTTTTTAAAAAATACTGACCGGGGGTCGATATTCTTCAGAAAATGTGACCCCCTATGTACAAAATACTTGGGTTCAATTAGTATTGCGCGCTTTAGTAATGACAGATAGATAGGTAGATAGATAGTAGTAGTATAAGTAGTAGTAGTAGTATAGGTAGTAGAAGTATAGGTAGTAGTAGTGTAGGTAGTAGTAGTAGTAGGTAGTAGGAAGTAGGAATAGTAGTAGTAGCAGTTGTAGCAGCAGCGGCAGTAGTAAGTGGGTGGGTTTGTGGGTGGTTGGGTTTGTGCTTTGGTGGGTGGCTGGGTTTTGGGTGGATGGGTGGGTGGGTTATTGGGTAGGTAGGTAGGTAGGTAGGTAATAGTAGGAGGAGGAGGAGTAGGAATAGGAGTAGGAGGAGTAGTATGTGTAGTAGTGGGATTAATAGCAGCAGTAGTAGTAGTAGTAGTGGCAGTAATTATAGTAGTAGTAGTAGTAGTAGTAGTAGTAGTAGTAGTAGTAGTAGTAGTAATAGTAGTAGTAATAGTAGTAGTAGTAGTACTAGTGACGGTGATGGTGGTGGTAGACGAAGCAAACACAACAGCAACAACCAATATTATTTCCCACTTCGCTAAAATAATTCAAAAGGCATGATGTCGAACCCCTATGTTGCCTCACTTGGATGAGATTTATTTCAATTAATTTCAATAGGTGATAAATTACAAATGTTTTCAAAATATGGATATGATATATGGCATTGCACACAGCATTGACCATAAGAAAATCCACTGCCAAATGAAGTTATTTTTTTATTTTACAGTGACTGACACAGTTTTCCGTCCACGTAATTTTAAGTTAGAACTTAGATTATTGAAATTTTAACAGCTATTTACGTCAGATAGAAGTCAATACAACATTTTACAATTTATTAAGTGATCTCTTTATAGATGCATGCTGGTACATGTGCTCCTGCGTGCGCGTGAGTGCGTGCGTGAGTGTTGGTGTGCGTGCATGTATGCGAGTGTTTCTAAGTGTATGTGTAAGTATCGGTATATGTGCGTGCGTGCGTGCGTGCATATGTGTACCGGTATGTGTGCGTGCATGCGTGTGTGTGTGTAATTGTGTGTGTACATGCGTGTTGTGTGTGTGCGTGCGTGCGTGCGTGCACAGGCGTGCGGGTGTATGTTTTGTTGAAACAAAGACAGGGAGTCACTATTCTATGGGGGTCACAAATCTTCGTAAGGGGTCAGTTTTCTTCGTGTGCAGGGGTCGTAATATTATGACCGGGGGGTCAAAATACTATGACCGGGGTGTCACTATTTTTTAAAAAATACTGACCGGGGGGTCAGTATTCTATGGGGGTCACTTTACTTCGTTACACCGGCACGATCCCCGGACTTAAATCCAATCGAGCATGTGTGGAATGAGCTGCAGCTTGCAGTATCGGCTCGTCCAGACCAGTCAAGAAAAGTGCAGGAGCTTGGTATCATGTTGGTTGAAGCAAGGGACGCCATACTGCGGAGGACCATCCAAACCTTAATTGGAAGCACGAGGAGACGTTGTCAAGCCGTAATTGACAGCCACGGTTCTCATACGCGATAATGACTCAGAACAGGCTTGTTAAGTTTAAACGCTTTTGGCAATTCTGCCCTATTAACCCATTACCTCATAGGCTATTTTTAAATACAACCTCTTTGTATAAATCTACCGAAAAGGAACATTAACTAGAGAAAAGGAATTTTTTTTTATAATTTTGTAGTTTGAAACCATTGTGATAAATAGAGCATTTGCTCCTATAGGAGCAAATGCTCTATTTATCACAATGGTTTCACAAAGGGACTTTTACAGAGTCGTCAAAAGTCGTCAATATGAGGGAATGGGTTAAACGATAAGCGTTATTTTTAGGGTAATCGAATTCAACAGCCATAACGAATTTAACAATTTCATTGCAACCATTTATGAATTTATTAACTCAATAAATCATATAATGAATTAGTTCTCCAACCTTTGATTAGATAGCCCCACTTAAAATGAAATTATTTAGATTTGAAGGTTTGGTAGTTAGCAAACTTTGAGTAGTATATTTAGTACGGTGAGTAGCTTTTGTTTGCATAGTTTTTCTTCCATTTCATCTACACCCCCAAGGTATCTCCTGTTTTCAGGTTTTATGTACTTCACACTAGCAGGTGTTAAGTGCTTGTGTTGCGGCCGTAAAACGACTACCCGTACTTCATTCTTAGTGTTGTTATATGTTCTGATCCTTCGGGATAATATATTTCGTTCCTTTTAGTTATGAAAATTGAATACCGGCTTTATTAAACCAGTGCTATAGGGGACGTGAGAAGTGTTGCACTTTAAATAACTGTTAATGAACAATTTTCGATTAATTGTTATAATAATACATGGACACAGGATTTGTTTGGCCATGGCAAAAATTAGAATGATATCTATATTATATCATAAGCAAACAGAGCAGACCTTGATCAGACGGCTCCTATAGAAGCCATCTGATCTGGAGTTACCCTGTTTGCGAAAGCGTAGAAATGCGTATTTATGGAGTAAAACATTGAATATGGTCCATGTATAATATCCTCATAGCTTTTTAACTCTTTCACAGCCGAAGTCGCCGGAAGTCGCCGGAAAGCGACCCATGTAGATTGCTGCAGAGGGCGCATATGTGATTATCATTGCAAACAGTTTTGATCCAGATGAGACACCGAGTAATTCGGTATGTTTGACACACCACTTATGTTTTAACACATTACCCCCTAGTGACGCATTTTTGCGCCTCTATAAAATTCACATTGTGAAACCATTGGAGGAAGTGCTCCTATAGGAGCAAATGCTCTATTTATCACAATGGTTTCAAACTACAAAATTCAAAATTTTTCCTTTTCTCTAGTTAATGCTCCTTTTCGGTAGATTAATTAAAAAAGGTTGAGTCTAAAAATAGCGTAGGAGAGAATGAGTTATTGAAAGAAAGTTCACTTTTAACAGACGATTATGATTGCAGACGGAAATTATTTGGCGCCAAAAGAGAATGCTATGACTTGTCATCTGTTCGTCATTTTTCTAAAATTTGAACCGTATTGTACTCATTTACGAAATATAAGTGAAGTTATAACTGTACATACAGAATTTATTGTAGTAAAGCTGAAGCATCAACAAAAGTAATTCGAGAATAAACTTGTGAATACGTAGAATATAAATGTTTGTACATACAGCCTATGACTACGCTGTGGTATTTACACTTTACGATGCATAGTATGGACATATATGCATTTATCTTGTGAATATGGGAGCATGAGTGAATACCTATGAAAACAGTTTGGATCCAGATGAGACGCCGAGTAATCGGCGTCTCATCAGGATCCAAACTGTTAGATACCCTGAATGCATTTTGGTAGACAAATTGATTATAGCTTAAAATTTGAAAATGTAAAGATTAAGCCTTTCATACTGAATGGACTCGGTGTTTAAGCATTGATGGGCCATTCCACTTTGAAATTTCAGCATTGAAAGGGTTAATAAAATTAATTGATGACATTAGTCATAGTTGGTATTTAATTCATTGAAACATCTTAGTCATACGGAAATATTCTATATATTCTATCAAAGTATGGAGGCATTTATACTGGAATGATATGTGTTCCGACTCACAGAAACACGTGCTTTTAAGTGTTCTAAGATCTCATTTTTCATAGTCTTTCGCTTTCGTTTTTGCTATCGTCTCTGCTTTCTTCTTTCTTTATATTTTCTTGATCAGTTTCGTCACGACCATTTACAACAATGACTTTTACATTGTCGTTTACATTGGCATTCTCCTGGTCCGGTGCGTGTAATGTTTCCGTGTCACCAGTTTCTGATGGTTCTGCCGAAGTTGCAGGCGGTGCCTCTGATACTAACTCATCTGGAGTAGGCGGTGTTATTGAAACCTCAGGAATTTCAGGCCTGACGTCAAACTCGATACTTTTCGCCTTAAACTTCAGTATGCGCTCTTCGTCCATTTTGTCCAAAACTATAAATACCGGTCCCGATTTCCCTGAAATATTGTCGACGCTAACTCCAGATTTTATGACCTCAAATTCCATGTTCTTGATTGGTATATGGTGATTTCGAAGATCGTCAACAGATGTGGAAACCAGAACATCAGACAGAGAAATTTGGTCCCCGGTTTTAGCGTCAGGTGCATCCGTGGCGTCGTCCATGTTCGTCAGTTCTATTTTCATATCATGACTAAGCGTGACATTATTGGTCATTAGTTTTGTGTTAATGGATTCAGGTTGTTCTATTACTATGTTAGCGTTGTAAACATCTGTCTTCATGTACTCCGCGTCACCATTCTCGTAAGCTTTCTGCAATGGTTAATAATAATATCTTAACCCTTATTGTGCAAAAATAATCTCTGATCTGATACAATTTTAACCCTTCACTACTTTCTATGCATTTTCAAACATAGTAGATCCAGATCAGACGGCTGCTGTAGGAGTCATCTGACCAAGGGCTCCTCTGTTTGCTTATGAAATAATGTAAATATGACTTTATAGTTTCCGCCATGACCTACATGTCCTATGTTCATAGGATAATATAAAAAACACAATCTAATATAAGTAATATTCATGACGACGTTATTTCTTACTTGAATATTCATGGCGTTAATGATTCACTCACGTCCGAGTCGTTCAAGGTTTTGAGAAACTATTGACAGCCAGATAGTATACTAATGAGACGCCAAGTCACTCGGCGTTACAACGGGGTCGCAACCGTTTGCTAATGTCAGCGTGGCCGCGCTTAGCATGAAAAGAGTTGAGCAATGACTTAGGGTGTTTTCAATTGAAAAGAAGCAGTTAACCGTTAAAATGCTGACCACAATCTAACCGTCATTTGCACACGGCTTGGATCAAGACGAGACACCGAGTAACTCGGTGTCTCACCAGGAACCAGTCGGTTTGACACTCGGCCAGTAATGTCTCAAAAGCTTGAAAGAGTCGCAAGCAAGTAAGGCTGGTTTCATATCAGAGTGTGAGCAGATATATTTTGTTTGAAAATGCATTTATATGAAGGAAATGGTTAAAACCATCCCGTGTTCATTCGTGTTCTGATTACCGAGTACAAAAGCTAAGGGTACTCTTAATATGAACATGTTTAAGGGCACGCGCGACCTCCACGCGTTGCCTTATCAGTCATTGGATAGGGTAAGAGACCTGACATATATCAGCCGCACTAATGTATGCATATCACGTGTATGTTACATATATACATGACTTTGAATTTATGAACAGTTTTATTTGGTTTAACCCTTTCCCACATACAAACGAATGTTCACGTATTTGCAAACAGAGTAGATCTAGATCAGACGGCTACTTTAGGACATGGACTAGACCTGATTCAACAGTAAAATATTACTTTGAACAGTAAACATAATAAAAATCAACTAATAAATATTCATGATGTCACTATTTCTTACATGAATATTAAACAGGGATTGGGTTCAGGACACAGCTGATAGGAACAACTTGAGCTAGTTAACACTTTACCTGATAAATATTCATGTACGAAATAATGAAACCATGCATATTAATTAGATGCAGTATTATAGTGTCCTAACACATAGGACAATTTGGTCACAGCACAAACTGCATAATCAAATCTATGTAATTCCACAAGCAAACAGGGCAGACCTTTATCAAACGGCTCCAAAATAATCTGGGTTTACAAAGGCGTTTAAAAGCGTCTCTATTTATAATGACATATACAGTAAAACCTCTCTATAACGATCACTAAATTACACCAAGTATTTTGGATTAAAGGCAGGTGGCTGCTTAAAGCAAGGTGAAAGTAAAACAGAACGCTCCTATAGGAGCGTTCTGTTTTACTTTCACCTTGCTTTAAGCAGCCACCTGTTCTAAATACCAACTAATGAACACAATTTAGTAGTCGTTATAGAGAGGTTTCACTGTACACACAGGGAAGTTTGGTCATGGCAGAAACTGTACAATCAGATCTATATAATTTCATAACTAAACAGAGCAGACCCTGTTCAGACAGTCCCTTAAGAAGCCGACTTGTCTTGGTTTATTCCGCTTGCAAAGGCGTTAAAGCCGAATCTATCGAGTAACGGTGTAACACTTTCCCTCATATAGACGACTTTTGACATCTTTACAAACAGAGATGACCCAGATAATACAGGAGCTGTCTGATCAGGATCTGCCGTGTTTGCTTATGGAATTATACATTTGATTCTGGAGTCTGTTTCAGCCAAAACGTTCCCTGTTAATGCATAATCATTGATATTTAGTCAATAAATTCACAAATTAATATCCACCGGGGGGGGGGGGGGTTAATACTTAGCATACATGTACTCGACCAGTGTGTAAAATCAGTATCTAACTCACGACAGGGGTTACATTTGCACCATGTAAATACAGATAAAACATTCGTTAACCCTTTCAAACTTTTATGTTTATTCCAAATTTCAATACCTACTGAATATTTATTAACAAAGTAGCTATAATGAAATATGGAAGGTGGAACATTATAGCCACTTTAGAAAGTAAAGAAACAGATCTTTCTAATTCCATTAGCAAACAGAGCAGACCCCGACGTTTGATCTGGGGGTACTCTGTTTGCAAATACGCAAAAAAACCATGTTTATATGAAGGAAATGGTTAACATATAATCTCTTATTAAACCTCTATTCAAACAAACTACATTCAGATAGATACTATATCGAATACTTACGGACTTATCAAACACCTCATCGTAACCACACCTAAGGGGCTTTTTGATACACTCGGGTAAGAACGGAAAAAGTGTATCGTAGAATGACATCACTGTCCTCCTGTCAATGTCTTCAGGTTTGGTGAACCCTGGAAAAGGTTATCTATATATTTTGTTTCTTGTACAAATTAACGACCGAATACGCTGGATTAGAAATATACATTGATCGATTCATTGTATTTGCTTATAAATTAGGAACTTAGTTTCATCGCATTTTATTGTGTATTAAAATTATGTCTGACACAAATTTACAGTTCAATATTATCATTGAAATAGGAGAAAATCAATATTTTACTGTGTACATCGATCGAGTCATTGTATTTGCTTATAAATTAGGAACTTAGTTTCATCACATTTATTGTGTATTATATGCCTGACACAATTTTACAGTAAAATAATTACCAGTGAAATAAGAGAAAATCGTGCCATATAAGAACACCTGTAGAATACCAATACCACCAAACCACTGATAAGATACCATGAATATCCTGCTAAACCCTGTCCTGAAATATATAGTAAACCACTGATAAGATACCATGAATAACATTAGATAAACCCTGTCCTGAAATACATAGTAAATCACTGATAAGGTGTCATGAATAACATGATAAACCATGTCCTGAAATATATAGTAAACCACTGATAAGGTACCACGAATAACATGATAAACCATGTCCTGAAATATATAGTAAACCACTGATAGGATACCATGAATACTCTGGTAGACCATGTCCTGAAGTATATAGTGAACCGTTGACAAGATACTATGAACAATTCGGTAAACACTGTCTTGAAATATATAGATAACTTTCTATATCAGAGCGATAATAAACATTAAAATATCGACAAGACATAGCATTTTGTTTGCATAGAAAACTACCTTTTTAATGATAACAGTAAACGCTTCTACATCGGACGTTTAGTAAAGAATAATTTAGATACTTTTATATATCAAGTTGCCACCTGTTTTAACCTTTCACCGCCAATGTCGCCGAAATGCACCACGACAAATAGTGCAGTCCAAGATCAGACGCCGCCTTGTCAAGGACTTCACTTTTTGTCTCAAACTCTATTTCTATACGTGTGCATTATTCCTTTGAAATATACGTTTATTTATCTCATTTCCTTATTTTACCGGATAATTTAACAAAATTGGTTTGCAGACGACAATTAGAAATTTGGCGCCTAAAGAGTTAAAGAGTGGTACTGACACTAATTCGAAATCCCGGTTTACAGATGCTGAACTATATATGTACAGTAAAACCTATCTAAACGGGACGTTAAGGTATTTCCAACAATTGGCCGTTTATTTACTTCATTTCAATTTGACCTTCATATTAGAAATTGATTAAATCTATATTTTTAAAACATTTTCAGCAATTATTTTAGTGCAGTTATTTTGTGACCAGTCTTCGAGACGATTCTAAAGAGTGTTCACAACATATGGTTTGGCGGAGAAATAAAGAAGTTATAAATGAAAATGTTTTAATTAAGGCATCTTATCTGGACCTCTGTGTAGTGTGATACTCACGGCTCAGGTACGTCAGCGCTCGCAGCTGTTTCCATAAGCATTGACATTGTGACATTCATGACGTCACCAGACATACTGTCATACGTAGTAGAGTTAACACCCATACAGAAATCAATCGGAGCGGGAGGTAGTCTGGTGTTTTTAACAGCGCCCTTGGTTGTCATTTGGCCGATGGAAATAATGAATGTTATCACCGTAGACAGTAAGGTACCCAAAAAGGCTCCCTGTTTGTAGAAAGATATACCATGTTTTCGTGACGGGTTAAGGTCAGGCTATCAAAAAGTTTTTTTCATGAAAAGAAACAAAAATTCATCTTTTAGATGGCCGCTTAAGACAGGTTCTACTGAACTAACTTCAATTAGGGACACTCTACTATATATAACTGTACCCGTTGTATCTTTGAATGTGAAGATTCATGGAGGGAGTTCTCTGATCTTGGTCTGCATGGTTTGTCATGCAGAACCACTAATATATTTAAGACTTTTGTACTGAATGGATGTTAATCGTGACACAGTGAAGGGTTGTCTCAATCTGATAAATTAACGTTGAAAGGGTCAATATTCCGTGGTTTACTGACTCCTTATTGTCAAACATATACGAATGCTTTTGTGGAGTAATCGTTTTATTAGATTGAACACGTTTATAGATTTTATTGTAACGCTCCCATATATTTGCACGTGTTTATAATTCTCGAGCAGTTCTCTTTTCAAATAAAACATTTGTAAATACGAACAAACTTGAATACGTTGTGCCATTTACAAATCTACCCACAGACATTTCTAGAATACGCCAGTAGCATTTCCACATGATATATTTAACTAATGGAGTAAGCAATATAATGGGATGCCGAATGTTACCAGGTATTCAACAACAGCATCTAACTTTAAATTGGACTCGTTTGTGTCTTAACCGTTACCACGCTTTGAAAATAGTATCTGAGCAAGTTTAGACTAATGTAACGCCGTATTAGAGATAGTAACCCTTTACTCCATAAATAAACCTTTCTGTGCCTTTGCTCCTATAGGAGCAGTCTGATTAGGGTCAGCTGTGTTTTCTTAGGAAGTAGTATATATGATTCTACAGTTTCTGCCCTGGCCAAACATTTCTGTGTTCATGTGTCATTATAAAAATATAACAAATAATATTAATGGTGCCATTATTTCTTACATGAATATTCATAGAGAAAATGGTTAAGGTAGTACTAATTGATTGATCTTGAGCTAAATCAATAACTGGCTTTCATACAAAATTGAAACGGTATCATAGCTAAACGTTGTACATCATCGAGTTTTTATCATCTTTTGCGGGTGTTTATCGTTTGTTTTCGGACCGAACAAACGTGTGTATTTCAGAAAAGTACAAATCTTACCTTAGCATTAGCAAAAGGACAAAATGCACCAAACAAAAATAATCCAGCGAGAGGTCCTCCAAATGCAGACAAAAGACTGCCAGTAATCTGAAATAGTAAATATAAAATTAAAGAAAGTCCATGACATACAAATGAGTTCAAAATTATATTTCATCGTTTTCATCATATGAGTTCTCACTTCATTTGTGTGTCGGGTGTTACTGTGGACTTAACCCTCTCGGCGCCAAATTTCTAAATGTCGTCTGTAATCCAAGTTTGTTAAATCATTCGGTAAAATAAGTAAATGAGATAAATAAATGCAAATTTCAAAAGAATAGAGCACAGATATAGAACTAGAGATTGAGACAAAAAGTGAAGTCCCTGATCAGACCCCGCCTTGAAAAGGCGGCGTCTGATCTGGGACTGCACTATTTGTCGTGGTGCATTTATGCGACATCGGCGGTAAAAGGGTTAAGTGTGTCATTTCCTAATTTCCTGCTTCACTTCTGTTCTATTTTTGATATTGTTTGTGTTTCATCACGGCGATTGGTATGCGTTTTCACTACTATAAAAACTCTCAGCAAGAAGTATACTTGTTGGTATTCAAGGCAGCTGGTAGTTTAATACAGAAATAAATAATGGGAGCTTTCTGCATTACTCTCATCCTGCATCATACGAACATCTGTATTAACCATTTATCTGATGATATTCATCTAAGAACTAATGACACCATGCATATTCATTAGATACTTGAAATGAAATTTTGGTTCAGACAGAAACTGTAGAATTAAATCTATATCATATCAAGAGCAAACAGAGCAGATCCTGATCAGACGGATTCCACAGGAGCCGTCCGATCTGGGTCTAGCCTGTTTGGAGATGCGTGAATAGCATTCATATAAAGCAAAATGATACACCACTGTTGATTTATAATTTTGAATTTTTAGAAAGGTTCGGTTTTACATGTAAACCTAGCTGGTATGTCTTCAAGTAGCATAACAGACATGTGAAAGTAGTAAATAAATAGACACTTTGTATAAAGGTGGCTAGAACATATCAAACTGCAAACACAGTACAATGACCATGTATCTCACATCAGAGGAACATTGAATTAAGTTTTGTTTTATGAATGACATGAACAAGTTATCAAAACAAACATAACTTGGCTCCGATGTTATAAACCTTTTCTCATTCTGGGTCTGGTTCATTCTGGGTCTGGTTCAAGTAATTGACTGATCAGATTTTGAGCTCATAGATAGTATTGCTGTTCATGATTTATTAAAACAATATGGAAATGATTTATGTCCCTATTAATAACTTTTCACATTTTTAACAGATATTAATTGTATCTACATTGCGAAAAGCAAATGGGATGTCTAAAAGAAGGAGACTAATTTCAAAATTTGAACCCTGACACTAAATTGATAACTCATAGATATATTATAGATTCAGAGAATGATCGTGGGTGTGATAGCTCAATTAGGGGTCAATGCTATACAGACTTACCTGAATTAATGTTCCACCAATCAGAGCAATCATAAATGCCACAAAGACGGCCAATCCACCGAATACAACGACTGCAACAAAATGAAATGTGGCAAACACACGTCTGACAAAAACTGTACAACTACTTTTGATAATCAAAACATGTCAATCTGTCATATATATACATGTTTCCTAATATGATACTGAACTCGTTTAGAAAAGGTACCCAACCTTTACACTGATTTCTGAAAGAAGGAGATCTGTCGGAAGCAAAAGTAGTAATGTCAATTGCAGACTCGGTTTTATTGAGTCTGTTCATAAGCAGTTATCAAAAGTGTAACTCCACTCACGCCCCCCTAGCACCGGCTTAAGCGGCATTAAATTTTCATAATTAAAAGCATTGAAATTAATGATCCCGAAGGACCAGAAAATGTAAGTACGAGGTGACTTGAATATTTATTATGTCAGTATATCTTAAATGAATTTTCATAAAGTTAAGCGTTAGGTATATGGAAAGTTGGTAATTAAATGTTTACCAGAAATCTTTGAGAGAATTGTAGCCTTCAATTCTGACATGGGTTTGACATGAGGTTTAACAAGGTCGGTCCAGAATAAAGCTGACAGACTGCTGAGACCTGATGAGAGTGTGCTGAAATCAGTATAAAACATATAACTAGTGCAGTTAAATCCTTCTCATGTTAACCTTTTCCCTCATATAAATGCCTTTTCACGCCTTTGCAAACAGAGTAGACCCAGATCAGATGGCTCCTACAGGAGCCGTCTGTTCAGGGTTTGCTCTGTTTGCTAGTGGAATTTGAAAGATCTGTTTCTTTACTTTCTAAAAGTGTTACAATGTTCGACCTTCCATATTTCATTATAACTATTTTTTCCATGAATATTCAGTAGGTATTGAAATTTAGATTAAATATAGAACAAGGAAAAGGTTTAAGCCCTTCTTATGCTAACGACGTCCCGGCTGGCATTTGAAAAAAATCCTGAATCTAGATACGACGCAGAGTAACTCGGCGTCTCACCAGGATCGAAAGCTGTTTTAAAGTCATTTAATAGTTTTTTTCGAAGCTTGAACGAATCAAACTTGTATTAGGTCAGTGTTTACTCCTTTCTCCATAAATATTCATGTATGAAATAATGATGTAATGAATTTTAATTAGATAAATGGTTATTAAAGCACATGGACACAGAAATGGCCATGAAATTGCCCCAAAACTGGCCATGACAGGAGTTATAGAATCGTGTTTCTGTTATTCCATAAGCAGACAGAGCAGACCCTGATCAGATTACTCCTACAGGAGCAGTCTGGTCTGGGCCTTATCTGTTTGCAAAGGCGTAGAAAGGCGTATTTATGGAGTGAATGGTTAAACAGATTATCTTTCAGCATGAGAGACATTAAATTCGTGGCTATTGACATGTTGTACTGAGTAATCGAACTACAGTAGAACCTGTCTAGAGCGGCCATCATAAACATATCTGACTATGGGCCTGTAAGGCAGATGTTAGCTTCATGCAGATCAAAACTGACACAGTTCTAAAGCTTCTAAAGGAGCTTTTTTCATTACGTTTGTCCTGCACTGAGCAACCACCTGCTTGCTGAATTTTAAAATACATTCTCCTTCTTTACCCATGCCCTGTTGTATAATTACATTATATCTTCACTGTGTACAAGTATTTCGCTGTGCAATCACTGCTGTGGAGTGCACTGGTTGCACAATCAACTTGTAAATAGTGCAGACCCTGATGAGACAGCTCCTGCAGGAGCTGTCTCATCTGGGTCTTCACTATTTACAGGTAGGTATATTGACGTGAATAGCAAGCGAAGGGTTAAGACACTTATGTTCAATAACACATGTACATGAATGTCGGCTATGGGTAGGTTCTACTGTATTATAAAAAATGACGTTGAAGTTCGAGATATCAAAGTTCAAACGTTTCTTATTTAATCTTTTTTCTTGAATCCTTTTAACCCGTTTCATGCTATAAAAATGACGTCAGCTAAAAATTCATTGCAATCAACTTTATCGAGTTGACTTATATGTTTCAGAAAGTAATGGCGTGTCAAAGCTGTTCACAAAGACCAGTCAAGAAGCACATAGCACGGATGACATCATTGGCAGTATAAAAAACACATGGTAAGGAATAATAATAATAATAATAATAATAATAATAATAATAATAATAATAATAATAATAACAATAACAATAACAATAACGATAACGATAATGATAATAATAATAATAATAATAATAATAATAATAATGACAACAACAATAATAAATAACAATAATAACAATAATAGTAATAATAATAACAACAATAATAATAATGATTAAACACTTTCCTTCATATAAAAGTCCCCATTCCATGTTCCATTTTACATTTGACTGATTCTGTCCATGATTATTGACAAGGTGATAAAACCTGGAATGATTTTTAAACAGGAAAAGGGCTAAGTAATGAGAAATAAAAGCCTATACCAATGAACTAGTGTTGACTAGTCGTGTGGTAGAAACATATACAGTAAAACTTCGATTATTCGAACACTAAAATACGTCTTATTATCGACCTGTAAGACAGGTGGCAGCTTAATGCATGGTGAACGTCATGCAGAAAGCTCCTCTAGGAGCTTTCTGCATGACATTCACCATGCATTAAGCAGCCACCTGCCTAAAAGGGTCTAAATTCTTCTATACCGAAAATTCGAATAATCGAGGTTTTACTGTACAAAAATGAACTGTTACAGTGGACTTCACGAAGACAACACGGCAATGATCTGAATTTTGGAATACATGTATATCCATTTTTTCACACTAAGAGGAAACACAGTCCAAGGTTATAAAACTTCTGAGTCTGAGTCTGAGTCTGAGATCATTCTCAAGTATCTAATTGGTCTGAGCAAGCTTAGAATCTGACCAATCAGATGCTTGAGAATGATCCCAGACTCAAGCAAACCGTTTCATAACCTCGGGGCCTGGTATAAACCATTTACATCGACTTGTTCAGCAATTAGTGTAGACCTTGATCAGGCAAATGGGCCCTTTTATCTGGGTGTAAACTGTTTGCCTATGTTCCACTTATGGGATTGCGGGACATAATGGGTTAAGCTCACCTTAGCGAAGCGCTGAAAAGGGATGCCATGAACAGACCAGGCATTCCCCTCAAGTTTTCAAATATTTCCATGACCATATATGGGACGATCTGAAATAGATTTATGATATTAGTCATTATAAGTGATTAAGTCAGTTGAAGTTTATCTGCACTTTCTTCTGTTATTCTTTTAAAAAAAAGTGAATAAAGGTGCGTACTCAAATACTATATCTATATTATTGCATGAACAAATACAGGAACCCTGATCAGGCGGCTCCTGCAAGAGCCGTCTGATCAGGGTTTAGTCTATTTGTAAAAGCGTTAAAATGTGCGTATTCCAGGTGAAAAGTTAAGCTGTGTCAACTGATCAGAATACTCTCCTAGGGATGATTCTAAAGAGTAAAGGCTCGGTGGAAAAAATAAAGGAGGTATTCCTCAGATTTTTTAAAACCGAGTCTACAGTTTTCTCTATTCACATTGTTTATTTTGCTTTCGAAGGATCTCCTACTTTCAGAATGTATGTACTTCACAACAGCAGTTTTTAAGTGCTCGTGCGGCGGTCGTAAAAAGTCGCCCCGTGCTTCATTTTCAGCGCTGTTATATTTTCTGGTCCTTCAGGATCACCATTTCCTTCATTTTCACTATAAAAAATCCTACTTTTGCCTCAAAGGATCTCCCACTTTCAGAATCTACGTATCTCACTCATACTTCTGTAAGAGAAGCACATGCGACTACAGTAAAACCTCTCTATAACGATCACTAAATTACATCAATTATTTTGTGTTAAAGGCAGGTGGCTGCTTAAAGCAAGGTAAAAGTAAAACAGAACGCTCCTATGGGAGCGTTCTGTTTTACTTTCACCTTGCTTTAAGTAGACACCTGCTCTAAAAACCAACTAATTAACACAATTTAGTGGTCGTTATAGAGAGATTTTACTGTAATAATTTAGCACAGTTAGACCATAGCCATTACATACCTGATTGGGGTTACTGATCTGCTTTGATGCCAGTGGATCACACCGCTTAGTTTCATAGAAAGCGTAGGCAATGACTCCTTCAATACCTGCCAGCGTCAGAGATATGAAAAATCCTGGAGCGACGAAACACATAACCCTGGAAAGGAAACGTACCCCTCTAGAGTGGTCACTTGATTGATGTATAACGATGAAGAACGAAAATAATGCATTAGCCCTTTCCCCCATAACTACGGTTTTCTACGCATTTGCAAACAGAGTAGAACATCCCATTAAAAACCACTGTTTAATATGTTTGCCTTTCATTAATAACTATTTTTTATGAAATACTACAGCAAAGTCTCGTTAATACGACCGCTCTAAAGAAGTATAATTCTAGATTTATAAAACAGGGGATAGCTTAATGCAGGCTCATGTGTTAATGCATTAAGTGGTCGCATTAGCGACACTGTTTGGAATATTTCAAGAGTCGTTAGTTTTCGTTCGAATTAAGATGTGCCCCATTCAGACCATACAGCCGAGAGTAACCAATAATCGGCAATGAAATACATGTATATGTAATACAGTCTCACTAATGCGACCACATAATTTATTAACTTTATAACTGTAAACGAAGGTGGCTACTTTATGGGAGCTTTCTGTATCATATTAATTTTGTCCTGCATTGAGCTACCACCTGTTTTATAAATACAGAATTAAACTTCGTTTTGGTGGTCGTATTTGAGAGACTTTACTACAAACATTCTCGGCGAGTTCTCCTACATCAAGCGCTTAGGACAAAACTATAATACACTGTATATTGAAAGAAGTGATGCACTTTGCTAACAGTTTGGATCCAGGTAAGACACCGAGTCACTCGGTGTCTCATCAGGATCCAAACTCTGATCGTGAATTAAATTGAAACAGATATTGTTTTGCAAATGCTATTTGATATTTGAATGTACACATGTAGTTACAACATTTTTCAATTGAGACTCAATATGTTAATCTACAAACGTAGTCAAAATAAACCATTAATTCAACGCACGTTTGTATATATCAACACCACTTGTTACTGTGTCTAATTTATACCACGTCATGAACTTTGAACAGTAATGTGGGTGTCATCGTGCTATCTCGTGACAGTTCATGAAGTGTTTGAAAGAACTCTTTATTTTATTTTTACTTGCAAACATTCAAAACAGCAAAAAACTCTTTCACAACCGAAGTCGCCGGAAAGTGACCGATATGGTTTTCTGCAAAAGACGAATCTGAGATAACATTTCGAGGGCTTGGTGCAAACAATTGTAACTCCTTCACTTTGTGAAGGAGTTACAATAGTTTTGCACCAAGCCCTCGATTTGAAACTGTTTGGATCCAGAAGGGACACCGAGTAAATCAGCATCCCATCAGGATCCAGACTGTAGACCCGTCTTGATTAATCTTTAGCATGCTCAACCACAACCGTTTCTGAAAAGAACTTGAGGAAAAGTCCATTTTGAAACTTAAAACAGACATAATTTTCGCCTGTTCCAAGGTTTAAAAAGTCGTCCTGTACTTCATTCTCGGTGTTGGTATATTTTCTCGTTCTTCAGGATCATCAGTTTCAATGATTATAATAATAATTATTATTATAATTGAATACCGGTACCGCTTAATCCGGTGCTAGGGACGCGAGTAGTGTTGCAGTTATGATAACTTCTCATTAACAGATCCAAATAAACCGAGTTTGCGATATTCTCTTTTACATTGCTACTTTTGCTTTCGAAGGATCTGCCACTTTCAGAATTTATGTACTTCACAAGTGGTCGTGTGACGACCGTAAAAAGTCTCCCCGTACTTTATTCTCAGTGTTGTTATATATGTACATGTATTTTCCGGTCCTTCGCGGTCATCAATTTCAATACTTTCTATGGAACGCCATTCTGCCATGCTAATTGCTAAATACAAAATGCGAAATGCTTTTTGCCAATTGCTAGGGAATGTTCCGAATGAAAGATGTAAATGACAAATGCGAAGTGCGAAATGCGTATTGCTAAATGCATGTTTGCATTACTGGTACTGAACAGCGCGAATTTTAAAGTGACTGTACATTTGCTAAATGCATGTTTATTTACATTAAAGCTTATTGCTTATTGCACAACTAAATAAAAAATGTCACTGTTCAATGCTAGTAGTGCAAACATGCATTTAGCAATAAGCATTTTGCATTTCGCATTTGTCATTTACATATATCATTTGGAACATCCCGATTCTTTCCCTAGCAATTTCAATAATTGGCATTTCGCATTTTGCATTTAGCATTTCGCATTAACATCGAGCAAATAGCATGGCAGAATGGCGTTCCATAGCTTTCAGGTATGAACATTGAACACCACCTTAAACCGGTGCTAAGGGGACGTGAATAATGTTGCGCTTATAATAACTGCTCATGATCAGACTCAATGAAGTTGTATATGATATCACAGATCCGTCTTCATGCAGTGAAAGTGTTAATCTTTAGCATGTTGAAAAGATAAACAGGACAGCAAACACCTTATAATAACTCGGCGTCTCATCTGGATCCAAACTGATTGTATATGATATCGTAGACCCGTCCTAGTTCATCGTTAATATGCTAACCCTTTCCCTTATGTAAGCGCATTTTTACGCATCTGCAAACAGAGTAGACCCAGATTAGACGGCTCCTATAGGAGCCGTCTAATCAGGGTCTGCTCTGTTTGCTTATGGTGTAATATAGATCTGATTCTACAGCTTCTGCCTGAACCAAAATGTCCTGTGTTCATATGCCATTATAAAAAATATAATCTAATTAATATTCATGACGTCATTATTTCTTACATGAATTTACAACAGGGAAAGGGTTAAACAACCTTTCTGTGACACTAATGTCGCCTCCATCAATTTACACATTAGAGTTTCTACAAATTTCTTTTTTTCTTAGAGTGTCTTCAAATGTATTTTCAAAAATAAATCAGGGTATTGAGAGTTGAAACTGATGCGACTACGAGTGTCTCGTTGTCTCATCTGGATACAAACTATTTGTAAAGGTAATTACAAACTGTCCATGCCATTCTAAAGGTAAATGGCCAAATGTCATTTAGAAAAGTAATACAATGTGCATTTTGACCCTATGTATGCTAAGCGTGTCATGATCGGCATTTTTCAAACAGCATGGATCCAGATGAGACGCCGAGTAATTCGGCGTCTTGTCAGGATCCAGTCTGTTTGACTCTCGTTCAATGGTTTCTCAAAGGTTTAATCGAATCGGAAGTCAGTGAAAAGTTCAGCAAATCAGGAAATGCGTAGGCATTATTTCTCAGCATGAGAAGGACAAGTATTTTCTTAACTCTTTGCATCCCTAACACAATAAACCCTCTCTAAATCGGACGTCAATTTTAGTGTAAATAGCGGTTTTGGAGAATTGTGGCAGCTTAATGTAGAGTGAAAGTCATGCATACAGCTCCTCTAGGAGCTTTCTGCATGACTTTCAACCTGCATTAAGCAGACACCCGCCTAAAAGTATCTAAATTCTTCCCTACTAGAATTCCGGTTTAGAAGGATTTCACTGTACCTGGAATAGAGCTGATGTTCTCTTACTTTTTGCATCCCTAATAGTTAGAATAGAACTGACGTTTTCTTACTTTTTTGCATCCATAATTGTTAGAATAGAGCTGACGTTTTCTTACTTCTTTGCATCCATAATAGTTGGAATAGAGCTGATGTTTTCTTACATCTTTTCATCCCCAATAGTTAGAATAGAGCTGATAATTTCTTACCTCTTTCCATCCCCAATAGTTAGAATAGAACTGATGTTTTCTTACTTCTTTGCATCCCTAATAGTTAGAGCTGATGTTTTCTTACTTCTTTGCATCCCTAATAGTTAGAATAGAGCTGATGTTTTCTTACTTCTTTGCACCCCTAATAGTTGAAATAGAGCTGATGTTTTCTTACTTCTTTCCATCCCTAATAGTTAGAAATTGAGAATAGAGCTGATCATTTCTTACCTCTTTCCATCCCCAATAGTTAGAATAGAGCTGGTGTTTTCTTACCTCTTTGAATCCCTAATAGTTGAAATAGAGCTGATGTTTTCTTATTTATTTGCATCCTTTATAATTGGAATAGAACTGATGCTTTCTTACTTCTTTGCATCCCTAATATTTGGAATAGAGCTGATTCTCTGTACAGATGACTGGTTGAAAATTAGTCCACCGCCTCGGATAATACTTCCGACAAATAGACACCAGAAAGTGTGCCTAACAGTGGGATCAGGATCGAAACTAAATAAGAATATAAAAAGATATAAATCATGAATTATTTGGAATTTATAAATATTAATTCAGAATGAACATGTAGATTTGTTCAAGCACTAATTACTAAGCAAACCTCAACTTAATCGACGTTTGAAAGTTTCGTTTCTAATGGAACAGCAATCATAGATCATGACAAACAGATAATGGACATTTTTGTAAAAAATGCATGAACATCACAGACAGTGCAAATAAAATTGTAAGTAAGCAAATGGCACGAGTGTAACACAACATGTAAAGTTTTGTATAACGGTTATGTGGGTGACTGGTTTAACCCTTCCAGTATGTTTAACGAGTCATTAATGACCTTTGCAAACAGTATAGACGCAGATGAGAGGGCTCCTAGAGGAACCCTTTCATCAGGGTCTGCACTGTTTGTCATGTTACACTTTTCTCATAAAAAATCTATGAATAGTCACAGTAAGCTTGACCTACAGTAGAACTTGTCTTAAGCAACCATCAAAACGAGGTCTAATTATGGGTATGTAAGGCAGGTGTTAGCTTAATACAGGTCTAAAGTAATGCAGAAAGCTCCCATATGAGCTTTCTGCATTAATTTTGTCTTGTATTAAGCAACCACCTGCTTTTCCTGGATTCCTGTGTCCAATTGATATAAAGTCGCTTGCGACAGGTTCTACTGTATTTGAATTTTGGAATGGTATATTTGAAACTTCAGCGTTGAAAGGGTTAACACAGTTGATATTCAAAATTGCAAACCATGACGAACACTGCTAATACGTATTTCAGAAAGGACACGTTTCTCTGCTTAACCCTTTCCCTGTTCTATGTTTATTACAAATTTCATTACCTGAATATTCATGGACAAAACAGTTATAATGAAATATAGAAGGTGATACATGTCAGCCATTTTAGAAAGTAAAGAAACAGATCTATCAAATTCTAATAGCAAACAGAGCAGACCCTGATCAGACGGTCTAGGAGCCGTCTGGTCTGGGTCTACTCTGTTTGTAAATGCGTATATACACGTTTACATTTGGGAAAGGATTAAGAGATGTAACATTTAGGAATATTTTAGCTGAAAATTGTCATGGTACAATTGTATGTGAACATAGGAATTTTGGTCATGACTGAAACTGTAGAATCAGATCTATATATTTTGGTAAGCAAACAGAATATACTCTGACCAGAGGACTCCTACACGAGCCGTTATCTCATCTGGGTCTATTCTGTTTGTAAAAGCAGAAACGGTGTATAATAAGGTATAGGGTTAAATGTCCGATTACCAAAGTAGCCAAACAAGACCTGACTCGTCTATATCAATGTACAAAGATGTTTGCTAGATTACAAACAAACATGGTCATCGTTGACCTGACAGTTTTAACACTTCCTTATACTAACGCCATTTGACGCCTCTGTGAAAGTCATTTTCTGAAAACATTGTGGTAAATAGAGCATTTGCTCATATGGAGAAAACGCTCTATTAATCACATTGGTTTCAAAAGGATACAATTTTAAGACAATCCCTTTCCCTAGCAAATGCTTCTTTTCAGTAGACTTATTCAAAGAGGTTGTTTCTAAAATAGTCTTGGGGGAATGGATCAACTTTACTTACTTGAATAAATTCACCCTTCCCTTGTCATAAGCTATTTCCCACGTCTTCTGCACACCACCAATTTGTATTGTTCCCTGAAAAAATGAAGTGTTGACTGTATATCTTCGGACTCTTTGCTCTGATGGAAATTGTCGTCTAGTGAACATCTCTGTCGGCTTTTTGTTATTAAATATTTCCCGATTTGCTTATTGTTCTTAAAAAAAAGAATTGGCCGCGTTGTAAATATATGTTTGAACTCTTTACTCCACGAATATCTATTCAAGAAATAATGACACCATTAATATTTATCATATCATTTTCTATAATGCGACATGGACACATGCTACATTTTTTAATCATTGCAGAAAATGTAGACTCAGATATATAAACAAAGAATACCCTGATCAGACGGCGTGACACGGCGTCTCTGTCCGGTAAATGGTTAATTCTTTACTCTTCTTTCAACATGTTGCTGTTTTTCGGATGTCTTACCTTAATCAGAACAGCGAAGAAACCAGCAAACATTACTAGACACTGGAAAACATCTGTCCAGATCACAGCTTTGAGACCGCCCTACAAAATAACAGAAAACGTTCAAAATGTTATCTGTTCTCTTAAACTATAACTTGATCGTCACACCCTATTATGGGTACGACCGTAACGACCATTTAAAAAGATTGGCACGGACATTGCAAAACAGGTGGTTGCTTAATGTAGCTCGAAAGTAATTAGGCTGATAAACGAAATATTGCATAGCATCATGTCTCGGACTAATTGCAACAAAAAACATCTCTTTTGTTTTCGTAAACTACAATATATATAGTAATACAGGAAGAAAATTGTATTCGTTCAGGTCAGGCATTGCTGAGAAAATCGACCTTATAGGAAGGACATCACGAACTATTCAATAAATCACAGACCAATCCGTATACATTCTTTGAAAATCTATAGTATGTACGACCAATATTTACACATTATTTACATGTACACGTGGTTTTTTTTATATTCTTTTACCATTCTGTGCATTTAAATGTATGAAAAACCATGTAGGAGCTTTATGCATAACATTATTCCTGCAATAAGCTACCACCTGTGTTCAAAGATCATAATTTTACTTGTTTATAGCGGTCGTCATTAAGGTAATGGTTTGCTGTATATTTATTTTACCGAGAATAGAATGTCGGGAGTGGTAACAATACGTAAAGTACAGGATCCAGATAAGATGCGTAAATTAAAACATTTTCAAGATTTTCTTTATTTCTCCACCAAAGCCTATGTTGAAACTGATTCTAAGGAGTGATCACGAAATAGGGTTTGATGGAGAAATTACGAATTTATTATTTGAGTACGCACCTTTACCTGTAGCTTTGAGTAAAGGGTCATTGTGTGCTGATGAACAGTGTAGTCAGTTTCACCGAATTTATGATGAAAATACAGTCTATGAACTATGAAAGTAGCACCTGCCTATAACGGCCACTTAATTAAGTAACATATGTGTCACTAAAAATCAGCGATAGCTTAACCTTTTTCCTGTTGAATATTCATGCAAGAAATAATGACATCATGAGTATTGATTAGATACATTTGTATAATGACATATATACATAGGAGTATTTTAACCCTTCTCTTGCTGAAATTTAAAATAATTTCTCCTTCTTTACCCATGCCCTGTTGTATAATTACATATATCTTCACTTACATAAACAAACAGGTCCGACCCTGATCAGATGGCTTCTACAGAAACCATATGAGCTTTTTATGGGGTTTTTGTTGCCATTTTTATTACAAATGTTACAGATGACCTCCTCTAGGAGTTTTCTACATACATTTTTTCCCTGTAGGAGCTTTCAGCATTACTTTAGACCTGCATTAAGCTGTCATGTGTTTCTACAGTAGATATTTGTAGCGATACATCTTAGAACAAATCTGTATTGTAAGTTTTGGAATGACCGAACCTTGAGTTCAAGTTATTCCAAAGTTATCTGAGTTCGAGATATCTATGTTCAACTGTACTAGGTAGGTGTTGTTGTGTTGGGATTCATTATGATACCCTCTCGACGATTTGAATGCTTACTCATAGTTCATTATGTGAACTACCTCATGTTTCAATGTGCAGCAAACTTAGATCATACTTGAACAAAACCTTTTTTCCTCTAATAAGCTATATCTCGTACTTACTATTGAGGTGTAGATGACCGATGCTGCAGCCACAGATACAATTGAACCCCACTGAGGGAACCCCGTAACTGTAGAAACAAAGGTAGCGTGTACAATATGTGTCGTGACGAGTATTCGTGTTGGACTAGTGCAAACAGTGTCAGAAATATAGACAACGTGTGTTAACAAAACATTTGTTGTTTTCAGTATCTCCAACAAGTCTAGTGTCATGATTACTCTTTAGAATGGTCTACTCGAGACGTTTCTAAAGCTTGATCATGCAAATCACCGGGTTTGGTGGAGAAACTGACGATTTGTATTTTCTTATCATTTCATTTATCTCAATTGTTTGTACCAAATCGCAATTACAGGGATCGGTCGTTCTTTAGGGTTATGTAATGAAACGGGACACTTCGTAAAACTGACATAATATACGAGCGTCGGTTGGGTTAACCTTTTCCCTGTTCTATATTTATTCCAAATATCAATACCTACTGAATAATCATGGACTAAATAGTTATCATAAAATATGGAAGGTGGAACATGACATTCAATACATGCTTAGCATCATGAGATTGCAGTTACATTTTTGTATAGTGTAGATTAGATCTGTTTAACATTTTTCCTGTTTTATATTTAGTCCAAATTTCAATATATACTCAATATACATGGCCGATATAGTTACAGTGAAATATGGAAGCTGGAACATTGAAGCCATTTTAGAAACTAAAGAAACAGATATATCGAATGCAATCAACAAACAGAGCATACCCTGATTAGACGGCTCCTATAGGGGCCGTCTGGTCTAGATCTAATGTTTGCAAACGCGTGGATATACGTTTATATGAACAAGTGTTTTATATATAGCAGAGAATCATTTACAAATTGGCAGTTCCAGAAAAGAATTACTCAACAGCTATAACATACGGTTACATTTTATTTGTAATAAATGCAATGTACAATCTTAACCCTTTACTCTATGAATATTCGTGCAAGAAATAATGACATAATGAATAATAATTTACTGACTTGTTATGACGGTGCACTTTTTTATCATGACAAAAACTGTAGAATCAAATCTATTTTTATTTTAAGAGCAACGAGAGCCATCTCTGGCTAGACGGCCCCTACAGGAGCCGTCTGATCTGTGTCTACTCTGTTTGCAAAGGCGTGGAAAGACGTATTTATGGAGTAAAGGGTTAACACGAACATAACATATTGACCAGCTGACATGAAACTGGCACCCAGGAACGGTATTATGAAGAAATTATAATAAAAGTATATACCAAAATGTTGCTCGTGATACGGGATACAGTAAACCCCATCTAAACCGGAATTCTTGTAGAGAAGAATTTAGATACTTTTAGGAAGGTGGATGCTCAATGAAAGGTTAAAATCATGCAGAGAGCTTTCTGCTGACTTTCACCCTACATTACGCTGCCACCTGTCTCCAAGACCAAAATGTACACTTATTGGACGTCCGCTTTAGAGGGGCTTTACATGACGAAGTATCATGTTTTACCCATAATTACACTTTTAGTGAAACTTAATGAACATTGATTCTTGATAACCTTTGCAAACAGTTTGGAGTGATCGCATATCACGAAGATAAAAATTATGTGTCACTCTTTCTGTACATTTTAACCTATTACCTAACAGACTATATCAAGATCCAACCTCTTTGAATAAATCTACCGAAAAGATGCATATGCTAGAGAAAAAGAAAATGTTAGAATTGTGTAGTTTAAAAACCTTTGTGATAAACAGAGCCTTGCTCTAATGGATCAAATGCTCAAGTTACTGCAGTTTGTTTTAAAAAGGTGAAATTTACAGAAGCGTCAAAAGGCATCAATATGAGGGAATGGGTTAACAGAAATTGAAAACAATAACTGTAAAATAATATAAGACAATACTTCTTTGCAGACGAATACCTTTTGCAGACGACAATTAGTTAGTAACAAAGAAGTAAACGTTTCCTTCATGAATATTCATGTGATAAAATAATGAATATATGGAAATATGAATATGAATATTGCTCAGCTGGGTTTTATAATGAAATCATGAAAAAGGGAATGTTTAACGCTGGCAGAAAGAAACTGCAGAGTAAGATCTATATTCGGTCGTAAGCAAACACAGCAGACCCTGATCAATGGCTCTTACAGAATTCATCTGATCTGCGTCTACACTATTTGCAAAGTAATCAAAGGCCGTCTCTATGAGGGCAAAACTATATAAACTCATTTTCAGGCCTTTTGCAAACAGAGTAGTCCGAGATCAGACGGATTCCGCTGAAATTCTAAAAGTCCAACTCTACAATTTCTACCAAGACCAAAATATTATATGTATATATGCTAGTATAAAAAAATCAGCTAATAATATTCGTAATGTAATTATTTCTTCAGGGAAAGAGTAAATCTCATACCTCCTTCTAGTGCAATAGCTGGCCCAAACAACACGATCCCCATGTAGGCCGTCTGGAACGATAGTGTAATATATGTTTAATGTGTTTTTTTTAAATTACATACGTTCAATATTGTATATCAAAATCTTATTTAACCCTTTACTCCATGGATATTCATGCAAGAAATAATGTCATCATGAATGTTTATTGTTCAAGACGATTCCAAAAAGTGGTCACAAAATATGGTTTGGTGGAAAAATAATGAAGTTATTCTTGAAACCTTTTAATTTACGCATCTTATCTGGAATTCTGATTATTGTATTTGTTTGGGAAGAATTATTGAAAGGAACAGCACAGCATATGAACCCTTTAGAAAACTACATATAAATGGAGGCTACCGTTCCACTTCTCAAACAATTACCTGGTATAGTAAAACCTCTCTATAACGGACACTAATTTGTGTTAATTATTTGGTATTTGGGGCAGGCGGTCGCTTAAAGCAAGATGAAAGTAAAACAGAACGCTCCTATTGGAGCGTTCTGTTTTACTTTCATATTGCTTTAAGCAGCCACCCGCCTTTAACACAAAATACTTGATGTTGTTTAGTGGCCGTTATAGAGAAGTTTTACTGTTTATATCCTTTTCTACAAACAGAGTAGACCAGATCAGATGACTCCTGTAGGAACAGTTTTCAAATCAGAGTCTGTTCTGCTTGCGCATTGACTGATATAGATCTGATTCTAATTTCTGTTTTGACCAAATACCCTGTCTATATACGAGGATACCATTCTAAAAGGTAAACTGATAGATATTCTGGAAGTCATCATTTCAGATATTCACGAGGTAAATGGATTACCCTTGCCTCCACAAATATTATTTGAGGTGTATTGCCGCATGAATATTCATGTAATGATTTGTTTAACTACACATGAACAAAAACAGTTTGGCTGTGGCAAAATCTTCAGAATCTGATCTATATCACGTCATTAAGCAAACAGAACAGACCCTGATTAGACAGTCCCTACAGGAGCCGTCTGATTTTGGCCTACCCTATTTGCAAAGGTGTTATAAGTCGTCTATATGAGGGAAATAAAGGGTTATGCCACTCGGTGCCAATAGCAAATCTGTGGTTAGCTTTACAAACCATGTGTATCCATGTCCAAACTGTTTGATCCGGAGATAATGTGTTTTTTTGAAAACGATAGGAAGAATATCAACCATTTACCCCATGGATATTCATTTAACCCATTCCCTCATATTGACGCCTTTTGACATCTCTGTAAAAGTCGCTTTCTGAAACTATTGTGATAAAAGGAGCATTTGCTCCACAGGAGAAAATGTTCTGTTTATCACAATGGTTTCAAAATAATTCAATTCTAAACGTTTCCTTTTTATGTCCCCATTGACGATAGTCACGGGGCATTATGTTTTGCACCTGTCCGTCCGTCTGTCCGTCCGTCTGTCACGCTTTTACATGTAGTTGGTTGTCACGGTTTTTTCATTGTCTTATATCTCACTAACCACTATAACCATTGGCATGGAATTGCATTTACACATTAAACACCATCCATAATTTCATTACGCACCAACCAATGCTGCCCGCAAGCCAAAGGTCAAGGTCAAATGACTTAGGAATTTTACATGCAGCTAGGCAAGCACCACTACGGGGGTATCACTGTGTCTTACAGAAACAAGTTTCTAGTTTCTAATAAAAATGCTCCTTTTAAGTAGATTTATTCAAAGAGGTTCGGTCCAAAAAGCCTATAATGGAATGGGTTAAAAGAAAGTAATGTCATCATGAATATTTAGCATTTTAACTTCTATAATTGTATATGTATAGAGTATGTTTTGGCCGTGGAAAAACATCAAAAGCAAAGGGCAAATACTGACCTGACGGCTACTACAAGAACCGTTTGATCTGTGTCTACTCTGTTGGTAAAGGAGTGAAAATGTTTTTTCTATCAGATTAAGGGTTTAACTATGAAATTTGCAGCCAAGGACAATGCATGGCAGTGCCAGCATTCAGTTGTAATAAGTAGCTGGTTTACTTACATAACTCAGCATGCCGAGGGCAGTTCCCAGAGTTCTAACAGCACGTGACTTAAACCGAAGTTCCAGGTACTACAAGTAAAGAAAAACCGATCTATGTTAATCACCGACTATAACGGCCACTCAAAAATGATGTCCCATTATAGGTCCTTCAAACTGGTGGTAACATTCACAAGCTCGCATAGACCCTGTGCATTTGCATTGAACTTTCAACCCATATAGACGCCTTTTGGTACCATGAAAAACAGAGTAAACCAAGATCTGGGTCCATGCTTATAAAGCTTTTTAGTTGAGTCTGAGTTTGTTCTCAAGCTTTTGATTGATCAGATTTGAGCCTGAGCCAAGGCTTAAATCTGACCAATCAAAAACTTGAGAACGAACTCAGACTCAACAAAAATGTTTTATAAGCATCGATACAGACGGCGTCTTATTAGGGTCTGCTCTGTTTGCTACTAGAATATATTAGCTTTGATTCTATACTTTTTCGGATAACTATGTATTCGCTTGTTTTATATATAATACATGTAGTATAAAATAATTAGATAGCGTTCATTTATCAGTGGTCTGTCATGAATATTCATGGAGGTAAGTTCAAAGAGGTCGTTACAGAGATTTTTGTAATTTATCCTCCAACATTGCCTGAATAAATGATAAAGTAACACCCCCCTTCTAATATCACCACCAAAATAGGACTAATTCTTGGTCTTAAAGGCAGATGGTAGATTAATGCACGACGAACGTTATGCAGAAAGCTCCTGCAGTCATGAAGGAGCTTTCTGCATTACTTTCGTCCTGCATTAAGCAACCACCTGCTCATAGAGGCTCGTGTTTATTCATATAGTGGTCGCTTAAGTGTGTTTCCACTGTATTTATAAGATTATAAAGAATACAAAAATGAAAATGTTTTAGGTCCATTGTGTAATGTGTGTCCTGTTTTAGATAAATGTTCAGCAAATATATGTCCGCTAAGGAATACATTTCTACTGTGGTATTTTCTTTATGACATGTCCAGCTTTTATTATATACCCGTTGACAGTTTTGTCTAGATTGGCGAACTTTCCTAAGAAATGTGACTAGTTCCGGTTTGTCTGGACAATCCACGCAAACCGGCACTAGTCACAGAGTCTTGGAAGTATGCCGATGGAGGACGAAACTGTCAACGAGTAAGTAAAACATGCTAAACATGCCATAATGAAAAGATTCCATAAATTACATTTCCTATTGGGCAACACTGTTTCGTTTTGAAGAGAAATGATATACATGATAAAATCTATGCCGCTAAACCCTTTCCCTGTTTTAACTCTCGTGTTTTCACGCATCTGCAAACAGAGTGGGCCCAGACCGTCTGATCAGGGTCTGCTCTGTTTGCTAATGGAATTTGAAATATCTATGTATTTACTTTCTAAAATAGTTACAATGTTCCATCTTCCATTGTTCATTAAAACTATGTTTAGTTCATGAATAATTAGTAGGTGTTGAAATTTGCAATAAACATAGATCAGGGAAAGGGTTAACTACGGTTACTTCCGATTCGTTCGAACTTTTGAGAAACTATTCACCGAGTGTCAAACAGCCTGGATCCTGATTAGACGACGAGACACACGATCCGAGATTTTTGCAAATGTCAGTTATCCCTTTCCTTCATATAATGGTGTTTTCACGCATTTGCAAACAGAGTAGACACAGATCAGACGGCTCCTATAGGAGCGGCCTGGTCTGGGTCTGCTCTGTTTGCTAACTGAATTTGAAATATCTGTTTCTTTACTTTGGGTAAAATGGGTACAATGTTCCACATTCCATATTCCATGACTATGCATTAGGTATAAAATTTTGAATAAACATAGAAGAGAGAAAAGGTTAAGCATTAAGACGCCAAAAGGTAAACAGAGATTACATCGATAAAATAACTCCGACTACAGTAATATACAATTTTATACAAAAGACTAAGACTATGATTGTAATACATTGCTATTGATACAACATGTTTCAATAAGTTTTAATTAATGCATCAAGGGAACAAACACGGGCAAAATGACATTACCTCATAGGCACTGGTTATTCTCAGTGGATGCACCAGAGGAACAAACACGAAAATGGCCATGATGTTCGCAAGGAAGAAACCAAAATTTCCTACGAGCCATTGGAGACCGTAAACATACACCTGAAAAAGTAGCATTCAACCTTCAGGATCGTAAAACTAAATACATGTAATTGTAAACTCATTCTATTTACGAGACAACAACTTTGTCCCGTGGTTCTTACACGTTGACGCATATATAGGACTGACTCTCTCATATTACTCATTCATATCTATTAACTCCTTCGTTGCCAATGTCGCAACTGTGATTACCTATGCAAACAGTTTGGATCCAGATGAGACGCCGAGTAACTCGGCGTCTCATCAGGATCCAAATTGTTTCATACTCTGACAATGGTTTTTGGAACAAAAATTAAGAAAAAAACATAAAATTTGCAGCAGACGTCAAACTTTTGCAGCGAAAGAGTTAAAGCGTGAATATCAACCAGAATGTATTCTGTCAACAGTCATACGCAATAAAACATTTTAATTGAATGTGTTGACCTTGCTATTATTCTAACATATTAAGTATTTTACTCGTTATTTCTGTCTTCAGTCAAAAATTGTCGGTGAAACACGGAAACATCAAAGTTTTACAAAAACTGTCAATATACAATGGCTATCAATTCAATTCGAGCTGTTTTAACCAGTTCTGTTCGAAATGTTCAAAGTAGTGGGCCGCAATAATTATTTTCAGGATACAAACAAGTACATAAAACAATAGAAATAAGCACTTTAAAATATGAAAATATCACGGTGAATTGGTTCTTTTTGTAAAAAGTTAATTCTCATCATGTTAAATTTGGTGGAAATGAAAAAGTAGAATAATACAATTAACAACGAATACTAACAAAAAAGCACCAAAACAATACAAGAAGAATATATAGATATAGATTCTACAGTTCTTGTCAAAGCAAAAATAAATTCATTTGAAAATTTTACGTTATAAAACAGCTGATAAACATCTATGATGTTATTACTTCTTACATAAATATTCACTACGGAAAGCGTTAAACGGTTACACAGAAAATAACACTTCTTTTGATTTCGATCATGCGCAGAAGTTAACCTTCTTATTCATCTATATCCATCACTCTAAACTGATATAGACCAACATGAAGACCTAGATGAAAGCGTTACTTAATGTACCTTCAGTTCGGAGAGCACGATGGTAATAGCCTTTAAGTTTTCTCAAACGGAATATTGCTTACAGTAGTTACTCAGAGCTGGGTCTAACACTTTACTCCATAAATACGCCTTCCTACATCTTTTACAAACAGAATAGACCCAGATCAGACGGCTCCTATAGGAGCCGTCTGATCAGGGTCTGCTCTGTTTGCTTATGAAATGATATAGATATATCTAAAGTTTCTATCATAGCTAAACTTCATGTGCATAATTATGTTCCATTATAAAATTTAATCTAATTAATATTCATGATGTCATTATTTCTTATATGAATATTCATGAAGTAAACGGTAAAGATGAGTATTAACGGAATCTAGGTAAAACACTTCTATATTTCTCGGCTATATCCCGTCTTGTTGGTACTATACTAAATAGAATCTCCTCTCCAATACGATTGTTATTATCCCCGTACTCCATAAACACACCATTCTATGCCTTTGCAAACAGAGTAGACCCATACCAGACGGCTCCTATAGAAGCCGTCTGATCTAGGTCTGCTCTGTTTGCTTATGGAATTTGACAGATCTGCTTCTTTAGTTTATAAAATGACTACAATGTTACATTTTCCATGGTTAATTATAACTAATTTGTTCATGAATATTCAGTAGGTATTGAAAATTGGACTAAATACAGAACAGGGAAACTGTTAATACTAACAATATAGGATCTGGTTGAGAAATACGTGATTCTGATAAATCAATGCACATCATGTGTCACTAACCTCTGCAGGGGTGCCAAGCATCATTATGGACGATTCAAAGGAAACCATTAGCGATATGGCAACGGGCAGAAAATTCATGTTCCGATTTCCCACGAAATATTCCGACGTCGTTCGTTGTTTTCCACCGGAGAGCGCATAATAAATACCAATGCCCAACGACACAATGATTGTGACGCCGAAAATGCAGTAGTCGGCGACGGAGAAGTAATATTTGTGTACGGAAGACATGGTGCCACTGAAAGGGTTAAAAGGATTATCAGTTGATTAAAACGTAACAATGATAATTAACCTTTAAAAACACGAGAACAGTCCTAAATAACATCTAGATTATAAACATACACAATCACGCAGTGTCAAACTAAAAAACGAAACAATGATTTATAAGTTAATTTCTTAATTGAGAACAACACGCTCACATGCATGCACTTATTATCGGGGATGTATGTTTTGGCTGACGGAATGTCCCGGGGCCGAAAAGCACCGTAATGCACGAAATGCACGCTTTTCAAATCATGTGCTTATACAGTGATAGATTAGTTATTGTGTTCGTATGGTGATGGATAAGTATTGTCACTTGCTCATATGTTGATTCTATATTCAAAAAATTAATTATGCGATTTGTGAAACTGGATATCATGCATTGGATTTAACCGTTATGAACTCTAGGTAATTTCATTATATACGAAAAGCGTGCAAATGATTTTTCGTAGATGTTTTGTTTACAGGTTGCCATGTTTCGGGGTTTCGTCCCCAGCCGTATTCCTTCCTACTTCGTATTCTGTTTTTTTCTTGGTTGTATTTGTCTCTTCATTATTTGCTAAATCAAATGTTTAGCGATCTTACATAGTACAGAGGTTCATATAAGATGCGTAAATTTAAACATTTTCAACAATAACTCCTTTATTTCTCCACCAAACCCTATATTGTGACCACTCTTTAGAATCGTCTCGAAGGGACGTTCTCTTTAGAATCGTCTCGAAGAGACGATTCTAAAATGGTTTTCACAGTAGATCTATAGGGTTTGGTGGAGAAAATTCAATGCCGATTTTAGATTTTTGGTACTCACCTTTATCTGTTCTGATATAATAATAGTTAAAATTTCTCGTAAAACGCTTTAGTTTCTAAACTTTGGTAACCCATTTACGGTAAATATTATTTGGGTTACTACAATGTAGACCCTGATTAGTGCCCATATAGGTCGATCTAATCAGAGTCTGCATTGTTAGTTGTTTTTATCGGGATTTCAGCATTTTCATTTTTAACCAGATTTATTTTATCACTATGAATATATCTCTGTACACTGTACATTATAAGATTAGATTAACAAGCTTTTACCAATGAACGCTTTAGTTGTTACATTTCGGTGATCCAGTTACATTGAATGTTGAATTACCGCAGTGTCGACCCAGATTTGTGAACCATTTAGGTATCTGATCTGAATCTAAATTGTTGGTATTTTTATTTGGGATATCAGCATTTCGTTTTTTCAACTAAATTCGAAATTTCTGTTATCACTGTATAGAAAAGTGTCTGAATGTTATAGATCTATACCCAGGATCAGGACCCAAACTGTTCGACACTGACATTTTTTAAACCAAATGCCATTAAGTAATATTAGCCCTTTCCCAGTTCGGTGTTGATGTAAGAAATAGTGACGTTATGAATATTAATGAGCGAAGCTATTTTAAAGTATTATTGGTAGAGGAAGGTTTTACTGTGACAGAGAGTGCATAATCGGATCTATAGAATTCCTTAACCCATTACCTCATAGGCTATTTTTAGATCCTACCTCTTTAAATAAATCTACCGAAAAGGAGCATTAACTAGAGAAAAGGAAAATTTTAGAATTTTGTAGTTTGAAACCATTGTGATAAATAGAGCATTTACTCCTATAGGAGCAAATGCTCTATTTATCACAATGGTTTCACAAAGTGACTTTTACAGAGTCGTCAAAAGTCGTCAATATGAGGGAATGAGTTAAACAAACAGAGCAAACCCTGATCAGACGGCTATTTTAAGACCCAGCCTCTTTAATCAAATCTACCGAAAAGGAGCATTTGCTAGAGAAAAAGGAACATTTTAGAATTGTGTAGTTTTGAAACCATCGTCATAAATAGGACCAAATGCTCTATTTAAAACAGTGGTTTCAAAAACGTGACTTTAACGGAGGCGTCAAAAGGCTTCAATATGAGGGAGTGGGTTAAGCAAATCAAAATTTTGACGTCGTGTCATTCCATACAGGTCTATGTAGTTAATGCTTTTTTTTAACCCTTTCGCTGCCAAACTCTGTCGTCTGCTACAAATTTTCATTTTTTTGATTTTCTTCATTTTTGTTTCAAAAACATAGTAACAGTAACAAACAGTTTGTATCCTGATGAGACGCCGAGTTACTCGGTGTCTCATCTGGATCCAAACTGTTTGCATAGGTAATCACAGATCCGGCATTGGCAGCGAAAGGGTTAAATGATGCACCCTCAAACAAATCGAAACTATGCTCTTCCAAAATGAAATTATCATCCACTTTGTATATATATATATTACTTACATTCTATTAAATGCCTTTTTTTAAAAATATATATGTATCAGATACTATCAGCGTGCAACTGTATCTAATTATTTCATTAAATCAAATGCCTTTGTATGTTATATACATTACCTTTAGATCCTAGAATTATCGAGAATTCAGTACTTGACCCTACTCTTTCGCTGTCTTAGAACTTTTCACCAGGTTACACCACAAATCCTCTTTGGGGGTTCTGTGCTTAGCACGAGAGTCTTGCTCCTACTACTTTACTTAGTTCATCTATATTTATATGTTATCTATGTTAATTTCCATCGGCCTATAGATGCAACCATTATTATGCTGGGCACGTGTCAATCAATCAGTACACCAAACTTAATGCACCATCATCTACTCTTACGTCATCAAATTCGGATTTCAAAGGTGTGCTGATCTCTCAAAAATCCTTAACGATAAACATTCACGCATTGTCAGTTTGCATATAGTGTACGTAGAACCAGATGAAAGGTCTCCAAGATTAGTAATCTAACCAGGGTCTGCACTGTTTATGATTCAAAGCCCTCTCCATAGCTACATATAATTGTGTGTACACAAATATTAAATCGTCATTTCTCCACCAAACTCTATGTTGTGGTGACCACTCTTTAGAATCGTCTCGAAGAGACGATTCTAAAGAGTGGTCACAACATAGCGTTTGGTGGAGAAATATGGAAGTTATTCTTGAAAATGTTTTAATTTTACGCATCTTATCTGGAGCTCTGCCTCTCGCAATTTTAAACCTTTCAAACTGAATGGACTCTATAGTTAAAACACTGGTGGACCATTCGACTTTGAAGATTAAGTGTTGAAAAGGTTAAACTTTAATCTGCCGTGGGCACTTTTTTGAAACCCTTTGCAAACAGTTTTGATCCAAATGAGACATTGGGTTCATTCGGTTTCTCATAAGAATTCAAAATTTGACATTCTGAGTGCCCGTATAAAACTAAATAAGGTGAATCGAAGTAACAATTATGTCTTTTCCGCTTTAGTGAGGTTTTACGCTATCCGTATTTAGATATGTATTATGCGCATTTTTCGTATTAATCAATTAACACCAGAAGCTGTACACGTATACATACAATGAAAATAATGCATACAACCCATTTTGCGACAGGATATATTTGTTCAGCTAAATATTATCGCTATCCGAATATTGCTAAATTATTAAAAAGGAGCCTCCTTTTTAGAAACGGGGATTTTGTACGGAAATCAGCTGACATCTTCAGCAAAGTTCTGAATGACCCCGACTCCATTTCGGAATAACGCTTTGAATATTAATTAAGGTTGTTATCAAATGTACAATGGTTGACACTGGTTTCTGACCTACATATACATCGAATGATTATTTCCGGTGTGTAAATTTGAATCCGGCCAATGGCGAACACTGTTCGTTGGTTTCCGTAGCAATCCAATTTTCTAATTTTTTTTTGACACAAACAACCATTTACTAACGGTTCTGTTTAGTGTTAAATAAGTGTTAAGGTACATAGATTCAGATTCCGAAGTCAGTTTGAAACGCAAAACTTGCGGAAATTTGCGTAGCATACATCTTTAATGCGAAACACTGCAATAAAAACACCAATTATGCATTGGCCGCTTTAGGGAGGGTTTACTATGTCAATATTTAAGGCAAAACAATGTAATAAAAATAAAAACTTATGCAATGGCCGTTTTAGAGAGAGATAATTGTATCCGCATTTATACGGCGAAACAATGTAATAACAAACAACAATTATGCAGTGGCCATTTAAGAGAATTCTACATAATCAGTATTTGTCTCTAAATTTTATTTCATTAGTCTATTGTAATGATCTTTGCAAATACAGTAGACCATCTCTTAATCGGTCGTTCATTTATTGAAAATAAAATTCTTAAAAAGCAGATGGTTGCTTAATGCAGGGCAAAGGTAATACAGAAAGCTCCAATAGGAGCTTCCTGCATTACTTTTGACCTGCATTAAGCTACCACCTGCCGTACATATCCACAATAGACCTCTTTTTGAAGGCGCCTAAGAGAGGTTCTACTGTAATTTTGTTATACGAGGTAGGTAAACAAATACGTTTTGCCTTATCACGATTTATTCTGTTGCACACGCAGATCGTTGTTCACTAACATTTGAATAGGATAGATGTAACTATTTTGCGCGCAAAATAATTTTCTTTAGCAAACTTTATCGTCTGTTTCAGGTTGGACTTTCCTTTCTTCTCAAAAACATTAACCCTTTCGGCGCCAATTTTCTAATTGTCGTCTTGAATCAAATTTTGTTAAACATTCGGTGAAATAAGGAGATAAGATAAATAAATGCAAATTTCTAAGAAATAATGCACAAATATAGAAAGAGAGTTTGAGACAAAAAGTGAAGTCCCTGATCAGACATCACCTTTTCAATGCGTCTGATCTGGGACTGCACTATTTGTCGTTGTGCATTTTTTCGACATTGGCGGTGAAATGGTTAAGTGGATAGTTTGGATCCTGATGAGATGTCGAGCTTCTAAAGGGCTATCCCATATTTGCGCATTGCAGCAAGCTGCTTTCCGGTGACCATGTTCATGTTGGTGAAACAGGTAACCCTTTCACTCATATAAAGGCTTTTTCACGCCCATGCAAGCAGAGTGGACCCAGGTCAGAATGCTCCTACAGGAGTTATCTGATCTGGATCTGCTCTGTTTGCTTATTGAATTAGAGCTGATCCTAGCGTCATTGTCAAAGCAAAACAAAACCCATTGAACATTATAAAATATATTAAATAAGTTAATGAACATTCATGACAAAGACAAATCATGCACAGATATTCACTGGAGAAGGCAAGCATCATGGTTCAGGGTTACAAAATAAATTTCATTCATGAATTATCTAATCATACTAAAACATTGCTACTGCCACGGAAATCAGTTATAAAATAAAATGCTTCGTGATAATCTACATAGATGTATCAATGTTTTACTCTTTAATTTCTTCAAAATTCAAGGGTTAAAAACAGAGGTCCAGGTAAGATGCTTAAATTAAAACATTTTCAAACATAACTTTTTATTTCTCCACCAAACCCTATGGCGTGACAATTCTTTAGAACTTACTCTTGTAGACGATTACAACATACTGTTTGATGTAGAAATGAAGATTTTAGTATTTTAATTAGATCTACACACCTTTTTATCCAGTCACCAGGCTTCTCTAGTGACATAATAAAGGGGGTGCAAATAAACTTAGGTTTATTAGGTTACTTCCGGTAGTAGAAGGTTTATTAGGTTAGTAGATAGGCGTAATGATTCTAATGGAACTATTTTAATGTTCTGTAAATATGCATAAACATGTTGACTGAATAGATCTAACAGATCTATTTGGTAACCAAAAGAATTATTCAAATGAGAAAAAATAAAAATAATTGGCTATAGCTGGATTCGAACCCGCGCCTGATCCTACAAAAACCAATTCTAATCACTCTAGAGACGTCGCCCTTACCGATTACGCCACTGAGGCCACATACAAAATGACGTTGATTTATCACTTTTATTAATTTAATCCACCACTGGCAAAACGCGTTTTTGATAAAATCAAACCTGGAAGCAAAGATTGACAGATAAACAGTAAATGTTTCTTTTCACTCTCATGATCATTTGATTGATAAACTCTTACAGGGGCGGTGATAGTCATAAACCTAAATATAGCCTGTTCGGTTCCATCGATTTATGAGTGACGTTAGGTCTATCTAAAAATAGAAACCGAGACTACGTAACTCGAATTTGACCAGAGAATATAATCATGTCTGTTTGAAATAACTTATCGACCCTCGATTCAAATCATCTTATTTTTCAAATTCAACCACGTTTTCCCTTCTAGTAATGCAAGTATCGAAACTATATTCCTCTGCGGTAGCTCATTTAGATCTAGTTACGTCTAAATGGAAATGAAAAGGGAGGGATCCGTTGATCGAAAAACTGCATTTTCAATGTAAATTATTTCAAGAGTGTTATGAGTCTATGAAATAAGACATTTAACTACATTGACTGGATAAATCGAATAATAGGTTAGTGCCGTAGATGGGACGCCTTTATCCGACTCGGAGAGAAAACAGTTGAGGCTCGGCAAGCCTCGCCTCAACGTTTTCTCCCCTCGTCGGATAAAGGCGTCCCATCTACGGCACTAACCTATTATTCTCTATATCTGTTGCTCTGGGAAAATCTGTCGGGAAACTCACTAATATCTACATAGAATACTATGAGTTTGCCGCCAGATTGTCTGGCCCTTGAATTTGAAACCGAGACAAACTTTTAATATTTAAATATTAATATGCATGTTATTATAACGTTTGTATTACGTTATAGTCGAAGTCTTTATAGTAGTAAAACTTGATATTGGTGTTTCGTCAATGTAACTTATAATTATTTTGCACCATCAACCCCGAGTGCAAGAATAAATAAAATCCCCCAAATCAAAGCATTTTATCTACTTGGTTATCCCTTTCCCTGTTCTGTGTTTATCCCAAACTTCAATACCTACTGAATATTCATGGACAATCTAGTTGTAATGAAATATGGAAGGTGGAACATTGTAGCCATTTCAGAAAGTAAAGAAAATATCTATCAAGTATTATTAGCAAACAGAGTAGATCCTGATTAGACGGCTCCTATAGGAGCCGTCTGATCAGGGTCTACTCTGTTTGCAAATGCGTGAATAAGTGTTTCTATAACGGAAAGGGTTTTACATAGACTTAATTACAGGGTAAAGTTATATACAGTAACACCTCTCCAAAACCCACCAACTAGGACTTAACACTTCATATACAGTAACACCCATCTTAACCGGGCATTCGATTTAGTATAAATATCGGTCTTGGAGACAGGTGGCAGCTTAATACAGGATGACAGTTATGCGGAAAGCTCCTCTCAATCTGAATCTGCAGTTTCTGCTAAGGTAGTATATTCCAGTTCATTTTCCATTATAAAAACTTGGCTAAGCAATATTCATGAAGTCAATATTTTTACAAAATTATTGAACAGGTAAAGGTTTAAAGACAGGTGGTATCTTAAAGTAGGACAAAGGTCATACAGAAAGCTCATACAGGAGCTTACTACATTACTTTCGTTATATGTTAAGCAATTACCTGCTTTAAAAAGACATCATGCTTATCCATTTAATGGTAACTTTAGACAGGTTTATTGTATAACAAAGATATTTATAAGAAAGGTAGATTCTAAAACATTAATATGTTTTATGTTTATTTTGTGTTGATAACGTCGATACTTAGAAATTATAGTACAGTAAAACCCCGCTAATGCGACCACCAAAAAAGGGCATAATTCTGGGTGACAGAGGCAGGTGGTAGCTTAATGCAGGACGAAAGTTATGCAGAAAGCTCCTATAGGAGCTTTCTGCATAACTTTCGTCCTGCATTAAGCAACCACCTGCTTTAAACGGCGCCAGTGGTTGTTTATTAAGTGGTCGCATTAGCGGGGTTTTACTGTACATTTAATAAAGAATTGGTGCCTCTTTAGGCAGGTGGCTGCCACTGCAGGGTGTAAGTCATGCAGAAAGCTTACAGAGGAGATTCCTGCATGACTTGGGATCTGTATTTAGCTGTGACCTTTCTTAAATACCGATGATGGTACTTGTTTTAGTGTTCGAACTATCGGAGTTTTAGAACTAGATGTTGGGTTAGTGACAGAGGTGTCATTTTTATGCCCCACCCCCGATCAAGGGGATGGGGATGGGGTGGGATATATTGTTTTACCCTGTCTGTCTGTTGGTTTGTGGACAACTTTAACGTTGCCGATAATTTTGTAGCCATTGCACATACATACTTGGCATGCAAGTACATCTTATGGAGGCGAACAGTTCTAGGGGCGACTTCTTACGGACAAGGTCATAGCATGGTCTTACCGTTTATCGAACCTCTTAACCTTTGACCAGGAACAGAAAACGTTTACTGTGAATATTGAAAAAAAAAAAAAAAATCAGCAGTTCAAAATAATATTTTATACATACATTGAAACAATTAAGTAATTTTATTCTCATCTATTAATCCCCAAACAATCCAGTGCTCCCCACCACCCGCATAACAAAAACAAAAATGGCTGCCAGAAAAATATCACCTGCTTATCGAACCTTTATTTTAGAAACTGTTTACTGTAATAGAATACTCATAATCACGTGATTTCATCATGGGCACACGACCTTTGCATAAGCTGAAGGGGTCAGAGCTGTCAAACATTTTTAATGTGGTACACTTTTCAATTTATGTTGATATTCTATAACGTAGTAAGAGTTTTCTCATGTTTAGCATAGTTGAAGGAAAATTAAACTGTATTGACCAGTTTATGACGTATATTTCGTTTTTAAAGCTACGAGGTGTTGTTTACAGACAAAGCAACGGTACTCATGATTTTATGACGTAGTATGCACTTGTACATGCGTAAAAACACACAAAAATGAAAGGTTCGATAAACAGGTGAGGTTCGATAGAAGGTGAGTCTACGATATATCAAGGTCGATGATAAAAATACGGGTCAAATTTATATTGGCGATAATCGGGGGCATATTGTTTCACAAACATATATTGTTTAGATTAAATTATAAACACAGAGTCTTTATTAGAAATTGGCAAATGTTTTCCATTAATAAGACAGTTAAATGCAGGTAATCGCGTTTACCTTTTATACGCGGATAACGACGATATTAGACATCAAATAATTCATTTGTACAGCAAAGAAAACATACAAAACTGAATATAGTAGTCAATACTTATAAAGCTTAATACAGTTATTTTACTTACCTTTTATGAGAAGCTGTATGTCTCATGTACGAGATTCTGATCTCAGTATATAGAACAGTTAAATTGTATGAATTAAGACTCGTACGTCACATATTTAATAATTTACGTGACCAGCATTACAATGGTTATATCATCATATTTAACTATTATCCTGTTCAGCTCGGGCTGGGTAGTATTTGAAAATAGCATGGATCCAGATGAGGCTCCGAGTAACCCTGTGTGTCACCAAGATCCGGACTATTTGACACCGAGTAACACTGCGTGTAACCAGATTCATACTATTTGACACTTGGTCAACAGTTTCTTAAAAGTTGGAAAGACAGTAAAACTTGCAGCACGGTAATCTTTAGCATGTTTGGCATGATAATAGATAGGTCAACTTAAAACATATTCATATACACATATCAATTGGAACGACTCGGGAAAAATACGAAGGCCCCGCTATTGACGGACTACTTTCAAAATGACGTCACATAATTATGAATATTAATTGAAATATAAGTTTGAGAATCTAGTGCGACATTTTGAAAAGTAAAATGATTAAAACGTTTGAAATTATTTATGTTTCGTTGATATTTTTTTCTTGTCCTCTTACTGAATGAATAATTAGTGTTATTATTTGCAGCACATTTCATGCGTAATTCTCAAACCACACAGGTAAAATTGATGTATACATCAGAATTAATGTGTACGGCGTACTCATCTGATCTTGCCGGAAACTGCCGAGTACTTGCGATTGATACATATATGCATAAACATATATACGAAAACTAAGAGTAATAATGAGTATAAAGGTGACGACTGTCCAGTTAGGACTGTCAGGGGAGTTTTCAGTGGAGCTAGGTATATAAGTTATTGTTCCATTCCTTATTGAAGATAGATAGAGAGCAATAGATAAAGGTGCGTTCTCAAATACTAAAGTATATATGTCGCTGATTATGTGTTGTAGTATTTCACTGATGTCCAGTAAGATTTCAATGAAATGAACCGCTTTCTCTTTAATAACAATTGCCAAACGATAGTTATACACGCATGAAAGCGCTCTACCACAGATATGTTTTACAACTGTAAAACAGCCGTGTGATCTGGATCTACTTTGTTTGCAAATACATGAAAGGCGTTTAGTTGGAGTTAAGGGTTAAACATGATCTAGCACAGGTTGTTGAACTCTCTTTTTAATTGGTAACAAGCTGAGGACGTGCCATATAATGTTCGTCTGCAAAAATGCCGTATGCTTTAAGTGTCAGAGTCCCATCTGTTTGCATAGGTAATCACAGATGATTTTGCCCATTATAACAGCAAGTCCTGCGGTGTTGAAACAGTTTATTTGTTCACGACCTATACTTATTCTTGAATCAAGATTAACTCATTCTCCCCTAGACTATTTTTAGACCCAGCCTCTTTTAATAAATCTACCGAAAAGGAGCAATAATTAAAGAAAATGGAAACTTTAGAATTCTGTAGTTTGAAACCATTGTGATAAATAGGAGCAAATGCTCTATTTATCACAATGGTTTCACAAAATAAAGTTTACATAGGTGCAACAAGGCGTCAGTAGGAGAGAATGAATTAAGCACGAACCATGATGAGTTATCTGCAACATGTTTTTCAAATCCATTATATACCATCTAGCAAGTATAATCAAAGTGGCATTGAATAAACGCTTTACTCCCATGAATATTTATGTAAGAAATAGGGACATTATGAATATTATATGTAATTAGCCTATGTTTTAAAATTGCACAACAACCTAGAAATTATTGGTTATGGCAGAAAATGCAAAATAAGATGTATATCATTTCATAAGCAAACAAAGGAGACCCTGATCAGACGGCTCCTATAGGAGCCGTCTGATCTGGGTCTTCTCTGTTTGCAAATGTGTAGAGAGGCGTAGCAGTGGATGTCGTCAGGGAGTTTATCTCTACAATATACAATTTAAGTATAAACCAAATTGAATTCTTATGCAATGCCTAATGTTGGTCTAAACCGTGTATTGTTTCATGTACATACTGAAGGATGATAAAATTAAAAATGAGTATCTAACTAAATGCTATGATGCTAAAATGTAAAACAAAAAAATGGAGTTACCTCCCCTGATTTCTGGTTCTGTTGAATGTGTACCTTAATTCTGTCAAAAGTGTGACCTTGCAGTTCAATCAAAAGTAGGTTTAAGGTATACAGTTAATTTAAAAGATAAACGACAAAATACAAGCACATTTCCGTCTTATTTAACCCATTCAATTACAGTTAAACTAGAAATAAAAACCAGGCAGGCAATTAGTATATGTACGCACGAAATGTCCACAGCAACAACAGAAGCCAAAATGATGTGCGCTCTCATACACACATTCACACCGACAGCATATTAGCAGAGCCGTAAAAACAAACATCAACCAAATCAAAAGACACGATGTAACTGCATAACTTACGCGAAAGTATTTATTTAGGACATTACGTCACAAAACACCTTACCGAAAAGGACATAACGGAAAAAACATTTTAACCCTTCTCTCATTTCTCCTTCTTTACCAATGCCCTGTTGTATAATTACATTGTACATATATCTTCACTGTGTACAAGTATATCGCTGTGCAATCACTGCTGTGGACTGCAATTATTGCACAATCAACTTGTAAATAGTGCAGACCCTTATGAGACAGCTCCTGTAGGAGCTGTCTCATCTGGGTCTTCACTATTTACAGGTAGGTATATTGACGTGAATAGCAAGCGAAGGGTATATTCAAAGGGAGTTCAAATTCATTTCAATGCCGATATTTAGAGCAAGTATCAAATTAAACCATTCTCTCCTACTGATGCCTTTAGACGCATCTGTAAAAGTTATTTTTGAAACCATTGTGAAGAGCATTTGCTCCATAAGGAGCACATGTTCTGTTTGCCACATTGGTTTCAAAGGTATGCAATTCCAAATACGTCTTTGGTCCAAATATATGTTCCTTTTCAGTAAATTTATGAAAAGAGGTTGGGTCTAAATAGTCTTGTAGGGAATGGGTTGATGCAGGGGGAATATTCTATGCATATATTCTTCTGTATCAAAATTCCGGTTTAGAGGATTACATGTATAACTACATTTATACCGTAATGTGAAAATAACTGTATTAGTACATGTTTATGTAATCATTTCATCATTGTGTTTTTCAGTGCAATCATGTCTTCCAGTTATAAATATTTCTCCGTCGCTGACTTCTGTGTTTTCGGCGTAACAATTGCGGTGTCATTGGGAATCGGCATTTATTATGCTCTCTCCGGCGGAAAACAACGAACGACGGCGGAATACTTCGTGGGAAATCGGAAAATGAATATTGTTCCAGTTGCCATTTCACTCATGGTTTCATTTGAATCTTCCATAATGATGCTTGGAACCCCTGCAGAAGTATGTTTACACATGTAATTTACAATCCAGATATGTAATTATCCGTTTATATGTGATTTAGATTTTGTTTTAGATCTTACTTTATTAAAAAAATCTAAAAGAACTATTTGATTAAACAGAAAAACAGATAAAGATGCGTACTCAAATATTAAAATCGTCATTTCCCCATCAAACCTTATGTTTTTAGAATCGTCTGTTTGCAAAGGCATAGAAATGCGTAGTTATGGAGTAAATGGTTAAACAAAATGTTTTGTGCGCTATTTAATCCTGTTTTTCAAACTGGAATGGCATGTCTGTGTTTAATAAAAGAGTAATGCTAGACTATCTTGAAAAATGATCTCTGCAGACCAAAATCAAATGGCTTATCTAACCCTCTAATATTTATCTATACTTTGCAAATACGAGCAATTAAAAGGTTAAAGAAATGATCTAAGATATGTCTGTCTATGTAATATAACAGTAGCCTTAAAATACAATACCAAACCAACAAATAAGACACATAAAACCCTTTACTCTATGAATATTCATGTAAGAAACAACGCCGTGAATATTAATTAGGATTCATTTTTATAAAATCACATGCGCATAGGAACTGTTGGTCATGGCAGTAACTATTAAGTTGTCGTCTGCTAACTTTGTCGTCTGCTACACATTTTCATTCTTTTGATTTTCTTCATTTTCGTTTCAAAAACATAGTAACAGTAACAAACAGTTTGGATCCTGAAGAGACGCCGAGTTACTCGGCGTCTCATCTGGATCCAAACTGTTTGCATAGGTAATCACAGATCCAGCATTGGCAGCGAAAGGGTTAAGCATTAGAAAACAGTAATGACCCTGATCAAACGGATCCTATAGGAGCCGTCTGATACTGGTCTACTCTGTTTCCAAAAGCATAGAAATGCGTATTTATGGAGTAAAGGGTTAAAACAAATGCAATGACCACAAACAAGAAATATTTCCATACAAAATTATATCTGGCATAACTTTGTTGAAAATGATAATACAGTTTTAATTGTAAAGTTTTGATGTATTGACTTAACCTTTCTCTCAGAACATTTATGAATATACATGTACAGTAAAACCCCAGTAGTTCGAACACTAAAAAACTCTGAAAGCAGGAGATACTTCGAAAGCAAAAGCAGCAATCCAAAAAGACAAAATTGGAAATGCGTAGAAATGCGTATTTATGGTCTAGTTTTTTTTAGTCTAGTTTTTAGCAATTATTTAAAGTGCAATACTACTCATACCCCATAGCACAACTTAAGTGGTATTTAATTTTCAAAACTAATAACATCGAAGCTAATGACCCCAAGGACCAGGAAATATATCAACACTGAGAATGAAATACGGGGCGACTTTTTACTGCCCACAAGCACAAGCACTTAGGGAACGTCCCTACATTCGACGCGTTTCAAATATACCTAAAATATACAAAACTCACTTGTTTATATACTGAAAAGTTGTATATTGCAAGAAAACCTATCAAATAATTGTTGAAAATGACAAAATTTCCATGTGTTTGATATCGACGAACCCGATTTTATTCCCCGATGTTTCAGTTTTATTCGGGTTGGGCTTTAGTTTCGTATCTGTTCGCGCTAGTCGCGTCTCCGACCACTTCAAAGAAAAGCTGTTACGTAAAAAATGGACGGATCGGGTGATCATCGGCAAAACGCTGAAAATTTGAACGGAGAAGGCCAATAATACTTTGTTGTAGAACCAAAAATTATGCGTATTGATTAAATCAGTTAATTTTGTATCACAGGGGCATTTTTCGATATAAGTTCAGATTGATAATCTTCATAATAATGATTGAGCATAAGAAAAGCCCAGTTTTATGGATTATTGAATATATGCGTTCATTGTAGGGACTTCCTCTTTAACACCTGCTGTTGTGAAATGCATACATAAATTCTGAAAGTAGGAAATCCTTCGAACGGAAAAGCAGCAATGCAATAAGAGTTTTATTGAGTGTGTTCATGAACTCACGTTAACTAGTACCAGCTTAAACGCTATTCAATTTTCAAAACTAATATTAACAGTGATTAACTTTAAACCAAGTACCATTAACGGTCTTTTACACAGGTGGCAAGTTAATGCAAGTTGAAAGTCATGCAGAAAGCTCCTCTTGGAGCTTTCTGCCTGACTTTCACTCTGCATTAAGCAGCCACATGCCTAAGAGGCATCGATTCTTCTTTTATTAAAGTTTCAAGTATTGAATTTCTACTGTAATAGAATTTGATATTCAGAGATACCTATCTATTTATACAGTGAGTTTTCATTCTTCTTCCAACTATTTCAGGTATACGTATACGGACTTCAGTGGTTCATTGGGAGCTTAGGTTTCTGTGCTGCCAACATGCTGGCCACATTCGTGTTTGTACCTCTGATTCATCCGCTGAGAATAACCAGTGCTTATGAGGTGATTACGTCTGATCGGCTTCAGTGGAAATTTGGGCGAAGATTTACTATTTCCATAAGCTAGTCTCTTCCGCTAAAGATACTCTCTTAGTTATAGAAAATTAAAAAAACGTAATTACTTTTATCGCATTTACATTCCAGAAATATGACCGACACTCTCTAGTAAATTATCTGGTTTTAAACGCATTTTCATATACTCATTCTAAGGTATACCCAGCATACACTAATAAACAACGGGTCTCAGTGCCTGTCTAGACCTATAATGTCTGCCAGCTAATCAGTCTAGGAAACAAAACATAGTCACATGGGGCTTCAAAAACGAGGTCATAACAGCAGACCTATGCACAGGGGCATTTTTATGCAGCAGGGATAGGTGCGTAAACCCGATGTGTCGACGCCGTTTAAAATTCTTGTTTAAGCTTCTTCAACACTTTCTCTTTATAAAATAATCCAGTCACAGACTATCTAGATGGGTACAGCAAGTTGCAAAACTGAAACACGGGTATCATTGAAAGTAACAAAAAATTCTTTCTTGGCGCCTATTATTCTTTTGGCAAGCACATATTTCATCGTTAATTTTCCCGGAAGGCTAAAAAGTGTACCCGTGTCTCATCTCCAGTAATAATGCCAGAAAATGCTTTCTGTGAATTTTGGAAACATTTTGAGTAGTTTTCTGGCTGTTTCAAGTCGGACACGTTTTGTTTGTCCGACAATAAATCAGGGATCCGTCTAGCTGCAATGCGTCTCAGTTTCAAATTACGCTTTAGTATGCGGAATACGCTTGCGGTTGAAATGCCAACACTACTAGCTATCTGAAGAACAGTTAGTCTTGCATCAGACTTGACCACATCGCTTACCTTTTCAAACATATTACTTGCAGTGGCACTACAATGACGTCCTGATGTTTTTGCATCATTAAAATGAGTCTCTTTTGAACTTCTTGTGGCTGTGGCATACGATATTTTATTCTACCAATGAACTTCACACAATTCATCAAAAGTTTCCTTCCTAGATACGCAAAGTCGACATCGAGTCTTTATATATTCAGCTGCCTTTACACTTCTCTTCCTGACCAATTTAACTATAGTGTCAATGACTATGTGTTGCGTTTGTCTATGTGCTAGCATGAATACAGCAAGCAAATGTGGTATGTCCGTCCAGAGGAACCACGGTGATCAGCACTGATTCGTATAAAAGTATTCGCTGCCAAAATATGTCGTCTGCTAACTTTGTCGTCTGCTACAAATTTTCATTCTTTTGATTTTATTCATTTTTGTTTCAAAAACATAGTAACAGTAACAAACAGTTTGGATCCTGAAGAGACGCCGAGTTACTCGGCGTCTCATCTGGATCCAGACTGTTTGCATAGGTAATCACAGATCCGGCATAGGCAGCGAAAGGGTTAAGACTATCTTAAGTATACATGGAATTATTCGAATAGGTAAACTCAACACCCGTTAACTTTTTTCACTTAAAGTGCCCCCATATTAACAACAGGTTATACATTGAGCTGAAAAACAAATTTATGCATAATGGTGAGATATGCAAAACGGGTCCCCTGAAAACTAAACCACGAGTTATAGGCCTCATCTAAATAACTTCACAAAAGCCGAAATGTAAACAAAGGACTTAATATTTTATGTACAAAATGGATTTAAACCAAACTCACGTAAACTACGGGTGCTAAGAAAAATTGAGAGATAAACGGAGAGGAAAAAGATAATGGCTTCTATCACTGGTCGAACTCACGAACTGGGGTATCCTAAGCCAACACTCTACCCATGGCGTCACACTCACCACAACGCTTATCGCTATTATTTTAATCATTTATACCTAATTCACTAGCATTCACTATTCAGCGGTTAAACGAGGTTACGACAGAAAAGAAGTGTTTAACCCCGACAAAAATATGTGCGCCCCTGGGGAAAAATGTAACAATACAGTAAATAAATATGAATAGTATTTTGATTTTTCTATCACACATTTCAATAAAAAAAATAGTCTCTCAGTAAATCATGGTCGTTGAAACGAGTGGATCTTATAGAAACACAAAACTGCAGTAAATCATGCGCAAAATTTAAAACACAATAAGATCGGGCTACCTTTGGCAGTCCAGTAAGTTAGTATTTCATATTTTATACTTATAATTATGCATCTGGTTCCGTCTTCTCTGATTATAAACTAGAATATGTTAACCCCTTCCGTGCCACAATGACGGGTTTATGATATCACATGCAAACAGTTTGGATCCAGATGAGACGCCGAGTAACTCGGCGTCTCATCAGGATCCAAACTGTTTGACACTCTGTTTACTGTTTTATACAGAAAATGGAAGAAGTGCACACACTTACCCTAAATGTAAACGAAACTATGCCCAGCAGATGACAATGCTGGCACCGAAAGGGTTAAACCTATTTACAGTTAATTTTTCCATATCTTTATTGCAGTATTTGGAACTTCGATTTAAGTCACGTTCTGTTAGAACACTTGGGACAGTCATTGGCATGATGTCCTATGTAAGTAAAATGGCTACATTTTCTTTACTCTTACAGTAGAACCTCGCTTAACAAGAATTCTAGTAGAAAATAATTTAGATATTTTAGGCAGGTGGAAGCTTAATGCAGGGTGAAAGTCGTGCAGAAAGCTTCTCTAGGAGCTTTCTGCATGACTTCCACCCTGCATTAAGCTGTCACCTGTCTCCATGACCGATATTTATACTAAATTTGATGTCCGGTTAAGAGAGGTTTTACTGTATATCAACCCATTTTAACCCTTTACTCCATGAATATTCATATAAGAAATAATGATATCATGAATACTTATTTTTTATAATAGCACATGAACACAGGAAAGTTTATTGTAGAGTCATATCCGTATTATATAATAAGCAAACAGTGCAGACCCTGATCAGAAGACTCCAATAGAATCCGTCTGATCTTTGTCTACTCTGTTTGCAAAGGTGTAGAAAAGGCGTATGTATGGAGTAAAAAGGTTACAGGACTTTAATGATCATTTGAATTATTGCTTTAGAGATTCTACGATGTCTTATAAATACACAAAATGGCAAATATCAGTTTTGCATAGAAACTGCAATATCTGATCAAATCCACAATGTTTGTTACTGGTAAGTATCTGCTGTACCATTATCATACATGGCAACAGTTGGGGCTCTGGCCAGATGAAACTGTTCATATACTGCAAAGTTTAGATGCACTGAATCTTATAATTCCTGTTGGATTTTTTGTGTGTATTTTTCTGTTTGCACAATATATTGATAATCTGTAGTCCATTTGCTTTTATTATTATACCCCCCCCCCCCTTTTGAAAAAATGGGGGTATATTGTTTTGCACATATCGGTCGGTCTGTCGGTCGGTCGGTCGGTCGGTAGGTCGGTGGATCGATGGTTTCCGAATGATAAACGACTTGGCATAGAATCTTCAAACTTGCTGTGGTGGTTGGTCATGACAACTAGATGACCCCTGTTGTTTTTGAGGTCACTTGGCCTAAAGTCAAGGTCACAATCACCTTAACTGGTGAAATAGTTTCCGATCAATAACTGCTAAAGCGTTTGGCTTTGGATCTTTAAACTTGTTGTGGTGTTTGGTCATGACCACTAGATGACCTCTATTGTTTTTTGAGGCCACTAGGTCAAAGGTCAAGGTTACCATGACCTTAACTGGTTAAATAGTTTCCGATCAATAACTGCTCAAGCGTTTGGCTTGGGATCTTCAAACTTGCCGTGGTGGTTGGTCATGACCACTAGATGACCCCTATTGTTTTGAGGTCACTAGGTAAAAGGTCATGGTCACCATGACCGTAACTGGTTAAATGGTTTCCGATCAATAACTGCTCAAGGCTTTGGCTTAGAATCTTCAAACTTACTGTGGTAGTTGGTCATGACCACTGGATGACTCCTTCTGTTTTTGAGGGCACTAGGTCAAAGGTCAAGGTCACCATGCCCTTAACTGGTGAAATGGTTTTTGGATCAATAACTGCTCAAGGGTTTGGCTTAGGATCTTCAAACTGGCTTAGTTGGTTGGTCATGATAACTAGATGACCCCTTTTGTTTTTAAGGTCACTAGGTCAAAGGTCAAGGTCACCATGACCTTAACTGGTGAAATGGTTTCCAATCAATAACTGCTCAAGGGTTTGGCTTTGGATCTTCAAACTTGCAGTGCTGGTTGGTCATGACAGCTAGATAACCCCTATTGTTTTTGAGGTCACTAGATCAAAGGTCAAGTTCACCATGATCTTAACTGATGAAATGGTTTCCGATTAATAACTGCTCAATGGTTTGGTTCGGGATCTTCAAACTTGCTGTTGTGGTTAGTCGTGACCACTAGATGACCCCTATAGTTGAGGTCACTAGGTCAAAGGTCAAGGTAACCATGACCTTAACTTGTGAAATGTTTTCAGATCAATAAATGATCAGTGGTTTGGCTTAGGATCTTCAAAGTTGCTGTGTTGATTAGTCATGATCACTTGATGACCTCTATAGTTGAGGTCACTAGATCAAAGGTCAGGGCGTCTGGGGGTATACATGTTTTACAAACATCTCTTGTTATTATTATTATGTTATTATTATCATCATTATCAATAATAATGATAAAAATAATGAGGATAATAAAAACTAAAAACGACAATAACAACAACAATACTAATAATAACAACAACAATAACAATAGTAATAGTAATAATAGTATTAATGATAACAGTTATTTACGTATTTCTTTCATCATATAATAACTCTTTGTAAACATTACGAGGAATCGATATTCGGGTCACTTGCAGTCATAGACTGCCATCAGAGATTCAGTTATGACCTCTTAACTGATTATAGAACTATGTTGGTTACATGTTTAGAACACTTATTGCTAGTGGCACGACATGCTTGTGCATATTTCCGCCAGGACATTCAACTCTTATTATTGTTTTCTATTCCACGAATACTTACTAAATACTTACTAATTATTAGTAAAATTATTTTCAGATAATCTATATGGGCATAGTGTTGTTTGGACCAGCTATCGCACTAGAAGGAGGTAAAAACTCTAATCATTTTTAAAATGTCCACTCTTATTCACTTGTCAATGTTGCACATTTCTCAGATGTCATGTTTTTTTTATTTCAATTGTCATAGACTTAATTACCTTGTAGCAAATTCGCCTTCTACGAGGAAACTACAGTAAAACTTCGATTATCCGAACACTAAAATACGTATTATTATCGATCTTTAAGACAGGTGGCAGCTTAATGCATGGTGAAAGTCATGCAGAAAGCTCCTAGAGGAGCTTTCTGCATGACTTTCACCATGCATTAAGCAGCCACCTGCCTAAAAGGGTCTAAATTCTTCTATACCGAAAATTCGAATAATCGAGGTTTTACTGTATTGCATATTGGTGGTTGCTCCAATTCCTTGTCCCCGTTGAGTGAAGGCCACCGATGTTCTTTATCTTTATTGCCTCTTTTACCCCACCTTTCCACAAACTGTCTCAGATGTGAAGACCGTAGATCGTTTTTATCGCCGCTGTTTTAGCAGTGTTCCTGTTCAGCTAGACAGTCTCTGGTTATGTGTTATTTCATTCTAGGGATGGTCCTGGTTACGCCATATATAGTCATCGGTACAGTATTCGCACGTGATATAATCATTAATGAATCACGCCATACGTTTTCATTTTGTCTGTTTTATCATTGATATGTGTTATTTGCTGTTTGAGATAATTGTTAGGGTTGCGATAGATGTTTGTTCAGCTGAGAAAGGCAAAATGAGTCGCCGAACATTACAAGGTAATTAATGAAACTTACAAACCTGAGTGCAAAGACCCCAACCCACTTTGGTATCTGTCGTTTATCGAGGTTGTTTACTTGTCCGTTGTATCACACTAGTCCGATGTGTACTTGTCCAATGTCGTATGTATCACGGTCCATATTCACGGATATAATTCACTGGTATCCTTGCCCGTGTTTCAATCAAGACATTAACGTGAGAATCTGTATTTTTGTCTAATCTAAAAATGCTATCGACGCAATAAAGATTATAAAATTGATGGTTAAAGCTGATGGTTTGTAATACCACTTTTGTCTAGAAACTTTTCCAAAATAGAGCATTTTGACTACGTGTGAGTTCATAGGTTATTGAACCAATGTAAAGCAAGTATCTTTAACTAGACTTTATCATAGAATGGTGATTGGTGAAAAAATACCCCATAGACATACATCTTAACGTCTTGGCAAATAGTCTATTTCCAGATCAGAATACTCATGTAGGGTCTGCTTTGTTTGCGTAAGGGATTGCATAGATCTGATTCCGGAAGAGCCCTTTGATCAGTATCAACACTGTCTGCTGAATCCGTGGAGGTCAATGCTTTTGCCAGTATATTCTTTATTTGCATTTTCACGTGTCCCCTTTGCCCATAGCCCGCCAGTCACATCTATGGTTGCATTTGCAAACAGTGTACACCCAGATGCCATGGACAATACGTGCCTGAATGCTCCTTGCTTGTGCCTACATGTATGAAAATCAATTCAATATTTTGGTAAAGATTTGGCTAATTGATATTCAAAGAGGACAGAGTGATAACAATGTGTGGCGGGCTAAGGGATAATATGACAAATGGGTGAGTTCCAAACTCTGAATTGGGCGAGTTGAATGTGTAAATAACCCATCATATACTTAATGTCTGATCTGGATCTTCACTGTGTGATGTTGATTAAGTACTATTTCCTCATATAGCTGCTCATATCATATGAAACTTTTGTTTGTACAGTTACGGGGTTCCCGCAATGGGGTTCTATACTGTCTGTGGCTGCTGCATCTATCATGTACACCTCTGTAGTAAGTATAACAAAGACATAGACGCTTTAATCCTTTACTCCATAAATATGCCTTTCTATGACTTTTTAAACAGAGAAGACCCAGGTCTGATCGGGGTCTGCTCTGTTTGCTTATGAAACAATATAGACATGATTCTACAGTTAGCCAAAATACATGTGTCCATGTGCTATCATAACAATTAATCTATTTTATATTCATGATGTCATTATTTCTTATATGAATATGGAGTAAGGGTTTCCCCGTCTGACTTTGTCTTGGTACAAATTCCAAGCAGCTACTGGGACATTTGGCACATGACCAGCAATAACCATTGACTTCTTTAATATTCATGTGAGACAAAAACGGCAGTATGATTATAATGTGTTTGTTTGTTTATATCGTGTTTTTACATCGCTTTAACAGTATATCAGGTGGAGGAAATCCCCAAACATTTCCCTGTGTACAGAACAAAGATGCATTTTTCGTGCACAGAAAATTCGGATAGTACCACCGACCTTGCTGATGCAGTCAGTACAATATTCTTGTTAAAAAGACTTGGAAAGTTTTTGCATGAGGTATTTAATCCTTCGCTTGCTGAATTTTAAAATACATTTCTCCTTCTTTACCCATGCCCTTTTGTATAATAACATATATCTTCACTGTGTACACATATTTCGCTGTGCAATCACTGCTGTGGAGTGCACTGGTTGCACAATCAACTTGTAAATAGTGCAGACCCTGATGAGACAGCTCCTGCAGGAGCTGTCTCATCTGGGTCTTCACTATTTACAAGTAGGTATATTGACGTGAATAGCAAGCGAAGGGTTAAAATTAGATCATTTGTGGTTTAGCCTTGCGCTAACATTCATAACGTTATAGCAAGGCTAATCTCCATCGGTTCCATATAGTTTTGAATAATCAAAAACAGACTATTGCAGTATCATATACTGGATCCTTTCTTTTTTTCAAATTTAAATCTTTGTTTTCTTCAATCATGTGACTGTATGTATGTAATGTTGAATATTTACACGACCAGAAACTGTAACGTTTGTGCCAATAATTCATGTTTTTGTAATGGCCCATGTTACTATTGAGCCTATTATGTTGTTTTCTAGGGCGGTCTCAAAGCTGTTATCTGGACAGACGTTTTCCAATGTCTAGTAATGTTTGCTGGTATACTTGCTGTTCTCATTAAGGTAAGGGAGACCCCTCCCTCATATAAACGCATTTTGTCATGCGTTTGCTAAAGGAGTAGACCCAGATCCTACATGATCCGTCTGGTCAGGGTCTGCTCTGTTTGCGTATGACATAATATAGATCCGATTCTACAGTTTTTGTCAAAGCAAAAACATCCTTTGAATATTTTACATCCTAAAAATTCAGCTAATAAATATTCATGATTTCATTATTTCTTACATGAATATTGAACACAGAAAGGGTTAACCCTTACCTCACTATAGAATAAATGATTTCGCTATTTGACTACATCCTATTCGAGCAAGTTGTTGTGAAACTATTAAACCTTTACCCAATGAATATTCATGTAAGAAAAATCATATCTTGAATATTGATTATATTATTTTTATAATCACTTATGAGCACAGAAAATGTTGGCCCTGGCAGAAAATGTTGAATCATATCTATACTATCATTTTATGAGCAAATAGATCAAACTCTGATCAGGCGGCTCCAACCCTACAGGAACCATTTGATCTGGATCTACTCTGTTTGCAAAGCTATATTCATGGAGTAAATGGTTAATCAGGTGTCATAACACAAGGTATTGAGAAACTATTGACCAGGCCATGTGTCAAACAGCTTGGATCCTGATGAGAGGCCGATTTCTTTATGTGGATCTAAGTTGTTTGCAAATTTGACTCAAGTGGTTTGGGTTATTAAAGCATCTTTAGTGCGATAATGAATTAATAAGTTCAAATGTATAACGGTTGTTGTTCAAATACTTGAATAATACTTCTGTGTGATAATGAATACAAAAATATACAGTATTTTTTTTTTAAAAATAAATATCTGATTAATTTCATCTTGCGATAATTAATATAACGCAATACAGTAAAAATTGTTTTACAAATACCTGTTTCATCCTTTCGCGTGATAATGAATATAAAAATATACAATTCAAAATTGGACAAATACCTGATTAATTCTTATCGAACAATACTCCACTCTTTTTATTTGAATAATGCCAAGAATGGTCGTTATGTCAGATATAAAAAATAAGGAAAGCATGAAGACTTTTCAGTTTCATTGGGAATAAGTTTAACGTTTTATATTTGTTCTAACATTTAATATATTTACCTTACCGACAGGGCACCATTCAAATAGGCGGTGTACAAAAAACGTGGGAAGTAGCTTATGACAAGGGAAGAGTGAACTTGTTCAAGTACGTAGATTTAAACTTACAGCAAAACCATAAAAAAAGAAATGCACTGGATCTTAAACCTTACAATGTTGACAATTGCAACATTTAAACAGGTCGAGCTTGTAGTGAATATTTAGGGATGTTTTAATCCTTACAAATCTAAATTTTCAAATGGACTTTTCCAAAGTTCAAACAGGTCAAACTTATTGTGAATACTTAGGGAGTTTTTAAAGACAAGTGTAACATGGCCTCTAGGAGCCCTCTCATATGGGTCTACATTGTTTGCGAAGGACATTAGTGACTTGTGTCCGCATTGTTACCTTTATGCCAAAGTCATACAGAAAGCTCCCAATGAACTTTCTGCGTTATATTGGGCATGCATTAACCCTTTACCTGATAGAAGCGGCTTTTAGCGTGTTTGATTTATTCCTCCGCTGAAGAAAATTGTTCAAATTCATACAGTCATGAACATATTGCATAATAAATATTTTCTATATCCTAGTAGGTGGTAGCTTAAAGCAGGCTGAAAGTAAAGCAGAATGCGCCTTAAGGCGCATTCTGCTTTACTTTCAACCTGCTTTAAGTGGTCATATGTCTTCAAAACTATAAACAGGCTATTGGGTAAAGGGTTAAGCTGCCATCTTTTTTTTTAAAGATTCATATGCTTAACCAGCAAATGGTCTCTTAACCTTGTACTCTATTAATACACCCTTGTACACCTTTGTAAGCAGAGTAGACTCGGATCAAACGACTCCTGTAAGAGGCATTTGGTCAGGGTCTGATCTGTTTGCTTATGACACAACACTGATATATTCCTATAGTTTTTGCCATGGTAAAATTCCATTGTTCATGATGCCTTTCTATCAATATTCATACAAGGATTATTTCTTACATTAATATGCTTAAAATAAAGGCTGATTCTGGTGAAACACTATGCGATTGCCACATGAACTCTACTTTGATCAGTCCTGGATTCTAAGAATACAGGGGTTCAAATGCGTAAATTAAAACATTTTCAAGAATAACTTTTTTATTTCTCCACCAACCCCTTTGTTGTGGTTTGGTGGAGAAATGGCACTCTTAGTACAATGTATTTATCTGTCGCTCTGATGAATAATATGTCCAATATACAAAATAAACGTGTTTTTGCTGTCCAGTGTATTCAGTGATTGTTCCTTGGTAGAATCCGAAGAGCGGTCGGTTAAAGTGATCTGTATAAACAACGAAACATTGTTTTCATGGTTTTACAAATAGTATAGACCCAGAAAAACATCAAATCACGTTTATTTATTTGGTTTGTTGAATACTTTGCCATCTACGATTAGTAGACACTGAATATGGGATTCGAATCCATGCTTACACATTAATATATTGAATACAATGAATTGGTACACGTTATATAATGATATCAATCGGGCTAAACAGTTAATAAACGCCATTTTCTTGGCCTTTATAACGTAGCTTACCATGACGGATAGTTCGTTAATGTTATTTTTTGTGTGATGAATGTTATATTTGTTATTTGTTTCAATGTTAATTGGTATTGAAATTTGGGATCTCAAGATCTACTTACAATTCTGCTAACAATATCTGTTTTCAGAGCAACAAATAAAGGTGCTTACTCAAATATTAAAATTACCAGTTCTCTACCAAAACCTTTGTTTTGACCAATCTTTAGAATAGTCTCGAAGAGACGATACAAAAGAGGAAGAACTAAAGAAGTCATTCTTGAAAATGTTTTAACTTACGTGTTTTATCTAGACATATGTGCTTTAAAACCTATCTTACCATGCTTTACAACATTCAATACTCTTATCTTTGAAGTTTTGATCCTGATCCCACAGTTAGACATACGTTCTGGTGTTTGTTCATCGGGAGTTTGATGAGAGGCGGTGGACTCATTTTCAACCAGTCATCTGTGCAGAGAATCAGCTCTATTGCAACCATAAGGGAGGCAAAAAAGTGAGCAATATTTAAATGAACAAACTGACACCGATTACAAACTGACAACCACTAAATAAATAGGTACAATGCCAATAAGACAGGTGGTCGCTTAATGCAGAACACAAGAAGTGCAAAAAGCTCCCAAATGGAGCTTTTTGCACTTCTTGTGTTCTGCTTTAAACGTTCACCTGTTGGTACTAGTTTAAAAATGGTCATATGGTTCCTTTCATATTTAAACTCGTTATAACGGCAACCTCGTTATACCAGCAAAATGTCTGGAAACAAACACCTCCGTTGTAACGAGGGTTCACTGTAACATCAATTTATACATGAAAGGTTAGCAGTGTATCATTCAATAATAATGAGGCTAACCCTTTCCCTGCTGAATATTCATGTAAAATATCATGACATCATAAAATTATTTATCAGCTGAATATTTTCAATGACATAGACAAAAACTGTTGAATCAGATCTACATGTATATCATACCATAATACAACATAGCAGACCCTGATCGGAGCCATCTGATCTGTGTATTCTTTGTTTGAAAAGACGTGAAAAGGCGTTTATATGAAGAAAAGGGTTAACACAAAACATTTAATTATTTGCAACTGAGATACATAACTCTTACACTCATTTTGTAAACCAACATGAGAATGGCCTTTATCTGTAAAAAAGACATTGGAAGAGTTTTGATAGGTGGCTTATGAACGAACATACTGCCTGAAATAATATATACGAGTAACCTGTTCCGCTCAAATTCCGCACGTTGATGGTATGGCTGGAACTGATGGATTTACCTTAACTCTTTTGGCGCCAAGTTTAAAAGTGTCGTCTGCAATAATAATTTCATATTAAATATAATTCTAAACTAAATAATAAAGGTATATTAGTAAAACATTTGTTTTTAAAAACCTGTATGGTTGGGCTAAATAATATAGAAAACTGAATTCCCAGGTCAGATGCCGCCTTGAAAAGGCGGCATCTGACCTGGGACTGCACTGTTTTCAATGGTGCCAACAGGCGACATTGACGCCGAAAGAGTTAAACACATAATCTGACTCAATATATTTTTTCCTTCATGTAATAGGAAATTTTGTTTTACTTGCACAACGTTACAATTACATCATTCTGAGAATCAAATTACACCGTATTACACCTTAAACCTTTCCCTCATATAAACGTGTTTTCATGCATTTACAAACAGAGTAGACGCAGATCAGACGGCTCCTAGAGGAGACGTCTGATCAGGGTCTGCTCTGTTTGCTAATAGAATTTGATAGATCTGTTTCTTTCGTTTCGGAAATGGCTACAATGTTCCACCTTCCATATTCCATTATAACTGTTTTGTCCATGAATATTCAGTAGGTATTGAAAGTTGGATTCAACATAGAACAGGAAAAGAGTTGACCCATTCCGTCATAGGCTGGTTTTAAATCCATTTTGTAACAAATCTAGCGAAAAGAAGTACTTGATAGAGAAAAGAAAAAATGAATTGTATAGTATTTAAATCATTGGATAGACAGAGCATTTGCTCATATGGAGCAAAATTACTCGATTTACCACAATGGTTTCAAAAAGTGACTTTTACAGTGACGTCACAAAGGGTCAATATGAGGGAATGTGTTAAGTGGTATAGATGTTTCAGTTTTAATATTTTACCAGAAAAATGGTGTATTTTATAAGATTATGACCTGACCTTTATTGTGATAGCATGAAACTGCTAACTTTTACCTTCCAGTCTGACATTGCATTAATTAAGTACATAGAAACGAATATGCGTACGTTCATAGAATTAAGATCGTGTTGTATTATTACAAATAAATGTTAACACAGCGTTAGAAACATTGTTTTGAAAACAGAGTATTGTCGTACATTAGAATGGAATTCAACAAAGAACGAATTAGGCATTGTTAGGCATATAGCTGCTAAGGGCAGTCTGATTGACTTACAGAAATATCCTTTGAGAGCTTTCTGTATGACTTGCAACCTTCATTAAGCTGCCACCTGTCTGAAAGACCGACACTGATGCAGATTTAAATGTCCAGTTTAGAGGGTGTTTACTGTTCACCGTAAAGCGCAAAAGGTGACGTTTGTGACTCGCAAAGAAGTTGTAGCCAGGTGGCTGTTTAATGCTTGACTTAAACCCTGCATTAAGCTGACACCTGTCTTAACCCATTCCCTCATATTGACGACTTTTGACGACTCCGTAAAAGTCACTTTGTGAAACCATTGTGATAAATAGAGCATTTGCTCCTATAGGAGCAAATGCTCTATTTATCACAATGGTTTCAAACTACACAATTCTAAAATTGTCCTTTTCTCTAGTTAATGCTCCTTTTCGGTAGATTTATTCAAAGAGGTTGTATCTTAAATAGCCTATGAGGTAATGGGTTAAAGATCTATAATAATACGTATTTAAGTGTTCGCATAATCGAGATTTTACTGTTTTGCATTTTATAGGGTGATGTACTACGTCACTCCGGCATTTATGATATCACTGTTCCTAGCAGGAGTTGAAGGAATTGTTATATATTCTTACTACGATACAAAGCGATGCGATCCGTTGGCATCCAAACAAATCAGAAACCCAAATCAGGTAAACACGCAGAACTCATGGTACATTTTCACAGTCTTGCAGCCTGTTTGTTTAAACCCATTCCTGCTTGAATATCTTTTAAGATTTCACGACATTTTGAGTTCAATAATCATTTACTTAACTTTATAATGAAACATCGACAGGCGATTCGTTTTGCCTAAATAAACAACTGTAGAAGCATAACTTTTAAATACAGTTAAAAAGCAGATCTAATCAGACAATGTGTAGAGGATCTGGGTCTTCCCTGTTTGAAAATACATCAAAAGGCACCTATATAAGGGAATGAGTAAATTGCGGAGGTTGCAGGGATTTAACATTTCAAAACAACACTAGTTTGTAATAAGCAAATGATGGTATTTGTAAACATGCAGATGCTAATAAACATTATTCAGTAGTCATGAATATACTGCGACCTAACTTGTATAATTTTTATTCTATCGATGTAGATTTATATATTCTCCTTATCATTTTCATAGATTGTGCCATACATTGTCATGGATATTTTTGAAAACTTGGAGGGAATGCCTGGTTTGTTTATGGCATCCATTTTCAGCGCTTCACTCAGGTGAGCCTTCGTAGATATAACATGAAGTGAACTGATAAAATAAATTGGTAGAATAAAACATACTTATTTAGTTAATGTACTAAACAATTTTGTAGCTTATTATCCCATATGGCTAGATTCTCAAGAGCGTAAATTTATAATTATTCATTACGAGTACCTTATTATTTGTTTATCACATAACCTGTCGTGTGAGAGTGTCGCAACAGAGTGCCGTAAATCGCGGAAATGCTCTAGTGCATTTTTATGCAAATTAACGGTTTGAATCTGGCTGTACTACTATGGCCGAAACAGCTGTCTGATATAGATTGTTTCACTTTCTTTGGCACTTTCTGAGGGTTATGTGAAACAAAAGAATATTATATTTGTGTTCACTACAAATTGTTTTCATGCAACTGGTTTACTATATTGAATATTACTCTCACCAAAGCTCCTGTCATATTATTATAGTAAACTCGTTTCATAAAAACAATTTGCAATGAACACTCATTTAGGTCCTCTATTATCAGGCAGGAATTTTGACACATGACAGTGCACAGCAGCATCAGAAGTGCGAATGAAATGCGCTCTCTTACACGACCATCATAGACATATTCCTTGCCTGTTTCACACCGAACTCATTTAGGGCACTGCGGCACTAAAAAGGTCACGTAGTGCCAAAGGTCGTAGAACATAAAGAAACCCTAAACAAACCAACTCAAAGCAAACGCAGAGCGCTCGTACACACATCATGCATATATAAAAACACACACACATGTATACAAAAATGTTCCTTGCATGCTCAACGCCCAAAGCATATTATTATATTTTTAAAATATATATACTTTGACCTTTAGCCTCCTGAGCAAATTATTTTTACAGAATTTTTCAACTACTACATTTTCAAAATTCAAGCAATAATCAATTTGTCTACCAAAATGAAATCAGGGTGTCACACAGTTTGGATCCTGATGAGACGCCGATTTACTCGGCGTCTCATCTGGATCCAAACTGTTTGCACATAAGTAATCACTCATCCGCCCACAGCAGGCTAAAGGTTAACAATGTAATTGATTATTCAGCTGATTCAAATGATTCCCATTTCAATCCGATTGCATACGGATACCACTGATTATATTCTTTGAATCATTTTCAGCACTCTCTCGTCAGGTCTAAGCAGTATGTCGGCATTGTTTTGGACAGACATTGTTAAACCTCATGTCAGGCCAATGTCTGATATGAGAGCCACAATTATCTCAAAGACTTCTGGTAAATGAACGGTTTTGTTATATCAGCTTTTATTTACATATGCAATATGGGTTTATGTATGAAAGTTGATTCTACTCGAATTCCGGTTTAGAAAGGTTTTACTGTACAATGCGAAACGAGAAAATTGCAGACTCGGTTTGGGTCTGTTCAAGAGCAATTATTAAACGTGAAACACCACTCACGCCCCCTAGCACCGGCTTAAGCAATATTCAATTTCCATAACTAATACCATCGAAACTAATGATCCCAAAGGACCAGAAAACATAACAACACTGAGAATGAAGTACGGGACGACCCGTTTACGGGGGTCTTTCTCTACCTGTCATTAGCTGGACGTCGTTGTGTGGCTGAAATACTGTTAAGCGACGTTAAACCCGATAAAACCCAAACCAAACCCTTTTGCTGCCGACACACGACCACTTAACACCCGCTGTTGTGAAGTACATAGATTCTAAAAGTAGGAGATCCTCGAAAGCAAAATCAGCAATCGAAGTTTCTAAAACTGCTACAATGTTCCTCATAATGGTAAATGTTCACATGTAGCACAATCTGGTTTCTGTCGAAAGGCAGCAAAAGCACGAGGAAACTATTGTATTAGGAATCCATCTCGTGACATTACAGCAGTTACCAGGGTCAATACGTAATATATACACAATGTAAAATACCATAGCTCAAAATACATCGGCTTAACCATTTAATCTATGAATATGCATGCAAGAAATAATCACATCATTGATGTTAATTAGATTAATTGTTATAATAGTGCTTGGGCACAAGACATTTTGTCCATGGCAGAAAATGTAAAGTTATATGTACATTATTTCATAAGTAAACATAGCAGACCCAGATCAGACTGCTCCTACTGGGTCTATTCTGTTTGCAAAGACACAGAAAGGCGTACCTATGAAGTTAAGGGTTGATAGATGCATAATAAAATTATTTACCATGTGTATGCTGCTGCAACGTTTTAGGTTTTTTATTCAATGGGCAAAACCATGTTCAAATAATTATGACTGCATTTTCGCTATGAAAGTGTAACAGTTATTGTTACGAAATGCAGGACAGGTGTGTACAGTAAAACCGGGCTTATGCGACCACCTAAAACGGGGTAAATTTTTGGGTGCTAAATGCAGGTGGTAGCTTAATGCATGACAAAAGTGATGCAGAAAGCTCCTAGAGGAGCTTTCTGCATTACTTTTGTCCTGCATTTAGCAACCAGCTGCTTTTAAAGACAGTTATGTTAATTCATTAAGTGGTCGCATTAGAGGGGTTCTACTGTATTTGGTTACTGTTACTGGGGTTCCACATGTCATTCGTATTTTGCAGTTGTTGTCTTCGGTGGACTGGCCGTATTTATTGCATTTGTGATTAATCTGATTGGTGGAATATTAAATCAGGTAACTCTACATATACAGCAAAAACTCTCTAAACCGGATGTTTAGTATCAATATCGGTTTGTAGACAGGTAGCAGCTTAATGCAGGGTGAAAGTCACGCAGAAAGCTCCTCTAGGAGCTTTCTCCATGACTTTCACCCTGCATTAAGCTAAATTCTTCTCTGCTATAATTCTGATTTAGAGGGGTTATACTGTACGAAAGAAGCCATGGTATACATAAAGCTCTAACTCTAAATGTAGAGTAGTGTCCCAAGCAATTACACTCAATTTATACAGTAAAATACGACTTAAACCAGTGTATGAAATTAAAAATAATTTGCCTTTTGCAAAATAGACTTCCGTATGTATTAGTAATGTGTCGCAATATTCTATTGGACAATTAGTGTCTGTCTTGTTATTAGTAATGTGTCGCAATATTCTATTGGACAATTAGTGTCTGTCTTGTTATTAGTAATGTGTCGCAATATTCTATTGGACAATTAGTGTCTGTCTTGTTATTAGTAATGTGTCGCAATATTCTATTGGACAATTAGTGTCTGTCTTGTTATTAGTAATGTGTCGCAATATTCTATTGGACAATTAGTGTCTGTCTTGTTATTAGTAATGTGTCGCAATATTCTATTGGACAATTAGTGTCTGTCTTGTTTAGTTTTACCTTACAATTTGATTATCTAATTTCTGACTAATATATAACCAGAGTGAATGTGTCTGGCTGATCAGCATGTCTGTCGCAGATGTTACGAAATAAATGTGCTTGGATAATAATTACGTCTGAAGCCAAATCGCATGGTTTTAACTTCAATACATACGTTATATAAACTATGCTCGATTCTCTGATTATTTATCTCTACTCACACTGAAAAATGAAACCTGCTTAAACTCTGACTTGTTACAAATTTTACTTTGGATTCGATACCTGCGACTGGTTTAAGCTTTTAAGACACTTTTGACAAAGTGTCAAGCAACTTGGATCCTGAGTCGAGTTACTCGGCGTCTCATCTGGATCCAAATTGTTTGGAAATGCTAGTCCGGTTGTGCTTAGCATGAGAAATGATCATATCTAACATATGAAACAAATCAGGCAAAATCTTCTCATGGTATATACATATACATGTAAAGGTGCGTATTCAAATACTAAACTCGACATGTCTCCACACCAAACCCTATGTTGGGACCACTCTTTAGAATCGTCTTTTTCGTCTTTCTGTAGATTGCTACAAATCAGACTTTGAGCAGATGTTATTAAATATCAATAGGGTAAGTTTTACTCTGACAAAAAGTAAAGTTTGAACAATTCTAAAGAAGTCCAAAATGCACTAGATCCAAATCTTTAGAAGACATTTTACAGTGGATTCGGGATATAATTACATAATCATTTGTATGTTATGCGTATAATAGAATCTCTCTTGAGTGGCCATTCATTTACATTGAACATTTAAAAGATTCTTAAAAAGCAGATGGTTGCTTAAAGAAGTACTATGCGCATTTTTCGTATTAATCAATCAACACCAGAAGCTGTACAGGTATACATACGATAAAAATAATGTTTACAACCCATTTTCCGACAGGATACATTTGTTCAGCTAAATAATATCGCTATCCGAATACTGTTAAATTCTTTAAAAGGAGCCTCCTTTTTGGAAACGGGGATTTTATAGGAAATCAGTGGACATCTTCGGCCAAGTTCTGAATGACTCCGATTCTATTTCGGAACAACGCTTTGAATATTAATTAGGTTGTTACCACATGTACAATGGCTGGGACTGGTTGTTGGCCTACAAAATAGATTTTATTCAGGAAAACAAGACAATATGCCCATCTTACCACAAATAATTTACATGCAAATAAGCTAAATATACAGTTCAATGGTGTCAATAAAATACCGGTAGGCTAACCCATACAGGAATATCAAATGATTATTTCCGGTATGTAAAAAATTGAATCTTACGACAGATTTCGGCCAATGACGAAGGCTGTTCCGTTGGTTTCCGTAGCAATCCATTTTTCTAGTTTTATCGACACAAACAACCATTTAATGACCGTGCTGTTTAGCGTTAAATAAGTGTTAAGGTATATAGATTCCAATTCTGAAGTCAGTTCGAAACGCAAAATTTGCGGAAATTTGCGCAGCATACATCTTTAATGCAGGGCAAAAGTAATGCACAAAACTTCCATAGGAGTTTTCTGCATTACTTTTGCATTGCATTAAGCTACTACATTATGCTACCACCTGCCTTACAGACACTCAATTAGACCTCCTTTTATGTTGCTTAAGACAGGCTCTATTGTATTTAACCCTTCTCTTGCTGAATTTTAAAATACACTTCTCCTTCTTTACTCATGCCCTTTTGTATAATTACATATATCGACACTGTGCACACGTATTTCGCTGTGTAATCACTGCTGTGGAGTGCACTGGTTGCACAATCAACTTGTAAATAGTGCAGACCCTGATGAGACAGCTCCTGTAGGAGCTGTCTCATCTGGGTCTTCACTATTTACAGGTAGGTATATTGACGTGAACAGCAAGCGAAGGGTTAATTCATTATCTGTTTTTTTCTTTCAGATTGCTGCTAGTCTCATGTCTGCATTTATGGGGCCTCTCACTGGTTTATTTCTCTTCGGAGCATTTTTTCCTTTTGGTAATGCTAAGGTAAACATCATTTAGGAAAGCGGTAACCTTTTACTGCATGAATATTCATGTTAGAAATAATGACGTCATGAATATTGATTATATTGTTACATGGAGACAGGGATTCTTGGCACTGGCAGGAACTGTAGAATCATATCTATATTATATCATTAACAAACAGAGCAGACCCTGATTTCTTTGCCATGGTGACGCACAAATTAAATAACCGTCCGATTTAATGTTTTTATTCCTATGTTAAAATGAGTTAATTTTAGATTCGTACAGTGTTGAAATTATTGATACATGTCTATTAGTATTTATATTGACTCCCATTTCATTTTATTAGCAAAAGTAGGAGTGACCTGTCGTTTTTACCTGGTTTTCCACGGAAAATCCGGTTATTGAAATGGTGATGTACGGCGGGCGGGCGGGCGGGCGGGCGGGCGGCGGCTGCCAGTTTTGTCCGGACGATAACTCCTATATGGCTCATGCCATTGGATTGAAACTTCATACATAGAAAGATCATGATAAGAGGAAGTGTCATGCACAAGGTCCATAACTCTGGCTTCACTAATATTGGAATTATGCCCCTTTGAACTTAAAAATGTGTCGGTCCATATGTACGTCCGCCCGGTCTTGTCCGGTCCGTAACTTAGAACTCCATGGGTGGATTGTGAAATCACTTGGCATAAATGTCCCTCTAGACGGTACGGGGTGTCGCATGAAAAAAAACATGTCAATAGCTGAAAGGCCAAGGTCATACTTAGAGGTCAAAGGTCAAAATCATATATATTTTTAACTGGATTAACAGATTTTGCTTGTCCGAAGCATATCTCCTACACTACTTTGGCTAGGATCACCAAATATGGTGTGTGAGTACATCTTACAACCTATTTATAGGTTTATTTGACCTTGACCTTGACCTTGGGCTTCATTTACAAGAAAAACTTGTCCGGAGCATAACTCCTATACGGAATCAGCTAGGATCACCAAATATGGTGTGTGAGTTCATCTTGGGTTGGCGGAGTATCACATACCTTTTTAGGTCAATGTGACCTTGACCTTGAACTTTGACCTCATTTGCAAAAAAACTTTGTCCGAAGCATATCTCCTACACTACTTCAACTAGGATCACCAAATTTGATGTGTGAGTACATTTTGGGATGGCGGAGTGTTGCATTCTATTGATAGGTCAATGTGACCTTGACCTTGGGCTTTATTTACAAAAACACTTGTCTGGAGCATACCTCCTATACGGAATCAGCTAGGATCACCAAATATGGTGTGTGAGTTCATCTTGGGTTGGCGGAGTGTCATATACTATTTTTAGGTCAATATGACCTTGACCTTGAACTTTGACCTCATTTGCAAAAAAACCTTGTCCGAAGCATATCTCCTACACTACTTCAGCTAGGATCACCAAATGTGGTGTGTGAGTACATTTTGGGATGGCTGAGTGTCGCATACTTTTTATAGGTCAATGTGACCTTGACCTTGGGCTTTATTTACAAAAAAAAGCTTGTCATCGGCATATCTCCTACACTACTTCAGCTAAGATCACCAAATATGGTGTGTGAGTACATCTTGGGACGGCTGAGTGTCACATACTATTTATAGGTCAAGGTGACCTTGACATTTGACCTCATTTACAAAAAAAGCTTGTCCGTAAAATGTCTCCAACATTATTTCAACTATGATCACCAAATATGGTGTGTGAGTACATCTTGGGATGGCAGAGTGTCGCATACTATTTATAGGTCAATGTGACCTTGACCTTGGGCATTATTTACAAAAGAAATTTCGTCCGAAGCATACCTCTTATACCGAATTAGCTAGGATCGCCAAATATGGCATGTGAGTTTGTCTTGGGATGGCGGAGTGTTGCATACTAATTTTAGGTTAATGTGACCTTGACCTCATTTACAAAAAAAGCCTGTCCGGAGCATATCTCCTACACTACTTCAGCTAAGATCACCAAATATGGTGTGTGTGTGTGTGAGTACAGCTTAGGATGGCGGAGTGTCGCATACTATTTATAGGTCAACGTGACCTTGACCTTGGGCTTCATTTACAAAAAAAATTGTCTTGAGCTTACCTCCTACACTGAATCAGCTAGGTTCACCAAATGTAGTGTGTGAGTTCGTCTTGGGATCACATACTAGTTATAGGTTAATGTGACCATGACCTATGACCTCATTTTAAAAACAGGCTTGTCCGGAGCATATCTTCTACACTACTACAGCTAGGATCACCAAATATGGTTTGTGAGTAGATCCTGGGATAGCATTGTCGCATACTATTTAAAGATCAGTATGACCATGACCTTGACCTTTGATTTCATTTACAAAAAAGCTTGTCATCCCTACACCGAATCAGCTAGGATCACTAAATATGGTGTATGAGTTCATCTTCTGATGCTGGAATGTTGCATACTTTTTGTAGGTCATGTGGCCATGACCTTGACCTTTGACCTCAAATATGAAAAAAGATTGTCATTTAGGGTAACTTGAGTTCAAATTGTGGTCTTGCTATGCAATCTTTATTTTCATTTTTCAGTTGCATATTGCAGGCCTGCTTACAAAACGCATATTGTCAGTGCTTTGCTTAGGGCATTTGTCACGTACTGTGACACATTTCTTATTCTGGGAGTTATGCCCCTTTGAACTTTGAAATCACCAGTTAATTGTGAAGGAAACCCCGGTTTGATGTCGTGTCGACATTTCTTGTTATTTATAGATTTGGTTTTTTCCAAACTATTCCATTCTATACAAAGGGTTTTGCTTAAATTGACGAGCCAATTTCTCGTGAAGCTCTTGCAGTTAGTTAGACCCGAAGTCCGACTGACTATACATTGTAGTGATTAACCAAATAGAGCAATGCTGAGCTCACCTAATTCAATAGTGGTAGTATCCCAATCTACGGGTAATCTATAAATAAAAACGACATGTCACTCCTTCTTGCTAATAAGTGTGTCTTTCCTGAAGCGAACCTGCATTTTGTTTTCAAAACGCAAAATACGGTTTGATACTTAACAAACACAGAAAAAACCTTCCTTATCCGACCATTACAAACTTGTATCATTGTCGTTCTTTCAGAGAGGTGACAGCTGAACCCATTCCCTCTTATTGGCACCATTTGACGCCTCTGTTAAAGTCAGCTTTTGAAACCATTCTGAAACAATAGGGATAAATAGAGCATTTACTCAAAACTACACAATCCTAAAATCTTCCTTTTCTCTAGTAAATGGTCCATTTCAGAAGATTTATTCAAAGAGGTTAGGTCCTTTATCCTTTGAGGTAATGGGGTTAACGCAGGATGAAAATCATGCCGAACGCCTACCACTGTTTCAAAATCCAAGCGTCAGTTTTAACCGTTAACCTGCTAAGTTCAGTCTGACTAGGATTTGCACTCAGGGTCCATGCTTATAAAACTTTTAAATGAGTCTGAGTTCGTTCTCAAGTTTTTGATTAATCAGATTTGAGCCTTTGGCTCAAAACTGACCAATGAAAAGCTTGAGAACTCAAATCTGACCAATCAAAAGCTTGAGAACGAACTCAGACTCAACTAAAAAGCTTTATAAGCATGGACCCAGATTAGACCCATAGATATGCAAGGTTATCTGGCGTCTCAGCAGGATCCAAGCTGTCTGGTACTTGTCATATGACGTTTATACATGTATGTCATACTTGACTGAGGTCATCCTATTTCATACAAAAAACACAGAAGTACCTGAAGAGATCGATGTGCAAGTAGGACCTTCTAAAATCAAGCCATCTTTGTGTATAAAGAATATCGGTGCATTGCTCGATTCACAAATAGATATGACATCACACATCAATTCCGTGTGTAGGTCTAGTTATGCACAGGTCCGACGAATAGGTCATATAAGCAAGTACCTCTCACCTGCTGCTACCAAGACTTTGGTGAACTCTCTGGTTGCATCATAAATAGACTACTGCAAATCATTGCTGCATGGAATTTCAAACAAAACACTGCGGAAACTTCAAAGAGTGCAAAACACAGCAGCCCGCATCATAACCAGGACTTCTCGATATAATCATATCACGCCAGTTTTGAAGGAACTTCACTGGCTTCCGGTTCAACATCGGATTGAATTCAAAATTCTGACACTTACGTATAAAGCCATGCACAATGAATCAGCCAAGTACATTGTCGACATGCTTGATGTGTAAAGGCCCGGCAGATAATTAAGATCAGCAAGTAGTTCTTTGTAGTTGGTTGTACCAAAAAGTCGTAAGGTGAAATACAGCGAGAGAAGTTTCATGCATGCAGCTCCGAAACTCTGGAATGCTCTACCATCAGGCATTAGAGATGCAAGCTCACTGGCATGTTTCAAAATATATCTCTGAAAAAGCTTTTCTTCAACATATTATTAGGGCAGTTTAGAAAACGTAGCTAATAATCGTCGATTATTATAACTGCTGCATTAGCTACAGAATGTTGATCCTACCACTTTCGTATGACTGTGGGACATTTTTAAACCTCCTTTTCAAACATAATGCTCCACAAATGAAATATAAAATAGGGGAAAAAGATAAACGAACAACAAAAACCTCATCCATAATTTTTATGGACTTCTAGGGACCCCCCCCCCCCCCCCCCGCTGTTGTACGTGCGGGTGTTGTGTCAGCGGGATTCCGCTGTCCAGGTGTTGGAATCCAAGGGAGCACTGTTGTTAAACAGGGCATCCCTATATCGCTCTGGTATATTGGGAGTCTTGCTGGCATGACTTGCTACCCTGCCCTCAACCAGTGCCAGGGATGTCTCAGTCAGTCTCGATTTGTCCGATATTATTCCTTTGTCATTGCAGCCGGTGGGATATGCTGTAGGAACAATATACAGGATACCCTCATTAGCTCTACTTTGGCTGGACTTTTCGGGTTCCCATAATAGGACATTTTACTCTGTAACTAATATTTGGATATACCCTATTACAACCCCGTTAAAATATGGGTTATCCTTTGTGTACTCTCTCATTGCCATAGCGGGTCGAATAGTGTTTGACTGGAGGGGTTGCATATTGCGTGTATATAACAGTTGTTTATTTGTATTGCTTATTTTATATGCATGAACTTCAAATTGGTCTGTTCTGTTACCCAATTTTCCAATATATGTAAGGCAATATTTTATGTGTAGTGTTGTATGCCAAAAATGTACCAAAGTCTGTTGGTTCTGGGTCATAACTATGTGACGTACTGACACTGTGCATAGAATGTTACATTCAAGTTTTGTTTTTTGTGACCTGAGTGCGTTGACACAATATAATAGAGCATGGTATGACACAGATCAACTTACGGAAAGGGTGAAGTTGGTTTACCTATGCTCTAAATAAATTATTTTTATTCTTATTCTTATCTATATATAAGTATTAAAAATATTTTATTTTAATTGTTCTATAATTCATTAAATATGCCCTGTTTTGTACATAAAATGTATCTATGTGAAGCGCTTTTGAACGCACATATCCTGTGTGAAGAGCGCTATATAAATGTGGTATAATAATAATATGATAGTGGTTGGCTAGGCTTTCTTGTGGTTTTTATTTGTTAGGAAACATGTTTTATTTGTTTTGTTAAACAGGGCGCCTTTTTCGGTACTTTGCTGTCAGGGGTTGTCACTTTTACTATTATAATCGGTCAAATGACAACAAAGGGTGCTGTTAAAAACACCAGACTACCTCTTGCACCGATCGATTTCTGTCCTGCTGTCAACTCTACCATTCCGCCACATTGGTCAACCTATAACTATACTATATTGGGCACGTCTAATGACGTCATGAATGACTCACTGACAATGTTCATGTCAACAATGGAAACAATTGTTCGCGCTGATATCCCTGAGCCGTGAGTATTTGTTGTATCGTTAGCTCATGTTTTGCCTTAACCCTTTACTCCATGAATATTAATGTAAGAAATAATGACATCATGGTAAGATTAACTGTTATATAATCACATGGACTTCTGAAATTTTTGGCCGTGTCAAGAGCTGTAGAATCATATCTACATTATATCCTCAGCAAACGGAGCAGACCCTGATCAAACGGCTCATACAAGAACCGTCTGATATGGGTCTACTCTGTTCGCAAAGGCAAAGAAAGGCGTATACATGGAGTAATGGGGTTAATATATTTCTTGACACAGGTAATTGCATTTCAGTTGATCGGTTACTTAAAGCACTTTCAAAATTCACTTTCTCTTTTTAACTCTTTACCTGGGTCCATGCTTATAAAGCTTTTAGTTGAGTCTGAGTTTCGTTCTCAAGCTTTTGATTGGTCAGAGTTGAGTTCTCAAGCATTTGATTGGTCAGATTTGAGCCAGAGGCTCAAATCTGACCAATCAAAAGCTTGAGAACGATCTCAGACTCAACTAAAAGCTTTATAAGCATGGACCCAGATGAATATTCATATAGGAAACAATTGCATTGATTAGCTGAACTTATCTAATGACAGAAGCTGTAGAACGATAAAATCTTTATTAGTTTCATAAGCAAGCTATCAAAAACCCCAGACGGGTTGCACCTTTGCAAATAGAATACACCCAGACCAGAGAATACTATAGATCTTATTCTACAGTTTCTGTCCTGGTCATAATTTCATGCGTTCACATGCCATTATAAACAGAAATAGTATTATTCCTGATATGACTATTTCTTAAAAGATATTCACGTGGGGATGGGGTATAGTGGTGATCTAAAGCCACGACAAGTCGAATCCTCAACAAGTCAAATCATTGACAAATCAAGATAGACAGAGGTCCAGATAAGATGATACGATATATGTATACTTTATTCAAATCCATAAGGCCATCGGCCCATGAGGAAGTGTATACATAGTATACACAATAAACATATATTCAAAACTATAACTGACAAAACTATAACTGACAAAACTACAACTGACATAACAATACATAACAAGAGATGTTTGTAAAACATGTATACCCCCCCCCCCCCCCGATAACCGTTAAATCAAAAGGTCGAACTTCAAGGGACCGTACAAATTAGTTCGAGATAACAGAAGTTCGAGTCATCCGATTTCTAGTCTGAACGATTTGTCAAGACCACAGCTTAATACAGGTCTAAAGTAATGCTGAAAGCTCCTGTAGAAGCTTTCAGCATTACTTTAGACCTGTATTAAGCTGCCGCATGTGTTTCTAGATATCTGTAGCGATACATTTTAGAGCAGTTCTGTTTTGTAAGATTTGGAAGGACTGAACATTTTGTTAGAGCCCCTCTAATGCGACCACTTAATAAATTAACATAAGTGTCTTTATAAGCAGGCGGTTGCTTAATGCAGGGCAAAAGTGATGCAGAAAGCTCCTCTAGGAGCTTTCTGCATCACTTTTGTCCTACATTAAGCTACCACCTGCATAAAGCTACCACCTGCATCTAGCACCCAAAATGTTACCCCTTTTAGGTGGTCGCATTAGCGGGGTTTTACTGTATGTATATCTACGTTAAAGAACGAACACAAAAGTAAACTATGGCATAGGAAAAAGATCAGCACAACTTCATAAAAAATAAAAAAAACCATCATGACGACTCTTTGAATTACAGAAATGATAAAACAAGTATGGTTCTTGTAGTTATCTAGCGTAAAAAGTCGATACTGTGAACTTTTAGAAACGATAAGTATCTTTGTAGGCAGGTAGCTGCTTAATGCAGGTTGAAAGTCAAGCAGAAAGTTCGTAGAGGAACTTTCTGTATGACTTTCATCCTGCATTAAGTGCATTTGAGTGTTAGTAGTATCAGATGTGTTACTGTAATTATGATATGTATTTTAGAACTGGGTTTAGAAGGCTCTTCATGGTGTCCTATCAGTGGTTTGCGGGTATTGGAATTCTACAGGTGTTCCTTTATGGCACAATCATCTCCTATTTTACTGGTAAGAGTAACTCGTGTCAAACGGATATTACACAATACATGTAACAAACCTTCATCTCCAATTTTACTGGTAAGAATACATTTGTGTCTGTGTCAAACACATATTACACAATACATGTAACAACCCCTCATCTCCTATTTTACTGGTAAGAATACATTTGTGTCTGTGTCAAACACATATTACACAATACGTGTAACAACCCCTCATCTCCTATTTTACTGGTAAGAATACATTTGTGTCTGTGTCAAACACTTATTACACAATACGTGTAACAACCCCTCATCTACATTACTGACCAGAGTTATTTTTGTCAAACACATATTACACAATAAGTTTAATAAACCGTAATCTCATATTTTACTAGTAAGATTGACTTTGTCAAACACATATTACAATTGTTTTAAGTGTAACAAACCTTGATCTACTACTTTAATAGTAAAAGTAATATTGTGTCAAACACATGCTGCACAACAAGTGTAAGAAAACGCCATCTCCTATTTTACTGGGAAGAGTAACGGCGTGGCAAGCACATATAACACACTAAGTGAAACGGAACTTATTTTACTGGTAGAACATATATAACATAATGTGTAACAAAACTTCACCCCTTTCTTTACTAGTAAGAGTAATTTCGTGTCAAACATATATTGTACAATACATGTGAAAACAAATCATTTGTTAACTTACTGTTACAAGCAACACTTTGTCAAACACATATTACACAATAGGCGTAACAAGATTACTTTTCTGGTAAGAGTAACATATATTAAACAATAAGCGTAACAAGACTTCATATCCTACTTTACTGGTAAGAGTAACGTTGTTTCAAAAACATACTGCCCAGTGAGTGTATTAAAACTTCATCTCCTACGTTACAGGTAAGAGTAACTTCGTGTCAAACACATATAGCACAGTAAACGTAATGAAACTCTGTCTCCTACTTTACTTGTAAAACACATATTACACAATGTGTAGCAAAACTTCATATCTTTCTTTACTGGTAAGAATAACTTTGGGTCAAAACATATTACAAAATAAGTATAATAGAACTTCACAGCTAAGAGTAACTATGTGTCAAACACATATTACACAATAAGTGTAACAAGATTCATCTCATACTTTACTGGTAAAATTAACTTTGTGTCAAACACATATTACTATATATGTGTAGCATAACTTCATTCCTACTTTACTGGTAAGTGAGTAACAAGAGACTGAAAGTACTGGTGAAAGTACCTTTTTGTGTCAAATAAGAGTTCTAAAGTGTTGTTTCAGCACTGTTGCGTAAACTGTTTAAATGCGTTATACAAATGGCACTTGATTAATGGTTGGACAAAAAACTTAACCAGATAATTGATACTCTACGTTTCAAGTTGTTGTTCATTTAATATCAATTCGGCGTCTAAACTAGATTCAAATTGTGTGCAAATGCAATCACAGACTCAATGCAGCAAGCCGTTTGATTCACTTTCCGGCGACTTAGGTGGAGAAATATTATAATTGCTTCTTCAAACAAACCGTGCAATAACCAAAAGAAGTATACTTTAACAGATTATAATAAAATCTAATATTGAATATATTTTCCAGGGTTCACCAAGCCAGAAGACATCGACAAAAGGACAGTGTTGCCATTCTACGATACCCTGTTTCCATTTTTACCCGAGTGTATCCGACAACCACTCCGGTGTGGTTACGACGAAGTCCTCGACAAGTCAGTAAGTAATAACGCGAATGGTAAACATACATCACAAAATGTATGAGACATTTGCCTCTCTTTTATTTAACCCGTTCCCTGTTCTATGTTTAATTCAAATTCCAATACTGAATATTCATAGGCAAAAAAGTTATAATAAAATATGAAAGGTTGGATATTACAGCCATTTAGGAAACTAAAGAAACAGATCTATCAAATTACATTAGCAAACAGAGTAGACCCTGATCAGACGGCTCCTCTAGGAGCCGTCTGATCTGGGTCTACTCTGTTTGCCAATGCGTGAAAACACGTTTATATCAGGGAAAGGGTTAATAACATTCTATATCTGATGTCGTGTTAGTGACACGGGTAAGACACGTTGGGTCTGTATATGTATATATAGAAAGAAAGGGTCCGACTTCAAAAGATCCAAATCACTCACTCCTCCACTTTAAACCCTTCGTTCTGCAAGAAATGCACCGATTTCGATCAGATAAAAAGCTAGTCCGTACGCAAAGACATCGTTTTATTCGAATATGCAAATATTTTCCCGGTCAAATAAGGGATAAACTTAACACGGCACCAGAAACATGAGAAAAATGGCCAAAATTCGTTAGTCGGACACGACCTCGCCCCTGAGTGCGAGCCACTGACAGCCTTGAAACGATTACTTAATACGTCAAACACAGTAAAATATGTCGTTCATATCAGCAATATATTCAATGAAAAGAACTTTCCTACAGCGGTCTTAGATTTTCAACGTTTGCAGCTGACATCGTTTTCAAGAAGACAAACTTTGCTCACGTAACTATACAACAGCTGCGTTATTTCATTGGACGGGCGGAAATGGCGATGGTTTTCCGATGGATCACGAACAAGTTTGAATAGTTCGCTTTCATCAACGACCAATCAAAACGTGCATAAACAAGAAGTCACGTGACATGACTTCGGCGACTTGAAAATGAAAGTAAAAGTTGCTGATATGAGAGGAACATGTAAACACACAGAAAGGACAGTAAACCTCGTTTTCGTGTAAGATTGCAGTAAGAAAGTTCTTTTTATTGAATATAATGTTGATATGAACGCCAATTTTTTTGTTGTGTTTGACGTATAACTAATTGTTTCAAGGCTGTCAGCGGTTCGCACTCGGGGCCATTTTTCTCATATTCTGATGCCGTGTTAAGGTTATTCCTATTTTGACTGGGAAAATGTTTGCATATTCGAATAAACCAATGTCTTTGCTTACGGAATAGCTTTTTATCTGATCGAAATCGGTGCATTTCTTGCAAAACGAAAGGTTTAAAGTAGAGGAGTGAGTAATTTGGATCTTTTGAAGTCGGACCCCTTCTTTCTATATATACATATACTGACCCAAACGTGTCTTACCCCTGTGGTTACTGATAGTTTAGAATACCCTTTTCAGTGTCTTATTCAAATCAAATATGTAATATGTGATGCATTTTTTATGTTCAGAAATAAGATCAATATAGGGACACGCAGTGTTATAATTCTAAGTTTAATCCATACTACCGAATTAAAGGGGTGGTCCCTACATTCGACGCGTTTTAAAAATACCTAAAATATACAATAGGCCTTCGTTTATATGCTGAAAAGTAGTATATCGCACGAAAAGCTATCAAATAAACGTTGAAAATGGCAAAACATCCATGTATATGATATCGACGATCCCGATTTTTTACCCGATGTTTCAGTTTTATTCGGGTTGGGTTTTAGTTTCGTATCTGTTCGCGGTTTTCGAGTCTCTCCGACCACTTCCGAGAAAAGCTGTTACATAAACAATAGAGGGATCGGGTGATCATCGGCAATACGCGGAAAATTTGAACGGAAAAGGCCGATAATACTTTGTTGTAGAACAAAAATTATAGGTATTGATGAATCGGTTGGTTTTGTATCACAGGGGCATTTTTCGATATAAGTTCAAATTGACAATCTTTATAATAATGATTGAACATAACAAATACCAAGTTTTATGATTTTGTTGAAAATATGCGTTCATTGTAGGGACTTCCTCTTTAATAATGTTTTACTCAGTCTATAGCATATGCTAATTACATTGAATATATTAAATCAGGTGCGGATCCAGGATTTCAGATTAGGGGGGGGGGGGGGGGGGCGGCGTAGATGTTTATGTTTGATGACTAACTAAATAATGTGTTTGTAATACATGTTGAAAAAGAGCTTAATTGGGTGAGGGACAAACTCATATTAAATCGTTGTTTTATTGATTTTTAGTAGATATAGATGTAAAATATTACTAAAATAAGTTTGTTTGGGCAATTTTAGGGGGCGCACGCCGGCTCCGCCCCCTCTAATTCCGCGCCTGTAAATAGTATGTGTGATGTAGCCAAACACCTTTTTCTAAACGACAGTACGTTGAAAGCCTTGCATCCCAATAATCGTATACATCTACGTATAGAGGAGTTTTCTGCATGACTTTCACCCTGCATTATGCTGCCACCTGTCTCCAAGACCGATATTTATACTAAATTGAGCGTCTGATTTAGATGGGATTTATTGTAATTTAGGGTTGTACAACATACACGACTCATCCCTAACGGTAATGAATTTAACCATTAGGGCCATATACCATATACCTATTACTGTTAGACAATCCCCCAGGTGTATAATATAGTGGAACCTCGCACTCGGCTACCTCGAATTAAAAGTTATATCCTTCCAAAATTTACAATACAGAATTGCTCTAAAATGTATCACTACGCATATCTAGAAACACATGAGACAGCTTAATGCAGGTATACTACAGGAGCGTTCAGCATTTTTATGCCCCCCCCCCCCCCCCCCCCCGGATCAAATCTGGTGGACATATTGTTTTTGCTCTGTCTGATTGTCTGTTTGTCCGTTTGTTTGTCACTAACTTGAACATTGGTCATAACTTTTGAGCAAGTACATATAGAGACTTGATATTTGGCATGCATATGTATCTGAAAAAGCCGCATATTTTGAGTGGTAACTTGTCAAGGTCAATGTCATCCTTCAAGGTCAGAGGTCAAACATATAGGTCAAATTACCGACTTCAATATTGGCCATAACACTTGCACCAGTGGAGATAGAGGCTTGATATTTGGCATGCATGTATATCTCATAAAGCAGCACACTTTGAGCGGTGACGTGTCAATGTCAAGGTCATCCTTCAGGGTCAAATGTCAAATTTGGCAGGGAGGCATAGTGTTTCACGAACACATCTTGTTGAGACCTGCATTAAACTGTGAAATTGAGAAATTGACTGATCGGATAACTCGAACTTGTGCTATCTCGAAGTTAATTGCATGGTCCCTTGAATTTCGAGACATCGAAGTTAAGCTGTATTACATAATGATCCAATGCATGACCTTAGGTCAAACTCTTTTTTAAGTTAAACAGCACAAACAGTGCGACGATTGCACTGATAGATGTACTGACGAAAATACAGCATACAAGGGTAATCTTAATGCGATCCTTTAGAAAATTTGGGAGTAAAACAAAGCATAGAATTAGAATATTTGATAAAAACTTTTTTGACCATGGAATAATTACTCATCATTGAAGTTACTAATTACCTATGCTTCGAACAGCTTGAAAGGAGATACCACGAGAGTTTCCGCTTAACAGTTATTAATTAAGGATTTGGGGTCAGTAGCCATGAAGTTATATTTCAAATTCCAGAAGGTTTATGACGCTGAGTACATGGAGACAAACGCTAACATCATTATAGAACAACAGCCTGAAGCCAACAACGCAATACTACTTACAAACAGCGTCAAACTCGATCATAATATGGAAGTAGAATTGACGAACATGGATGGTACCACTGACAAATTAACCACTGAAACCGAAGATCGAATCTCTCTTTCTGATGTTTTTGTTTCCACGTCTGTTGAGGATATCCAGAGTCCTCGTATTCCAATTAAGAATATGGAGTTCGAACTTATAAAATCGGGAGGTAACGTTGGTAACATGTCTGAGGATTCAGGACCGGTATTCATAGTTTTGGACAAAACGGACGAGGAGCATATACTAAGGTTGAAAGCGAAAAGCATTGAATTTGACGTTCGGACTGAGGTTCCAGAGGCCTCAGCAAAGCTATCTTCTCCAGTTGAACCAGACGCAACATAACCGACTGCAGTATCGACTCGGTCATTTAATAGTAATGCTATAGAAACCCTGCGAGCATAGAAACAAGAAACAGTCAATGTTGAAAAAACATAGTATACAATTCAATATTGTAAACGTTTGTGCTGGAGATGATCAAGAAATGTAGATATTAAAAAAGTAGTATGGGTAAGACTAAAATACAAATTGAAAATTGACATTGATCTAAAATATCTACATACATGTATTCATGCAAGCTGGTCATACCTTTGAATGTGTTTTAAAATGTGTCTATATTTAGATCAATTCAACACGCCTTCAATATGTTGATAAAATATTTACCGATCCAATGTGTATTTTTGAAAATGCAATACGAAGATGGTGTCCCAAAGTTCGTTGTGGCCATGAACCTGCAGTAAAAAACTCACCATGATGATATACATTCATACTTATCAAACTACATGTATACAATGAAGATACTATTTCAAAAAGGGAATTAAGACCATATAGAAATACTTGAATATCTCTTATCTAATATTTCGACCACTACGGGTCTTTATCAAAGATTATCATGTCAAAATACACGTCACATAATTGCTGCACGTATTCAGCCATAAACTCAGAGAAAAATGATACTCTTGATAAAGGCTCGTAGTGGTCGAAATATTAGATAAGAGCTATTCAAGTATTTCTACATGTATACAGTGTATGGGTACGTATAATGTAGAGCAACGCCAAACTTTTATATTCTAATCGGAGAAATAGACATAAAACCATGCTACTGTTTTACATACATGCTGCATAAAACTAATTGTCAAATTACGAGCTTATACATAATTACTGAGATGGAGAACACATTACATACCACTTAAACAACTAAATTAGAACACTTGGAGACAGGTAATAGGCGAGTTGATAAACAAGAGAATTTGCTGAGGAGATTCCTTTCCAACCATCCCAGCAATTTATTGTTTTTCAGGGTAAAATGGTTTTCTATACTTGTTTGATAAAGACTTTGGTGTAGGGGCCAGGGGGAAACCTTAAGATTAAGCAGGCAAACGTTTATACATGAAAAACTATTTGATGGCGGTGTTAAATTTCCACTGATTAAATTCATATATTCTAGTTAATTAAATGAAAATTCCTCTCACAGGTCGAATGCTTTCGTTCTTTGTGGAATTGTGAAAATCCAAAGAAAGTATTCTTAATATAATAGTCAATCACGAATACAATTAATTGTATCATTTGCATGTATTGTCAAATTAAAGAAGTAATCATATGAGAAAGAAACTTTGATTCAGTTTAGTAATGTTACTATGTAGTAATATTGCAACTTTTGTCGATGTTTACACTTTATTATCCTTAAAGCTAGGCAATGTAAAATATAGGTTTTGTAGGACAACAGTCACTCACAGGAAGTCTTATTCTGCAGTTTTAAGTCAATTAAATCAAGACGACAGTTAGCCCGAAAACACGAAGCCTTTTGAATTGTGTTCAGTCTGCATTAAACCTTTACGTTATGAATATGCATTAAGAAGAAATAAATGGATAAATATGAAGTACTAGCTGAATTTTAAAATGGCACCAACAAAGAGGACACATTTGTTCATGACAGAATCTGTAGAATTATTTCATAAGCAAACAGAGCAGACTCTGATTAGCCCTTTACTTCATAGATACGCCTTTCTACGCATTTGCAAACAGAGTAGATCCAGAGTCGTCTGTGTTTGTTTATGATATACTATAGATATGATCCTACAGTTTCTGTCACGGAGTAAAGGGTTAAATGGTTCCTACAGGAGTCGACTAATCCAGATCTACTCTGTTTTCAAAGGCTTCAAATGCATAACTATGGAATAAATGTTAAGCAGACATATATTTTTCAGAAGTCCAGATAAGATGC
>OY755244.1:54546813-54806906 GCA_963576725.1 Azorinus chamasolen
GCAGTTGGATCGTATTCGCCCAGTGTGAAGTACTGACCGACAGTTAGACTTTCACCTGTTACTTGTCAACCCCTAATCCTTGCGCCTTTAACCCTTTCCCAGCTCTATGTTTATTCCAAAGTTTCATTACCTACTGAATATTCATGGACAAAATACATGTTATAATTATATATGGAAGATGGAACATTGTAGCCATTTAGAAAGAAACGAAGTAAAGAATCAAGTCTTCAAATTCCATTAGCAAACATAGCAGACCCTGATCAGACGGCTCCTATAGGAGCCGTCTGATCTGGATCTACTCTGTTTGCAAATGCGTGAAAACATGTTTATATGAAGGAAAAGGTTAAAAAAACCCAGAGTAGAACTATGTACGAAGCTCAGTGTTTTATGTTCATTTCTGATTCTATATACTGTTTGCCAATGCAATACATTTTTATACATGAATAAAATTAACTAATGTTCAAAAATGGGCGGAGTCTTGTATGCATATTCATTAGGTGAATAATCTACCGTCACACAAGTCACATTATTCTAACACTGGGTGAATCAGACTGGTAATGCTTTCTCAAGTGTTCCTCAAGTAGTTTTCGGGTTGTTAAATATCTATAGATTTCATTATTTGTGTCTTGTCCCCCGCACTATTAGCTAATTTAGATAGTACAGACATCGAGCGTATATCGATATAGATATAGAACACACACGATATTAGTAGATATGCAGCAGATGTCACACGGTTAGTGAAAAGCAATGCAGTTCAACCCTTAACCTAGTATTGATGCCTTTTGGCGTTTTTGCAAACAGAGTAGACCCAGATCAGACGGCTCCTGTGGGAGCCGTCTGATCAGGGTCTACTCTGTTTGCTTATGGGATACAGATGTGATCTAGTTCTGATTCTACAGTTTCTGCCATGGCCAACAAAATCAAGTGTTATATGACACTAAGCAAATTCATTCAGTTAATAAGTACTCCTGATGCAATTATTTCTTATATGAATATTCATGAAGCAAAGGGTTAAGCCGTCGACAGTTTGTTAATGCAGATACTCAGTATTACCGTCAACCTCTAACTAAGCAATATTGTCATATTCTTAAATTCTTTCAAAAATTAGATGCGAATTTTCGAAGGATTTGTTTCAAATACAGTTAAACCCATAGCAACCGAATGTTAAACTTAGTATAAATAATATACAGTCTTGGAGACAGGTTGCGGCTTAATGCGGGTGAATGTCATACAGAAAGCTTCTCTTGTTGTTTTTTTTGCATGACTTTCACCCTGCAGTAAGCAGCCACCTGCCTAAAAGTATTTAAATTCTCCTTTACTGGAATTCCGGTTTAGAGAGGTTTTACTGTACTAGGCCAATGGCATGGAATAAAAATATGAATCTTGTAATGTACATGTACTGTCCGAAAATACTTTTCTAAGAAGACGAAAGAGATCAAATGTGATTTTTACACATAAAGTATTATACAAAATAGTCTTTGTAAACTTAATATAGCTTAGTTATAAATGTAATTTTATATATAACGAGTTGACAAGTTTGGTTGAGCAGCATGATCAATAATCCAGAGAGACATGTATTTGTCAATAGTACCAATGTAGTTGTCTCCCTTAGATCATATCTTATAAGCTGGGCATAAAACCGGGTTTTAAATGCGACGGGTACTCGCTTGTAGATATAATTATTCTGTATCTAACGATACCAAAGAATGAACATTACGTTGATTTAAAGGCATGAATGTCTGGTAGGAATTTAAGTCTGATTACATGTATACATGTACAAACCTTTCGTATATCCCAACCCTGTGAACATAAACACACTAGCTAGCAAGATGAGTGATGAACGTATAGTACACCTAGAAGACCTACTCTATTTTATACCAGAGAATATTCACACTTTGAACTTTTAGAGTTCAAATACTTTATATAATATGACAGTGATATGAATGAATGACTTGATGGCACGTTAGTATTGACCAAACAAACTCGAAAAAAATGCTCCCTACACTTAAGAAACTATTTCCCTATATCCGCAAACGGAAATTACCAAACCTGATCAGCAGTTAAGCCCCTAGATGTACACTAAACGAACTTCCAGTTATCCTTAAATGATCCAAAATGTAGCGATTCGATGATAATGTTGGAGAAAAATTGATGAGTAACACATGTTTCTTCACACACTGTGCCGGCATGAGGAATTGTACATCCACCTGGAATTTGATCAGGATGATTCCAATGATATTAATGCAAGCTTCACACAATAAAATAAAATGTTAAAATAAAACTAAACATTTAAACAAAATAACGTTTAAAACTCCGTTGTACCTGTAGAATTCGAGAGCACTGTATAGACACTTTTCTAGCACCCGAAACTGAGCCTTTCGTTACAGAAGCACCAGGCTGTGGCCGTGTGAAGGGGAAACAACACTTAGTTCCTGATTCTCTTCCACCAGGTTCCCAAACGTGGTCTGGTTTTATAAATATACAGCTAAAAGATTGGTTGCCTGGAGATGTGTGGAGCGAATAACCCGTCTGCAGAACGTAGATTCACCTATGATAAGCCAACTGTTGCGAGAGCGCCAGAATCAGGCAGGAGACGGTTCCTCCAAATTTGGAAAGCTCTTGTAAACTGATAGCATACGCTTGCTGCTTGTCATTACATATATTCGCTACATACTCATCTGCCTATGTCTGCGGGAAGGTGTGTTGTGGTCAGAGGGGTTGCTGATGAAAAGGGGCTGCATGCTGGTATGATGATCAGATATTGATTTATAATAATGGGAAGCAGGCAGGTAACAGGGGGCATCGTGCACGTTAAGGGCTCAGTAGGGGTTTTGTAAACATTTTATCAGGGGAGATGTGATGGAAGATACTGAGAATCTGCAACCTGGAATATGTTACGTTGGCTAATTTAGATAGTAAAGACATTGAGTGTTTGTTTCGTTATGTTCCGCTGCGTAATTGCATTAGTATGGAGAGGATGGCTTACTCTCAAGTAAAAAAAAACCGCTAACATTCTGACGTCTATATTAATAAATAAACAGTGTTGGGTGTACTCTTAACCCTTTACCTGTTGAATATTCATGTTAGAAATAATGACATAAATTAAAAAAGTAATATTATTTAGATTAATTCTTATAATGACATATGAATAGGACATTTTGATTCAGACAGAAGTTGTAGACTCAGACCTGTATTATACAATAAGCATACAGAACCGACCCTGATCAGATAGCTTTTATAGAAGCCGCCTTGTCTGGGTCTACTCTCTTTACAAAGGCGAGAAAATGCCTTTGTATTCTGGAAAGGGGTGACCAATTATCCTTTAGAGACACATTTCGACACCATTGCAAACAAAGTAGACTTAGATCAGACGGTTCATGTTTGCTTATAGAATATCTTAAATCTGATTCTATACTATTTGTCAATCCATGGTATTCAGATGTTTAATGTAACAATATAACAACATTAACTAATTGATATTCATAACCCCTTCACTGTCCCACGTTTTCTCCAAATTCCAATACCAATTCCCATTCCAAATATTCATGCACAAAATAGTGACAACGAAATATGGAAGGGAAAACATTATCGTCATTTTAGAGAATATTCTATTAGTTAACAGAGCAGACCCTGATCAGACTCTGCAAATGTGTGAAAACACGTTGATATGAAGGAAAGGGATAATGAGCAGAGTCTTGCATGAATATTCATCAGGTTAAGAGTCAATTGTACATTAATCTTATAGTTAAGCATTCTCTTGAACTGTAAAATATCATATCGTGAATATTAGAAAAAAAACAACAACACATAAGTACGCTTAAATAAATTTGTAAATCTATTGTCATCTTGGCGCCATTAAAATATGTTTGTTAATACCGTATCTTACAGAGGAATTACAAGATAAGCAATCATATTTACAGTAATCCCGCTATTCGTAACCTGACTATCAGTTGCAAACAGCCAGGATCTAGATGAGACGCAGAGTTACTCGTTGTCTCAGCAGGATCCAAGCTGTTTGACACTCAGTCAATAGTTGCTCAAAAAGCTTTGATCAAATTGGAAGAAGTCAAACTTGCACATAATCCATTAAGCAAATCTAAGAAGACTTTATTTTTATCACAGCTGAGTAAGTGTTCAGAATTGAAACAACAGTGCACATTAATTAAACCTTTACTCCATCAATTGATACGCCTTTTCTGCGCCTTGCAAACAGAGTAGGCCCAGGGTCAAGGTCTGCCCTGTTTGCTCATGGAATATTAATCATATGATTTTACAGTTTCTGCTTATATGTTAATATGCCATTCTAAAAATTAACCAAATTAATTAATGACATCATTAATTCTAAAATGAGTATTCACGGAGTAAAGGGTTATCAGATAATGTTGTTCCTTCTTAAGCGATCACCCACGAGAGACATAAATATGAGTCTTAGTCCTTTCCCTTATGAATATTTATAGAAAAATCCATGCCTTCATGAATATTTGCAAACATAATTGTTATAATGGAAAACGGACAAGTGAGGATTTGGCCATCCAAGAAACTGCAGAATCAGATCTATATAATTCGTAAGCAAATAGGAGCCGTCTGATCTGGTTCTTCTCTGTTTGCAAATGCACCAAAGTGCCTTTATGCGAAGGAACGAGTAAACCCCATGTACTTAATGCAGGACAAAAAAAGGTTATACAAAACGCAAGCTCATATAGGAGATCCTAAAGTTCCTACACGTCGTTCTGAATCCCTTCCCCCATATAAACATGTGTTTTCACGCATCCGCAAACAGAGTAGACCCAGATCAGACGGCTCCTATAGGAGCCGTCTGAGCAGGGTCTGCTCTGTTTGCTAATTGAATTTGAAAGATCTGAAATGGCTACAATTGAATTTGAAAGATCTAAAGTGGTTACAATGTTCTACATTCCATATTTCATTATAGCTATTTTGTCTATGAATACTCAGTAGGTATTGGAATTTGGAATAAACATAGAAACAGGGAAATGTTTAAAGCGAACAATATCCAGTTATTAAGTGATCGCCATAGAGGAATTCTACTGTATAATGGATACATTGCCCAGCGATTTACCAGGAAAAACGTGAACAAAACGTCACGCAATTATAAACAGCTAATGGTTTCGTGATAAAGTGAATCATAAAACTCAATCATCAACTAATGTTGGCAATAATTTCATAACATAAAGTGTTAAGATACTTACAATGGCAATAAAAAAAGAAACCATTAATATGTGTAAAAAAGATACATGTACAAAAATGTATATATCTCTAAATCGAAGAACTAATTCAGTTGTAGGCCTGGGCCCATATTCATAAAGCTCCCTAGGAGCTTTATTAATACGGGCCCTTTATTTTGTAAGTAAGTATGTCCGAACTGAATGGCTTTAACCCTTTCCCTGTACTATATTTATTTCAAATTTCAATAACTACTGAATATCCATGAACAAAATAGTTATAATGGAATATGGAAGATGGAACATTGTTGCCATTCTAGAAAGTATCAGGATCTATCAAAGTTCATTAGCAAATATACACCTGTTTTTAAAGGACAATCATGTCATAACTACAATCTATGGGGAGAACTTTGCAAATAGTTTTGATCCAGATGAGACGTCCAGTAACTCGGCGTATCATCATGATCCAAACTGTCTGAGGCTCTGATACCGTTTCTCCTAATAATTGTTGTTGTTTTTTGAAATCGAGCTTTAACAATTTAGAAATTATTTTTTTGGAATACTCATAAAGGTTTTCCAGATTTCCAAAATGTACATAGGATGTTCAAAAGTAGTAAATGTTGTAATCGACTACGTTATTGAATAATCAAAGGTGGAACCAGAGGTCCAGGTAACATGAGTAAATTTAAACATTTTCAATAATTGCTCTTTTATTTCTCCACCAAACCCCATACAGTGACCACTCTTTAGAATCGTCTCAAAGAGACGATTCTAAAGAGTGGTCACAGTATAGGGTTTGGTGGAGAAATGACGATTTTAGTGTTTGGGTACGCACCTTTATCTGTATCTCAGAATGGAGCCGTGATAAGAGTAATGCAGATACGTCGACAGTCATTCTGTTAGATTTCTCTGGAGTGGTCGTGTAACCCTGTACCTGAGGCAGACACCTTTTGTAGCATTTGTCAAGAGTAGCCCCAGATTAGACTGTCTGATCAGGATCCACTGTGACTATTTATAGAATTGTATAGATCTGATTCTACAGTTTTTGTCATGGAACTTCTCATAAAATGTGTTTTTGTTTTGTAATATTCATGATGTTTTAGTTTATTTTACGAATATGCATCAGGTAAATGGTTATGGCACATTCTTTGTTATCTGACAGTTGATTTAGAACATACCGTTTATCAAATTCCAAAATGAGGACATTGCTATTGTAGCTTGTGTAGGCCAGCTTCTGGGTTTTTCAGAGTTTATTTATAGTTCCAGACAGTTCTAGGAACTATAAACAGGAACCAGAGTAAGAACGGAGCGGGCCACTCCACAATAAACACATATGTATGGAATAGTTCAGCCGCCCAGGTGTGAGTAATTCCGGGTAACTTTATATAAGTGCAGTCTTTGCCAGAACCTTCTCAGAACGGAATAGAACAGAAATGATTTATTTTGACTTGTATAACAGTGCATAATCATACCCAACGTACATAAATCACAGATAAAGTACTTGACTCTGAAATATTTCCAGGAATTGTTTACAATATATCAAATCAGTTTCCCTGTTGGATATTCATATAAGAAATAATGGCATACATGTAATTATTTATAAACTGATTTTTATAATGATATACAATGAACCCTCGTTATACCGGCATTCGTTACAATGGCACCCTCGTTATACCGGCAGTATGCATTGAAACAAAATTACCGTTAATTCTTTGAAACAACCACTGAATAAATAGGTGCAATGCCAATAACACAGGTGATCGCTTAATGCAGAACACAAGAAGTGCAAAGGGAGCTTAGGGAGCTTTTTGCACTTTTTGTGTTCTGCATTACGCGATCACCTGTTGGTACCGGTTTAAAACTGGCCATATGGTTCCTTTCATATTTAAACTCGTTATAACGGCAACCTGGTTATACCAGCACAATGTCTAGAAACAAACACCTCCGTTGTAACGAGGGTTCACTGTAATTATGTACACACTATACATGATGTCTTTGTATTGGTGGAAAGTGTACATTCAGCTATTTTAGAATTTCATAAGCAAACAGAGCAGACCCTGATTAGACGGCTTCTATAGGAGCCCTCTAATATAAGGGTATTCTCTGTTTGCGTGAAAATGTGTTTAAATGAAGTAAATGGTTAGACAGAGAGTGCATTTCCGGCACATCATGCTATAAAATGCACTACTCTGTGTGTTCAGGTAGAAGCATTTTATTTTGAACGCGTAGTGACACGTAATTAGTTTAACCATCTCCCTGTTCCATGTTTATTCCAAATTTCAATACCTACTGAATATTCATGGACAAAATACTTATAATGAAATATGGAAGATGGAATAGTGTAGTCATCCTAGAAACTAAGGAAACAGATCTATCAAATTCCATTAGCAAACAGAGCAGACCCTGATCAGACGGCTCCTATATAGGACACCATATATATCTGGGTCTACTCTGTTTGCAGATGCGTGAAAAGGCGTTTATATGAGGGAAAGGGTTAAATGTTTATCATGCAGTACTCTATATACGGGCGAAATTGGGATTACCGATAAAATGGACCCAGACGAGATGCTGTTTGCACAACAATTCACTAAATTATGGGTTTATCTGTTGTCTACATGGCTGAGACATTTGAATTATATCATTAAAACCACGACTTAAGCTTCTTCAATACAAAGCCATGTAAAAGCTTTAAGCATGTAATTCAACTGTGCAAATTGTAGTATACCTAGTTCAAATTAATTTGAAACTGTCGTTTTAAATTTTAAAATTATTCTTTTGTGTTAAACATAATTATGGATCAACAAGATTCTTGTGTACATATTGAAAATTACATATAAAAATCTTTGATCATGGTTTCGTCTCGTAAGATATACAGTTAATAGGTCTTAAATATAGTATTAACATGTGTCCAAACAAACGTATAGGAATAAACAGAACTGACCAATGGAAACCCCACACCACTAAATTTGTTAAACAATACTTTTCGTATTACATGTATATAGTACATGTATTAAGGATATTTTGATAGAGACGATATTCACACCTGTTGCAAAACGAGTAGATCCAAACCAGAACATGCGCCTTGTTTGCTTATGAAATATTATAGATATAATGCTACAGTTTCTGCCATTGCCAAATATCATAATACAGCTAATCCCTCCAAACCGGACGTTCAAATTAGCATCAAAGCCGGTATGTACGGCAGGTGCGTGCTTAATGCAGGATGAAAGTCATGCAAAATTGAGCGTTCTACATGACGTTCATCCTGTATTAAGCAGTCATCTGTCTAAACAAATCAAATTTTGTTCTTGACTAAAATTCCGGTTTAGAGGGGATTTACTGTTCAGTTATAAGCATTCATGCTTTCATGGGGTAAAGGGTTAGCTATATTTAACACAGATCGAGTCAAACTATTGCATAAACAGAACCATAGTTCTGATTAAGTATTAATTATATTATCAATAATAAAATTATATATATTTAAGAAATAATCCGTTATTATATTCATGTAATTTACTCCGTTAGCCCTTTCCTCCATAAATACGATAAAATCTGTAAAATCAGCTGTTGAAACTATTGTGATAAATAGAGCATTTGCTCCTATAGGAGCATATGCTCTATTTATCACAATGGTTTCAAACTACAAAATTCTAAAAAAAATCCTTTTCTCTAGTTCATGCTCCTTTTCGGTAGATTTATTCAAAGTGGTTGGATCTAGAATAGCCTATGAGGGAATAGGTAAACACAACAGTTGCTATCGTTGGTAACAGTGGTTATAATAAAAATATAAGAATTACATTCAGAATTAGACTTCTCTTGAATCGTCCTATTAGCGATACATGTATACAGTTCGCTTTTGTTTTACCCGTACTTCATTCTTAGTGTTGTTATACCTTCTGATCCTTCGAGATCATGAATTTCAGTACTTCTTGTTCTGAAAATTGATTACCGCTTAAGCCGGTGCTAGGGGGCGTGAGCAGTGTTGCACTTTCAATTACTGCTCATGAACAGACTCAATAAAACCGAGTCTGCAATTTTCTCTTTTTGTGTTGCAATTTTTGCTTTCGGGGGATCACCTCCCTTCAGAATTTACATACAGTAAATTCTACTCCCAAAACTTGATATAGAAAACAATGCATTAATCTGTCAATGTCCCTCAATGTCCCTATAGTGTCACCAAATTTGGTATACATGTATGCAATATATATTAACCTAGATCAATGGACTCCCTCAGGAACTGCTCTGTTTGTTTCACAAAATATTTTCTCACACCGGTATAGAAACACTTGCAGTAACACTCCTTTAAATGACAATACTATTGGTTAAGCCTTTCCTTCACATGAGCGCCCTTTGACCCGGATCAGGCGGGTTTATAGCAGCCGTCTGATCAGGGTCTGCTGTGTTTGGTTATGGCATGATATAGATCTGAATCTATACCTTTTGCAATCTCTTTGTACAGATGTCATTATAAGAATCAAGCAATGAATAAGCACGAAGTTACGAATTCTTGTATTTTATAGGGAAGGGGTTAATAATGCATATTTGGGAAAGTGCACTTATAAAACGCGGCTTATACACGGGGTATTAACTTTGTAAGTACATGTACTTTAATATTCCTGTATAGTATCAAACAGTGTAGACACTAACCAGATGCAACTAATAGTCTAAATCTGCACTCAATTAACACTGTGAACGCATACATTATCGTTTGCAAACAGTGTAGACCCAGATCAGACGGCTCCCGAAGGAGCTGTCTGACCAGGGCATGCACTGTTTGTCATTCAACATCCTCTAGCAACTTTAATCCTTTCATACTGAGTGTACTTTATAGTTAAACACTGATGGGCGATACCACTCAGAAATTCGGAATTGAAAGGGTAAATAGAAGACCACATTTAATCAAAACCCGGCTTATTCATGGGTAATATTTTGCAAAGAAATCTGGTCAACATTACAGTCAACTCTGACTCTTGACCATCCACTGGAAGACGAGAAAACTGTTGAAAAAAATACCATTAGGCGGGATAAAGGCAAACACGAGAAACAAGGTAGTCACAGAGAACTGTGGAAACTGGCATAGTCTACACGTGCGTAGTTAGGACTCCATTGATGAGGTGTGATGGCACGATGTATCATGCAATTGACATTTGTGGCTTCGTGTTTACTGTTCAGCGAGCGCTCAACCAATAACCAACCCATTGTAACACTTCTTGCAGATCTACTTGATAACAGTACAGCGCATTCTTGGTACATGTACATACGAACACAAGTGTCGTGAGACACTTCAGGCATGTGCAATATAGTCTCTTTAACCATTTACCTCATAAATATGTATAAAATTGAATGAATTAATGAATATTCATTTACTGATTTTTTTATAATGGGCAAAAACCCAAACCAATCAAACAAACAAATAACACACAAAAACAAACAAGCAAATGACTTAACATCAGTAGAATCATATCTATTTCATTCCACAAGCAAACAGGACAGACCCTAATCAGGTTTTGATAAGGTAAAAGGTTAACTTATCAGTTGTCTTAAAAATCCAAACCTGCTTTTGAATGGTCAATTTGCAGATTTGTTTTTTTTTGTATAAATACACGCGACGTAAAAGCTGCAATATTTCACTGGGTTAGTACTGGTCATTAAATCTTTACCTGACATACATGTAGACGTTTTCAACGCATTTGCAAACAGAGTAGATTCAGATCAGACGGCCCCTGTATGAGCGGGTTGATCAGGATCTGCTCTGTTTGCTTATATGGAATAATTTGATTTAATTCTAGTGTCGTCATGTTCAAAAAGCCTACATTCATGTTTCATGATCAATGATCAGCTAATAAATATTCATGATATAATTATTTCTGACATGAATATTCAACAGGTAAAGTGTTATATTAGCCATCAGTTATACTACTCAATTCTAGCGGGTATAAAAGAGTTTGCAAGAGTCTGAGTTCATGATATTGAGTTCAACTCAAATCTATCTATTGCATTTATAAGCGCATTTGTATAGAATGAACTACGATAGAACCTCTCTAATGGGACCACTTAAAGAATAACCATAGCTGTCTTTATAAGCAGGTGGTTGCTTAAGGAAGGACGAAAGTAATGCAGATAGCTCCTATAGGATCATTAAGCTACAACCCGCCTCTGTCAGACAGAAGTATGCCCATTTCTGGTGGTCGCATTGGAGGGGTTTTACTGTGCTATAAAATAAAAAAAAATGAAAAATCGTGGATGAATTAAATCATTTTCATAAAAAACACCGTTTCATGGAATATAATGTTGCGAGCATGCAGTTTGACGCACATTAATGAGACCAAACCTATCCATTTTTAGCTCACCAGAGCACAAAGTGCTCAGGGTGAGCTTTTGTGATCGCCTGATGTCCGTCGTCCGTCGTCGTGCGTCGTGCGTCGTGCGTCGTCCCGCGTCAACAATTTGAACCTTTAAAAATCTTCTCCTCTGAATCTACAGGGTTCTCAGCTTTCATCTTTGGTACATAGCATCACCTATAGGTCCTCTACAAAAGTTATATAAATAATGCCCCTGGGGTCAAAATTGGCCCCGCCCCAGGGGTTGGAAGTTTTCAATAGAAACATATAGTAAAACTTTGAAAATCTTCTCCTCTGAAACCAGAAGGTTCTCAGCTTTCATATTTGGCACATAGCATCATGTTCAGGTCCTCTACAAAAGTTATATAAATTATGACCCTGGGGTCAAAATTGGCCCCGCCCCAGGGGTGGGTAGTTTTCAGAATAGAAACAAATAGTGAAATCTTTGAAAATCTTCTCCTCTGAAACTGGAAGGCTCTCAGATTTCATATTCGGCACAGAGCATCATGTTCAGGTCCTCTACAAAAGTTATATAAATTATGCCCCTGGGGTCGAAATTGGCCCCGCCCCAGGGGTGGGAAGTTTTCAATAGAAACAAATAGTGAAATCTTTGAAAATCTTCTCCTCTTAAACTGGAAGGCGCTCAGCTTTCATATTTGGCACAGAGCATCATGTTTAGGTCCTCTACAAAAGTTATATTAATTTTGGCCCTGGGGTCAAAATTGGCCCCGCCCCAGGGGTGGGTAGTTTTCAGAATGGAAACAAATAGTGTAATCTTTGAAAATCTTCTCCTCTGAAACTGGAAGGCTCTCATCTTTCATATTTGGCACAGAGCATCATGTTCAGGTCCTCTTCAAAAGTTATATAAATTATGGCCCTGGGGTCAAAATTGGCCCCGCCCCAGGGGTGGGCTGTTTTCAATGGAAACAAATAGTGAAATCTTTGAAAATCTTCTCCTCTGAAACTGGAAGGCCATTAGCTTGCATATTTGGCACAGAGCATCATGTTCAGGTCCTCTACAAAAGTTATATAAATTATGCCCCTGGGGTCAAAATTGGCCTGCCCCAGGGGTGGGAAGTTTTCAATAGAAACATATAGTGAAAACTTTGAAAATCTTCTCCTCTGAAATTTGAAGGTTCTCAGCTTTCATATTTGGCACATAGCATCATGTTTAGGTCCTCTACAAAAGTTATATAAATTATGGCCCTGGGGTTAAAATTGGCCCCGCCCCAGGGGTGGGCATTTTTCAATAGAAACAAATAGTAAAATCTTTGAAAATCTTCTCCTCTGAAACTGGATTGTGCTCAGCTTTCATATTTGGCACAGAGCATCATGTTCAGGTCCTCTACAAAAGTTATACTAATTATGGCCCTGGGGTCAAAATTGGCCCCGCCCCAGGGGTGGGTAGTTTTCAGTAGAAACATATAGAGAAAACTTTGAAAAGCTTCTCCTCTGAAACTGAAAGGTTCTCAGCTTTCATATTTGGCTCATAGCTTCTTGTTCAAGTCATCTACAAAAGTTATATAAATCATGTCCCTTGGGTCAAAATTGGCCTGCCCCAGGGCCGGCTAGTTTTCTATAAAAACATATAGTGAAAACTTTGAAAATCTTCTCCTCTGTTTGTCTGGTGAGCGCTTCAGGGCCAATCTGGCCCTCTTGTTTGCAGAAACTCTTAATCTGAGTGAAATACGAGGGACGTTCATTTATTCTAGAAAACAGTAGGTAAGTAGGTAAGTGTGTGTTTAAAATCACTATCACTAGAGTATACCCAGTTCAGAAGTCTGACATGGATCTGCACTGTTGGTTAATATAATTATTCTACAGTTTCTAGCATAGCCAAAATTTCCTGTGTTCATACACCATAATAAAAGGTCATTTAAGTAATATTTATGATGTTCATATCATTGAAGACCCGTGTTAGAACAATGCGACCATTAAAATAAATCTGTGTTTCAACTACCAACCTAGTTTTCATTATTACTACTCAAAATTACCAGAGCAGTTTGAGTTGAAATAACATACACATAGCTATCATGTTTACAATGTGCAAATAGACATGACATCTAGACAGTGAAAATGCTGCTATCACCGCTTTCTACAGAAACTGCTGCTATCACCGCTTTCTACAGAAACTACTGCTAATACCATTTTCTACAGAAAATACTGTTAATGCCATTTTCTACAGAAACTACTGCTAATGCCATTTTCTACTGAAACTGCTGCTATTGCCATTTTCTACAGAAACTGCTGCTATTGCCATCTTCTATGCCATTTTCTACAGAAACTGCTGTTAATGCCATTTTCTACAGAAACTGCTGCCATTGCCATTTTCTACAGAAAATACTGCTAATGCCGTTTTCGACAGAAATACTGCTAATGCCGTTTTCGACAGAAAATACTGCCAATGCCATGCATTTTCTATAGAAACTGCTGCTATTGCCATTTTCTACAAAAAATGCTGCTAATTCCGTTTTCTACAGAAACTACTGCAAATGCCATTTTCTATAGAAACTACTGGTATGGCCGTTTCTACAGAAGAGAAATAGTGACAGAAATTAATTGAACAGCCCTAGTATTGCGATATCTCGTGCGGGGTAACAAGTACACCCTTAAGAGCATCCAAACATTTGCACAGAGGTAGCTTAACCCTTTTACCGCTGATATTTCAAATGGACTGTTCCAAAATTCAAACAGATCAAACTTACCCTGAATATTCGGGGATATATTTTAACTGAAACATGAGAAACAGTGCAGACCCTGATGAAAGTGCTCTTGTAGGAGCCCTATCATATGGGTCTACACTATTTGCAAATGATAATAAGGACGTGTGTTCCCTACTGAAATGCCTAAGTACTCACATAACGTATGTTTATAAACTTTATACATTGCTAAGAGAGAACATGAAGACAGTGTAAATTGATCATAAAGAACGAGAAGTACAGACATGGCTTTATTTCTATGTGTAAATAGCTACAGCATATTCCCAACAGATCACGATTACCAAACTCTACTACACAATTGTTATATGTTATCTAAAAAATTCGGGGGGGGGGGGGGTCAGGAGAACTTTATGATGCTATGAATAAAGTGTACATAGCAATGACATATCCCCAGCAAATTATAATTAGTTTACTCCATATAAATGTTATATGTAACCTCAAGATTGATTCAGGGGAACTTTATGAATCTACAAATCTAGGAATAAAGAAGGGTTGACTAATTGAATGATATTTTCCCCAGTCGTTGTCTCAACTCTTTACTCCATGAGTATTCATGTAAGAAATAATGCCATCATGAATATCAATTAGATTATTATATGTAATGTCACATGACCACATTAATGTTTGCTACAAAACTGTAGGATCGGTTCTATACATGTATTATGTCATAAGCAAACAGAGCATACCCTGAACAGATGGCTTTTATAGGAGCCACCTGATCTGGGTGTAGTTTGTTTGCAAATACGTAGAAAGGCGTATTTAAAGGATGGCAGATCAGGCGTAAGTTAGAGCAAATTACGTCGCATAAAGCTGAGTACATGAAAGAATGTCAACTCTATAAAGCAACCACTAGATATATAAACAATGGCGCCTTTAACCTTTCCCTCATATAAACGCGTTTTCACGCATTTGCAAACAGAGTAGACCCAGATCAGACGGCTCCTATAGGAGCCATCTGATCAGGGTCTGCTCTTTTTACTAGTAGAATTTGAAAGATCTGTTTCTTCACTTTCTAAAATGGCTAAAATGTTCCACCTTCCATATTTCATTATAACCAGTTTGTTCATGAATATCCAGTAGATACTAGGTACTTAAATTTGAAATGAACATAGAACAGGGAAAGGGTTTAAAACATGCAGTTTCTTACTCTCCTATTAGAACTATCTGCATAGATCTGACGGGCGCTACTGGTGTCTCCTGATGTAACACGTCCTGACAGCTAATACGGACCCTATGCCACTTTGCAAATACATGTAATATCATCAATAAAATACAGGTGGTATTTCAATCTCCATTTATTATTGTATCTACATTGACGTAATTACGTCTTTAACACATAGCAGTAAGTTTGGATGCAGTGTTTCATATATTAAAATCAATTTTCCTATTTTCAATTTCTGAACATATTATACGAGAAAGGAAGCCTAATGTACAGTGGCAACATTTCTATGTAACAACGTGTATTCATATGACAAGGAAGCTTCCAGTTCATAATAAAATCCTGCTAACATCTTTCGTCCTACATTAACCCATCCATCATAGGCATTTTAGACCCAAACGCTTTGAACAAGTTTGTTTGTGTTGATTAACGTCCGTTTCTGCTCACTATGGGCTAATTGGACGTCCCATAGAGAGGGGAGAGGATACAGAGAAACCAGGGCGCGATGCCCTACTCTTATTATCGACTGAGTTTGTCTGGTTCTTTTAGATGCCCAGCGTAAAGCACTGATACATCGGACCTCGGTTTATAGTTTCGTCCGATAAAGATCATTTACTAGAAAACATGATTTTTATACAATTGTGTAGTTTTTAAACCATTGTGCTAAATAGAGCATTTACGCATATAGAGCATATAAACCATGGCACCCTAACCCTTTCCTTTATATAAACGTGTTTTCACGCATTTGCAAACAGAGTAGATCCTGATCAGACGGCTCCTAGAGGAGCCGTCTGATCAGGGTCTGCTCTGTTTGCTAATGAACTTTGAAAGATATGTTTCTTTACTTTTTAAAATGGCTACAGTTTTCCACTTTCCATATTTCATTGTAACTATTTTGTCCGTGAATATTCAGTAGGTTTTGAACTTTGGAATAAACATAAAACAGGGAATGGTTTAAGCTACCACGGGCATTTACAACCCAGAACAAGACGTCTTTTCGCGGTAGTTTAGAGACGTTCTACGACACAATTTGCAGAACTATGCATTCAGTTACCTCAGTGGTGTATATTAGCAAGGGTAATGTGGGAATTAGTGACACGGGAAAAGGGAGGCCAAATGCGCAATGACAACCTTTTCTAGGTCATAATAAAATCCTGCTAACGATATCGTCCAGCACTACCCAATCCCTCAATCCCTCATAGTCATTTTTAGACCCAAACTCTTTAAAAAGTCTACTAATAAGGATCATTCACTAGAACAAATGAGTGTTTACAAGTGTGTAAATTGAAACCATTGTGATAAATAGAGCATTTTCTTCTATGGAGCAAATACTCTATTTACCAGAATGGTTTCAAAAAGAGACTTTCTACTGAAGCGTCAAAAGACGTCACTATGAGGAGAATGGATTAACCCTTCCCTTCATATAAAAGTGTTTTTACGCATTTGCAAACAGAGTAGACCAAGACCAGACGGCTCCTATAGGAGCCGTCACGCCAGTGTCTGCTCTGTTTGTAAATTGAATTTGAAATATCTATTTCTTTACTTTCTAAAATGGGTATAATGTTCCACCTTCCTTATTTCATTAAAACTATTTCGCCATGGATATTCAGTAGGTATTGAAATTTGGAATAAACACAAACAGGGAATGGATTAAGCTACCACGCGTCTTTACGACCGAGAATAAGACGTCTTTTTGGCGGTCGTTTAGAGACGTTCTACGACAATATGCAAAGCTATGCATTCAGACTCCTCAGTGATGCATATCTGACGTATGTAGCAAGAGGGTATAATGTGGGAATTAGTGACACAGGAAAAATGCGAAGTATGAGCTACTTCAGCCTACGTAGTCATTCATCGATAAGATATGTCAGAGTACTCGTCTACAGTAAAGCCTCTCTATAGCAGCCACGTGGCGATGTTTTTAATCTTTTACTCCATAAATACGCTTTTCTACGCCTTTGCAAACAGAGTAGACCCAGATCAGACGGCTCCTATAGGAGCCGTCTTATCAGGGTCGGCTCTGTTTGCTTATGATATAATATAGATCTGATTCTACAGTTTCTGCCATGGTTTAAACTTCCTTTGTACATGTGCTATTATAACAAATTAATCTAATTAATATTCATGACGTCATTATTTCACACATGGGGAGGAAAGGGATTTTAATGTTTTAACACTTTTCTCAATGAATATTAATGTGGGAAATAATGACATTATTGATTTTAATTAACCGAAGAATGAATACAGAAAGGTTTGGCCATGACAGAAATTGTAGAATAAAATCATATCTAAACATTAACTTGCCTTTTTATTGTCATGTCATATGATCACATAATCTATATCATTCAATAAGCAAACAAAACAGGAGCCATGTGATTTGGGTCTACTCAGTTTGCATATCTATGGAGTAAATGCATGGTTAAAGCATTTTGTTGTTTAGTGCATGGCGAACGTACTACACAGGAAGGTCCACAATGGGGGCTTTCCGCATTACTTACCCCTCCTTATGAACCATAGTGTTTGTATTCCCTATCATTCCGCTTTAACCCATTCCCTCATCCTGACAACCTTTTGCAATCTTTGCAAACAAAGTAGAGCAGGATCAGACAGCTCCTGATCAGGGTCTATGCTGATATAATATAGATCTGATTCTGAAATGTCTGTAATAACTAAACATGTCCTTGCTAATATATAATTTTAAAAAGTCAGCCCGTGAATATGCATGCAGTAATCAATTCTTTAATTGATATCCATGGGGGAAAGGGTTATAGATGTTGTACTGTATACAGTAAAACCATTCTAAACTGGACATTAACATTAGTATTAATGCCTGCCTTTCAGACAGGTACCATCTTAACCCCCTTTCCTTGTTCTGCCTTTAGGCCAAATTTCAATATCTACTGAATATTCATTAACAAAATAGTTATAAAGAAATATGGGAGGTGACCCATTGTATACATTTTAGAAAGCAAAGAAACAGATCTATCAAATTATATAAGCAAACAGAGCAGACCCTGATCAGACGGCTCCTCTAGGAGCCGTCTGATCTGGGTCTACTCTGTTTGCAAATGCGTGAAAACACGTTTATATGAGGGAAAGGGTTAAATTAATACAGATTGAACTTTGGGGGCTTTCTTCTTGACTTTCATGTTACATTCAGCAGCAACCTGCATAAAAATATATAAATTGTCCTGTATTAAACTTCTGGTTTAGAGAGGTTTTACCGTATCTATGATTTCTACAATGATATGATACGTGATGCAAACGGAAGATAGATTCCACGTATAGATATAACTGTATAGTACACACAAACCTGGTTCGTTAACCCTTTACCTGATGAATATTCATGGAAGACATGGCATCATGAATATCAATTAGCTGAATTGTGTAACAGCATGTGAACACGGGATTTTTGACCATGGCAGAAACTGTAGAATCAGGTCTATATTAACAGTGTCCCCAATACGAGCCGTCTGGTCTGGGTCTACTCTGTTTGCAAATGAGTGAAAAGGAGTCTCTCTATCAGGTAAAATGTATATACAGTAAAACCTCGATACAACGAACACTCAAATACGTACCATTATTGATCTTTAACCCATTCCCTCATATTGACGGCTTTTGACGACTCTGTAAAAGTCACTCTGTGAAATCATTGTGATAAATAGAGCATTTGCTCCTATAGGAGCAAATGCTCTATTTATCACAATGGTTTCAAACTACAAAATTCTAAACTTTTCCTTTTCTCTAGTTAATGCTCCTTTTCGGTAGATTTATTCAAAGAGATTGTATCTAAAAATAGCCTATGAGGTAATGGGTTAACATAGGTGGCAGCTTAATTCAAGGTATAAGTCATATGACTTTCACCCTGCATTTATCAGCCACCTGCCTACACATACATGTACATAAATTCTTCATTACTAAAAGTTCGTAGTATCGATGTTTTACTGTACTTATGCCTACACAGTCAGCCTTCCCAGATTTGCATGGGATGTCTATATTGATATCATGCAAAATAGATTTACGTAATATTACATTTAATGAATATGCATAAATAACAACTTCATGCATATCATAATGTCACGTGGACACGTAAATGATTGGCCATAGTAGAAACTGTAGAATCATATCTATATTATTTCATAAGCAAACAGTGCAGGCCCTGATCTCACAGCTCCTACAGGAACCGTCTGATCCGGGTCTACTCTGTGTACAAAGGCGTAAAAAAGGCGTATTTATGGAGTAGAGGGTTAAAGTAAACTATGATGATATTATGATAATGTATTATGCAAAAAAAGAGTTTGTCTGTCTTCACGTTTGTTTTATGCGAAAAAACTTTCACTTAACTCAAAAGTTTGTTTTTATTGTTTCCCAGTTTTCTGCAAAATATTAATATTTTTACCATATACTGTGTTATTAATATTTGGGGGAATATTGCCGACAATGTGTCACCGTGTGTCTGATATTGAAGGAACCTGTTTATCAGGCCCAGGACGCCTGTTGTATAGTATAGATTTTTCGCAGAGCGTAAGGTTACAAGCGATGAAAGGCAAGCGGAAAGTGATATAACACAACTGGAATCTGCAGCCACAGTAAACAGAGGCTGTATGATAAGCACATCTGTTTTCGCAGGTAAAGCTTATCTAAATAAACAGGTGCGAGAGTTTGGAATACACCTACAGTAGAATCCGTTTTAACCCTTCCCTCCATAGGCTATTTTTAGATCCAACTACTTTGAATAAATCTACCGAAAAGGAGCATTAACTAGAGAAAAGGACATTGTTATAATTTGTTTTTTGTGAAACCATTGTGATAAATATACCGGAGCAAATGCTCTATTTATCACAATGGTTTCACAAAGTGACTTTTACAGAAATGTCAAAAGGTGTCAATATGCGGGAATGGGTTAAGCGACCATTAAAAAGAAGTATAAATATTGGGTTTTAAGATAGGTGGTAGCTTAATGCAATTCAAACGTTATGCTGAAGGTTTCTATTGGAGCTTTTTGCTTTATTTCCTCTCTACAGTAAGCAATGTCCTGCTTTTCAAGACTAATGTGTTCAATAAACGCAAGGTCGCTTTAGACAGGATCCACAGTATACGTAACTGGTCTGTGGTATACTACTGTACACCTCTTATTAGATACACGTATATATGTAACTGGTCTGTGGTATACTACACTACACCTCTTATTAGATACACGTATATATGTAACTGGTCTGTGGTATACTACTGTACACCTCTTATTAGATACACGTATATATGTAACTGGTCTGTGGTATACTACACTACACCTCTTATTAGATACACGTATATATGTAACTGGTCTGTACTATACTACTATACACCTCTTATTAGATACACGTATATATGTAACTGGTCTGTACTATACTACTGTACACCTCTTATTAGATACACATATATATGTAACTGGTCTGTACTATACTACTGTACACCTCTTATTAGATACACGTATATATGTAACTGGTCTAGTGTATACTACGTACATTACACCTCTTATTAGAAACACGTTTATATATATGTAACTGGTCTATGGTATACTACACTGCACCTCTTATTAGATACACGTATATATGTTACTGGTGTGTGGTATACTACACCACACCTCTTATTAGATACACGTACACATGTAACTGGTCTGACAGACATACACACACATACAGAGAGACAGAGACAGAGATACAGAGAGATACAGCGAGGCAGAGATAGGCAGACAGACTGCGATACAGAGGCAGAGACAGGGAGTGGCAGAGGCAGATAGAGAGACAGGCAGACAAAGAGAGAGACAGACATAGAGAGAGATACAGAGAGAGACAGCGAGAGAGAGAGAGAGAGAGAGAGAGAGAGGCAGAGACAGAGAGAGAGGCAGAGACAGAGACAGACACACACATAAAGAGAGAGAGATGGACATACAGACAAACACAGACATAGAGACAGATACAGACAAAGACAGACAGAAAGACAGACAGAGGGAAGCCACATTTGAGTACTGAATTAGACGATATTTTCTACCAAATATTTGACAAGCAGGCTAAAGATTAAACGAATCTAAACAGAGACACAAGAAAGAGAAAGAGACAGATACAGAGACAGACACAGGCACAGCCAGATACAGACAGACAGACACAGACATATACGGGCAGAGAGACAGAGAGAGAGAGACAGAAAGACAGAGAGAGAGAGAGAGAAGAGAGAGAGAGAGAACGAGAGAGAGAACGAGAACGAGAGAGAGAGATAGAGAGGGATGTGCATACAAACACAGACACAGAGACACAGAGAGTAGAGGGACACAGAGACAGACAGCCAGACAGAGGGAGGCCACATTTGAGTTCTGAGTTATGCGATATTTTCTACCAGAAAATGTTTGCCCAACAGGCTAAAGATTAAACGAATCTGAACTTTCTCATGAATGTTGGTGATTTGGTGCCACAATGGGAAAATGATGGATCGCTAGATAACCCCCATGAGTCTAAGTAGAAATAGTACTTATCTTTAACTGAGCCATTAGCATACATGCACCCAACCTCTCAGCTCGCAGAACGATTGTTTGTAGAAGATAACGAATAGTCTGGACTGGATCCATCTCCGTTCCTCACTTAGGTTTTCAGTTTGTTCAATTTCTACAGCCATTATACTGATTCGAATTTCTGATTTCTGATCCGCATCACGCACCAGGTGCTATTGATAGAATATTTTAACCTTTTACTACATAAAATATGCCTTTCTACGCCTTTGCAAACAGAGTAGACCCAGATCAGATGACTCCTATAGAAGCAGTCTGATCAGGGTCTGCTCTGTTTGTTTATTATATACATTGTAGTATACATGATTATATAGTTTCTGCTATACCAAACACTTCCTTTGTCCATGTGCTATTATAACAATTAATCTAATATTTTTTCATGACGTCATAAATTATTTCTTACATGAATATCAACGGAGTAAAGAGTTAACCCTTCGCTTGCTGAATTTAAAATACATTTCTCCTTCTTTATCCATTTCCTGTTGTATAATTACATATATCGTCACTGTGTACAAATAGTTCAATGTGCAATCACTGATGTGGAGTGCACTGGTTGCACAATCAACTAGTAAATAGTGCAGATCCTGATGAGACAGCTCCTGCAGGAGCTGTCTCATCAGGATCTGCACTATTTACAGGTAGGTATATTGACGTGAATAGCAAGCGAAGGGTTAAAATGGAATGTTGGTAACTGCTATTTGTTGTTTAACCCTTTCCTTCATATCACTTTCCCACGGCTTTTGCAAGCCTGTAGGGACCGTCTGACCAGGATCTGCCATGGTTTTTATGAAATCATAATAGATCTGACATTCCATTACCAAAAATAAAGTCCTGTGTATAGCGTGGTCCATTATAAATCATCAACAATTAAATATTCACGATGTCATTAGTTTTTGCATGAAGATGCAACAGGGAAAGGGTTAAACTAAGTTAACAGTTTTCCACACAACAGACGCATCGAGTAGACACTGTGTATACAGGTATAGACTGACGAGACATTTGATGACTCGGCGTCTCATCAGAATCAAAGCAATTTGTCAAATAGTGCCTGTGAAAGAAGAAAAAAACAATTGAGAAATGAGGCATTAGACAATGTTAAAACTTGCAAACACAGTAGAACCATTCCCGCATATGCTATTTTTAGACCCAACATCTTTGAATAAATCTACCGAAAAGGAGCATTTACTACTGAAAAGGATTTATTTTAGAATTGTGTAGTGTTGAAACCATTGTGATAAATAGAGCAGTTGCTCATATGGAGCAAATGCTCTTTTTATCACAATGGTTTCACAAGGTGACTTTTACAGAGGCGTCAAAAGGCATCAATATGAGGAAATGGTTTAAGCGATCATTCATTTATTGGATATAGGGATCTTAAATAGTAGTTGGTTGCTTAATGCATGGCATACGTAATGCAGAACGCTCCTATAGGAGTCTTTGAAAACGGATAAAAGGATACCGGTACCGAAATCTGAAACAGAAGACATTTTAACCTAAACTCAGTTACCTACAGGCTACGAACAGAAGACATTTTAACCTAAACCCAGTTACCTACAGGCTACGAAGGGTTGACACTTTACTTCATGAATATTCATGTTACACATTTCGTGCATACCAATTCAATTACATTTTTTATGAACGTACAGGAACACATGAAGTATTGGCCATGCAGAAACTGTAGCATCACATATAATTCATATACATGTAATTCCAAAAGCAAGCAGAGCGGACCGTAATCAGACAGAATCAATATGAGCCATCTGAACTGGGTAATGTGCCAGAAGGCACCTCTATGAAGTATAGGGTTAACCTTTCCTTCATATAAACGTTTATACGTCTATGCATACAGGGCAGACCCAGATCAGACGGCGTCTTCAGGTCAGGGTCTGCTTTGTTTTTGTTCATGGAATTATAATAGGTTCTACCAATACCGAACTTTCATTGGTACTTATGCCGTTATGCTAATTCGTGTAAATAAATGTTCATGATAAAAGTATTTCTTACATGTACATGAATATTCAACAAGGAAATTGTTAATTTTTCTCTTTGATGATGGACATATAATGAGACAGACTGGTCACTCACCAGGGGGTGTGATATACACGTAGATATACGTACATATGGTTGCCCTGATCAAGGACACGCGCCCAGCACGCGCTCATTACATCTCGTCTGCTGCCTACATTGTTGTGGCCTATCAGGCACGTGATCATCATTGTATACCCGTTACTTATTAACCTCTAGGTTGCTGGGAAAACTTCATAGGTAGAGAACGTAACCATCTACAGTACAACCTCTCTAAACCGGACGTTAAATCTAATATAAATACATGTATCGGTCTTGGAGACAGATCGAAGCTTAATGCAGGGTGAACATCATGCAGAAAGCTACTCTGGGAGCTTTCTGCATGACTTCCACCATGCATAAAGCAACCACCTGCCTAAAAGTATCTAAATTCTTCTCTACTAGAATTCCGGTTTATAGAGGTTTTACTGTATATTTTATATGACCTACCTTCTGGACGACCAATGTGTCAAATAGTTTGGATCCTGATGAGACAACGACGGGCTATTCGTCATCTTATCCGGAGCTAAACTGTTTAACAATCTGATTGTGACATTGTCTTTGAAAAGGAAGAGAAGGAGAAGAAAATATGTTTCGAAAGCTCAATTTAAAGACATTTATAAATACGAAATTGGGCGTAGCATACTACAATTTAAATGAAGACTCATTTGAAATCAGCAATTGAGTGTAAATAATTGAACAGAAGTAAGCATTACAAGTAAGATACATTAACACTTTCCACCATGTAAGAAATGATGACGTGATGAATGTTAATAAGATTAATTGTTATCATAGAACATGGATACATGCATTTTTGGTCAAGGAAGAAACTGTAGAATCACATCTTATGATCTATGCTATATCATAAGCAAACAAAGCCGTCTGATCTTGGTCTACTCTGTTTGCAAAGGCGTACAAAGGCATGTTTATGGGCACTGGTGAGATTGCATGCGTTCTCGAGCTCTTCGTCCTAAAGAAAATACCGGCCATAACTTATCCCAATGTAAATAATTATTTCTGACAAGGTAGCCACAACAAAGACATGCAGTCAAAATGCCTTGCATAGACAATACAGACGGTACGAATCAAATAGCCACGGTCATTGTGAAGGTCGATCTCAATTATTGCGACCCGCTTACTTCATAATAGCGCCCTTTTTACGCCTTTCCAAAAAAGTGGACCCTGATCAGACATACTCTGTAGGAAATGACTGATGATGATTTACTCCGTTTGCTTTTTGTATTACAGTAAAACCTCTCTATAACGGTCACTAAATTACATCAAGTATCTTGTGTTAAAAACAGGTGGCTGCTTAAAGCAAGGTGAAAGTAAAACAGAACGCTCCTATAGGAGCGTTCTGTTTTACTTTCACCCTGCTTTAAGCAGCCACCTGCCCTAAATACCTACTAATTAACACAATTTAGTGGCCGTTATAGAGAGGTTTTACTGTAACATAAATCTGATAGTACATTTTCTGCTATATCCAAACATTCCCTTGCTCATATGCAATATTACCAAATATTTAACTAATCAGTTTTCATAAAGTCATTGTCTCTTACCTGAATATTCATCAAGTGTTTAAGAATAGCCCAGTAGTGCTTTTTGATTTAACCATTTACTTAATGAATATTCATAAAAAAATAACGACATCATGAATAATAATTAGATTCATTTTCATGACATATGAGCATCGGCAATGTTGGCCATGGCAGACACTGTAGAGTCATTTCTATATGTTTTATAAGTAAACAGAGCAGACCCTGATCAGATGGCTCCCATACTACCCATATGAGCCATCTGATCTGGGTTTACTCTGTTAGCAAAGGTGTAGAAAGGCGTATTGATGGAGCAAAGGGTTAAGAAGAGTCCATTCACTCGTCGTCAGATCTAGATCTACCCAGTTTGCAAAGAAGTCCAAATGGAGTAAAAGGTTCAACTCGTCAATCGGCGCCTAGAATTTTAACCCTTATCCTGTCAAGCCCAACTGGGTCACATTTTCAAACAGCTTTGAACCAGATAAGACGGTGAGTAACTCGGTGTCTCATCAGGATCTAAGCTGCTTGTCACTCGGACAACCGATTAACGAATGTGTTCGCGATTTCTATTACTTAGAAAGTCTAATTATTGAGGTTGAAGATAAAAACCAGCAGTATAAAACTTATTTCAATAAATAGACACAGAAACTGGACCTTGCAGAACCCTTTTCCTGCTCGGTCCCACATCCGGATGTTGTTTGGTCAAGAAGAAAAGTATCGTCATATTGTTGCAACGTTTAAGGCTTCATTGTCCCATATTAAATCTTTCCATGGGCTATATCTAGTCCAAATTTCAATACCTAGAAGGTAGAACATTGTAGCCATGTTCAAAAAGTAAAGAAACAGATCTTTGAAATCCCATAAGCACCTAGGTCTACTCTGTTTGCAAAGACGTAGAAAGGCGTATTATGGAGTAAAGGATTGAATAATCACGATGTAGATATGCTTTACCGTATGTTGTTACTCGTACTAATTGAACGATCTCGGATGGTTTTCAATATGTTGTCATTCGAAGAGTTCTCAACCTCTTACTAGCCTTTAACCCTTTACTCAATGAATATTTCTATAAGAAATAAGGATATCATGTTATAATAGCACATGGACACGGGAATATTTGACCAAGACAGAAACAGTACAAGCATATCTACATTATATAATGAGTAAATAGAGACTACCCTGGTCAGGCGGCTCATACAGGTGCCTCTTATCCAAGTCTACCTTGTTTGCAATTGCACAGAAATGTGTATTGATGGAGTAAAAGGGTTAGAGTATCAGCAAAAAAAAATCCCCATACACCTTATCTAAACTAATTATAGTAAAACCTCTCTATAACGACCACTACATTACATCAAGTATTTTGTGTTAAAGGCAGATGGCTGCTTAAAGCAAGGTGAAAGTAAAACAGAACGCTCCAATAGGAGATGGTTGGTTACAAGTACATGTAATACTATAAGCTGTAAAAGTAAAACAGAACGCTCCAATAGGAGCGTTCTGTTTTACTTTCACATTGCTTTAAGCAGCCACCTGCACTAAATACCAACTAATTAACACATTTTAGAGGTCGTTATAGAGAGGTTTTACTGTATAGTAAATTAAACGAAAGTTCAAAATTGTGGTACACATGTTCACATGTACTTTTTTATCGCTTTTTGTAATACATGTAACAGAGTTCACTCCAAAGACTGTACATAACGGCATAACGTACAGTCATTATTAGTCAAGATGTAATTATTTGAAAGGATAAAAATGACTAATTCGTCTCGTACGTAGAATCAGTTTTATTTATAGGACAAGTGAAAATTCTGAGCCATTAAATTTCCCCACATGTGTTACCTTTTCTCGGCAAGTATGTATCTGTGTCGTAAAGCAAATCTTTTAACCCTTTACTCCATTAATAGGCCTTTCTATGAATTTGCAAACAGAGTGTACCCAGATCAGACAGCTCATGTAGGAGTCCTCTGATCAGAGTCCGCTCTGTTTGCTTATGAACTTATAATATATCTGAATTTACTGTTTCTGCCAACACCAAAACAGCACATGAACATATGCCTTTATAAAATGAATCAGTTTATAAATATTCATGATGTCTTTATTTCTTATATGAGTATTAAACAGCGAAAGGACCCTTTCTTCAATAAATACGCCTTTCTACGCCTCTGTAAAAGTCACTTTATGAAACCATTGTGATAAATAGAGCATTTGCTCCTATAGGAGCAAATGCTCTATTTATCACAATGGTTTCAAACTACAAAATTCTAATTTGTCCCTTTTCTCTAGTTAATTTCTAGTTTTTTGGTAGATTTATTCAAAGTGGTTGGATCTAAAAATAGCCTATGGAGGAAAGGGTTAATAATAAATCAACCAGTGGTCTGCTTACTATACAGACCGTGCTACTGAAATTATCATGAGTTCTAGTATACGACAATCGCAACTGGAAGTGGCTTTATTATATCAGAATTTACGATAATTTCTGTCGTACGTACTGCACTCTAGAATGTGCGATAATTTCTTTCGTACGTACTGCACTCTAGAATGTACGACAATTTCTTTCGAACGTACTGCACTCTAGAGTGTGCGATAATTTCTTTCGTACGTACTGCACTCTATAATGTGTGGTAATTTGCCGTGCGTATTGCACTATAAAATGTGCGATATGTTCTGTCTTACGTACTGCTCTCTATAAATTTACGATAATTTCTGTCGTACGTACTGCACTCTAGAATGTGTGATACTTTTTGTCGTACGTATTGCACTCTAGAATGTGCGATATTTTCGGCTGTCCCGAGTTGTAACGATTATCGTAAATGCGGATTTCTGATATTTTTGGTCGTTCGATTTTTAGTAAGACGGATCACTGGATTCTTGAACCCCATACAGCCCCCAAAATAGACGTATTCTGCATCTTCAGAAAACAAACAAACAACAACAAAAACACACAAAAAAATAAATGTAATAGTTTTACAAAAGTTATGCAAAATACCCTTGATTGGGAGAAAGTACCTACTTATGGGAGAATTAAAAAAGTAATAGTAATGACAGAGAGAAAAAACTAATCTGGTACCGGCAGAGATTTTATTGGGGTTCGAAGATTCAAATTGATATACTCCTGAAAATGCATTGGAGCTTTGACATTGATTATATTTTAGTCTCCTGAGAGAAATTTCGTTTAGAAAAATTACACATTGACGCATGCTTTCAAATTGACTGGTCATTTTAATACGTTATTCCATAAATACGTATTTCTACACCTTTGAAAACAGAGTAGACCCGGATCAGACGGCTCCCGTAGGTGCCGTCTGATCAGGGTCTACTCTCTTTACTTATGTAATAATCTAGATATGATTCTTCAGTTTCTGCTTTGGCAAACACTGCATGTGTTAATGTGCCTTTTTTTAAATAATCTAATTAACATTCACGGGGTTTAACCAAATCTTAGTAAAGAAGAAGTGAAACCTTTTTAAGCAGGCGGCTGCTTAATACAGTTTAAAAGTCACGCAGAAAGCTCCTCTGTGAGTTTTTGCATGCCTTTCAACCTGCATTAAGCAGCCACCCGCCATAAAGCCTGGTATTGGTACTTATTTGATCACCCGGTTAAGAGAGGTTTGGCTGTAATAAATGTTGAAGACTAGACGTCTATGCTTGTTAGAGAGTCCAATGCATACTCTGGCAAAATGCCGTGGCTTCATTATATTACACAAATCTTCAGGCCTACATGAACGATGCTCGTTAAACCTTTGAATGCGAGAAACAAGTCAACTGGAACTGGAAAACAATGTAGATCCAGTTCAGAGGGCCCCAAGAGGAGCACTTGATCAGGGTCTGCACTATTTGTCATTGCAAATCATACTCTTTCATACTGAATGATTTTTACCGTTAAACAACGATGGATAGAAATTCAACATTCAAATAGTTAATACATGAATAGTGAATGAAACTCACCAGGTGATCAACTCATTCTCTCCTAGACTATTTTGTTTTAGCCGTGGGCGAACCCGTGACTGACTTTTCAACCCGATTGGACCCAGATGAACTCAGCGTCTCGCCAGGCCCCGAGGTTATAAAACTTTTCGCTTGAGTCTGAGATCATTCTCAAGCAGCTGACCAATCAGATACATGAGAATGAATTCGGACTCAGACTCAGAAGTATTATAACTTGGGAGACATGATTCAATTGTCTTTGACAAACGGATTCAAACTCAACGACAAAAGGATTCAAACTCTATGACAAAACGATTCAAACTCTATGACAAAACGATTCAAACTCTATGACAGAACGATTCAAACTCAATGACAACACGATTCAAACGCTTTGAAAAATGGATTCAAACTCTATGACAAAACGATTCAAACTCAATGGCTACACGATTCAAACGCTTTGAAAAATGGATTCAAACTCTATGACAAAACGATTCAAACTCAATGGCTACACGATTCAAACGCTTTGAAAAATGGATTCAAACTCTATGACAAAACGATTCAAACTCAATGGCTACACGATTCAAACTCTATGACAAAACGATTCAAACTCAATGGCTACACGATTCAAACGCTTTGAAAAATGGATTCAAACTCTATGACAAAACGATTCAAACTCAATGGCTACACGATTCAAACTCTATGACAAAACGATTCAAACTCAATGGCTACACGATTCAAACGCTTTGAAAAGCCGATTCAAACGCTTTGAAAAAGTATTCAAACTCGATGACAAAAGGATTCAAACATTTTGACAAAACGATTCAAACTCTTTGACAAACCGATTCAAACGCTTTGACAAAGGGAATCAAAATCTTTGACAAAAAGGTTCAAACTTCTTGACAAAAGGATCGCGTTCTTAACAAGAGTGCCAGTGGGCACAATATACGCCCGTCGAGGTTTTGTTCAACATAAACTGGGGTTAACGTATTTGCTAAATTCAAATTCTAAGTCCAATTTTGCGACCAAGTTTCAAGGTTGTAAATAGGCATACTTTAACAAAAAACCATAACCGAAAATTCTAAATTAAAAAGTGCCATAATTGTGTCTAAATGCTTGAGATGATGAAGCTTGTGATGGTGAACAAATGTTTCAAGTTTAAAAGCTTTATCTGAAAGGATTATGTAAATAAGTGGACTTTAACCAAAAATTCCAAGCTAAAAAGCGTCATAATTATGTCAAAATGTTAGACAGCGTTATGTACTCTTGCCTACAGGTAAAGCTTGTGATGGTGAGCAAGTGTTTCAAGTTTAAAAGCTTAATCTAAAAGGGTTATGTAAATAAGTGGACTTTAACCAAAACTTTAACCAAAATTTCTAAATTAAAAGGGGGCATAATTCTGTCAAAATGTTGGACAGAGTTATGTACTCTTGCCTACAGGTAAAGCTTGTGATGGTGAACAAGTGTTCCAAGGTTAAAAGCTTTATCTCAAAGGGTTATGTAAATAAATGGACTTTAACAAAGCCTTAACCATAAATTCTAAGTTAAAAAGGGGAATGATTCTGTCAAAATGCTTGAAAGAGTTATGTACTCTTGTCTACAGGTTAAGATTGTGATGGTGAACAAGTGTTCCAAGTTTAAAAGCTTTATCTCAAAGGGTTATGTAAATAAATGGACTTTAACAAAGCCTTAACCAAACATTCTAAGTTAAAAAGGGGCATAATTCGGTCAAAATGCTTGACAGAGTTATTTTCTCTTGCCTACAGGTGAAGGTTGTGACGGTGAACAAGTGTTCTAAGTTTAAAAGCTTTATCTCAAAGGGTTATGTAAATAAATGGACTTTAACAAAGCCTTAACCAAAAATTCTAAGTTAAAAAGGGGCATAATTCAGTCAAAATGCTTGACAGAGTTATTTACTCTTGCCTACAGGTGAAGGTTGTGACGGTGAACAAGTGTTCCAAGTTTCAAAGCTTTATCACAAAGTGTTATGTAAATAAGTGGACTTGTTCCACATAAATTGAGGTTAACATTTTTGCTTAAGGCAAATGCTAAACGCAAATTCTAAGTCCAATTAAGCGGCCTTGACCTTAGATAAATGAGCCGGGACTTGGCAGGCTACTGTAGCATGTCTAGATAAACATTTTGGTTAAATTTGGGAAGGATCCACCAAGCGGAACTTGAGTTAGAGATGTTACAGACAGACAGACCGGTTAACATTTTTGCTAAACGCAAATTCTAAGTTCAATTGTGTGACCTTGACCTTGGATAAACAAACCGGGACTTGGCAGGCTACTGTAGCATGTCTAGATAAACATTGTGGCTAAATTTGAGAAGGATCCACCAAGCGGAACTTGAGTTAGAGATGTTACAGACGGACAGACGGACAGACAACCAGACGGACAGACAGCGCCATTCCATAATACGTCCCGTTTTTTCAAACGGGCGTATAAAAATGAGTGGTGAATGAGATTTGAAAACTGAATAAGACTCTACATGTATTTTCTGCTAACGGAATTTTTCGTACGTTGTTTAATCCTTTACCTGATGAATATTCATGTACCAAACAGCGACATCATGAATATTTATTAATTGCATTTTTACTATGGCATATGAACACATAAACGTGTTGCCATGACAGAAACGGAATAATCATATCTTTATTAACAGAGCAGGTCCTAGTCAGACGGCATGGAACTGTAGAAACATGAAAACGGCATGAAACTGGAACTACATGTATACAGATCTGGGTCCATGCTTATAAAGCTTTTAGTTGAGTCTGAGTTTCGTTCTCAATCTTTTGATTGGTCATATTTGAGTTCTCAAGCTTTTGATTGGTCAGATTTGAGCCAGAGGCTCAAATCTGACCAATCAAAAGCTTGAGAACGTACTCAGACTCAACTAAAAGTTTTATAAGCAGGGACTCTGATTCCAGTCATTAAAGACTTCCCCTGCTCAATACCTACTGAATATTCATGGACAAACTACTGATACTGAAATAAGGAAGGTGGAGCATTGTAGCCATTTTAGAAAGTACAAAAATAGATTTATCAAATTCCATTAGCAAACAGAGCAGACCCTGATATGGGTCTACCCTGTTTGCAAATACGTGAAAACACGTTTATATGAAGGAAACGGTAAACACGTTCTTTCAAGGTCAAAACATCATGTGTTTATACCATTATAATTATTGACGATGTCATATTTTTTTGCATATATATTAATCAGGTAAATTTATGTGTAAAAGGGGCGTCTCTATCAGGGAATGGGTAAACCCTTTCCTTATATAAACGCCTTTTAACGTACTTGCAAACAGAACAGACCCATGTCAGAGGAGCCGTCTGATCAGGGTCTGCTATGTTTGCTTATGCCACTATATAGATGTGATTCACAGTTTCTGCCAAGGTAAAAATACCCTGTGTTCATGTACCCTTATCAAACATTCACGGTATCATTATTTCTTATATGAGTATTGAACAGTGAAAGGGTTCAGCACATCAGATTGTGCATCAAATTATGAAGTTTTGGCAACAGAACCAGCCACATTCATTACGTGCCAGATGCACCCTCCCCGAACGTATGCAAACAAACGACCACAAAGCCACGTATGCATTCTTGTGTTTTCGGATCCTCTATCTCTTTGAACGCTAACGGCGAAACCGTAATTACATACGCATGTAAACAGTTCGGATCCAGATGAGACGCTGCATTATGCGACGTCTCATCTGGGTCCGAGTTGTTTGACACTTTGACCATATTTTGCAAAAAGAGAAAGATATTTATTCAAGAATTGGAGAAGACAACAATTGTTGCAGACGAAACAATTACTATAGTAAGGTGCATTACAGTGAAAATCAAAGAAGTTTGATCAGCCTTCTGCATTTACCATTAAACACAGAACCGATACGTACCATTACGTTAACTGATGAAAATAAAATCATCTGTAAATACGTAACCTTCATGTTCTTGTGTCTGAATTCTAAAATAAAGTAATACCCCTCTAAACGGGAATTCTAGAACACAAGAATTTAGATACTTTTAGGCAGGTGGCTGCTTAATGCAGGGTGAAAGTCATTCAGAAAGCTCCTAGAGGAGCTTTCTGCACGACTTTCACCCTGCATGAAGCTGTCACCTGTCTCAAAGACTGATATTTATACCAAATTTAACGCCCAGTTTAGAGGAATTCTACTGTGTTATAGTTTAACGGTAGCGTCATCTCAGCATGAACAGATATAATTTGCTAGAGGGCTTTGAATGACAAACAGTGTAGACCCCGAACAGGCGCCGATCTTGATCTACACTGTTTGAAAATACCAAAACCCAATCATATGCCGCATTCAAAGGGTTTATGCTCCCATTTTTTAAAGTCTATTATGCAACTTTTGGCACAGGGATGAGAGCCCGAGGTGCACAGCATATTGTTAGCATTCTTTCAGATAGTTCAGCAATAACTTCTTTTACAAGATTTTGCACCTGGAACATACTTTTATTTTTCGCGGGAACTGGGGTAAAGTTGTACATGTATTTACTGTAGAGCATGTCTTTACCGATCCTTTATCCGTTGAACATAAGAATCTTAAAAGCAGACGGTTGCTTAATGTAGAGCAAACACAACACAAAACGGTCACATGAGAGCGTTCAGCATTACTTTTCGCCTGCAGCAATGCACCACTTTCTTTAAATCCCCAGACTTATACTTCTTTTTTATGGTGACTTAACCAAAGGTTTACTGTACATTGGAATTGTTTAAACGGTTTGGTTTATACAAGAGAACAGCATGTGTGCTTCTGGGGTTGATATGGGCTATCGTGTGTCATCTGTCTGACTTTCATTCTATTTATATTTGTTTTCTTAATGAACTTCACTGCTATTTGATTGCCACTGATGCAAAAGCAAAAATGCTGACACTAGCCCGATTCTAGCGGCAAATTTATTATTACATATGCAAACTGTTTGATACTCTGGCAACATATTTGAAGAGAAAAACAATCAGATTTATGGCAGAAACTGAAGAATCATTACTATATGATTTCATAGGCAAACATGAGCCGTCTAATCTGGGTCTTCTCTGTTTGCAAAAGCGTGAAGAAAGTGTTTGTATGAAGGAAAGGTTTAAAGTAGCTGTACACACAGTCAATCTTTGTCCTGAAAGGCATATTAAGGGATCAGTGCTAAACTGTCGTATTTACAATCTATGTAGAAATGAAAGGAAAACAATTTGTAATGTTAAGAAGGCGGTTGCTTTAAATGCTTAAACCAGTTACATGTAACTCTTTAGCTCATGAATATTTATTAACCCATTCCCTCATATTGACGACTTTTGAAGACTCTGTAAAAGTTACTTTGTGAAACCATTGTGATAAAAAGAGCATTTGCTCCTACAGGAGCAAATGCTCTATTTATCACAATGGTTTCAAACTACAAAATTCTAAAATTTTACTTTTCTCTAATTAGAACTCCTTTTCGGTAGATTTATTCAAAGAGGTTGTATCTAAAAATAGCCTATGAGGTAATGAGTTAAGAAATAATAGCAGTATGAATATTAATAATTTGATTTTTGATAATGTCATTTTGAATATTTGGGAATATTTTACCACGGAACACACGGTAGATACCATCTATATTGTTTCACAAGCAAATAGAGCACATCATGATCAGACGGCTCCTACACTGATCTGGGTTTACCCTATTTACAAAGACATGGCAAGGTATTCTATAAGGTAAATTGTTACAGGTTTGCACCCCGCCTCCGCTATGTACCACTTTATGGATACCAGACCCATATTGCCTTAACTTGATTACTGTAGTTTTAGAGTCCTGATTGTTTCCACCGACAACCAGGACAAATGAATAAACACAGTTTATTTTTGGATAAACTTGGCGTATGTGCACAGAAAACCCAAGGAACATTTACTATGCCACAAGCAATGTCTGGATGTTTGATTAATCAGCTCTTTTGATGTATCTCTTTAAATAGAAACATTATGTATTCAGTGTAAAATTGTGGCAGTTTTGTGCTAAGATCGTCACCCACAGCAATCAAATTATTATTATTACAATCAAATTAATCTTGTTTATAATTACACCATTCAATAAATCGCTAATTAAGCTATTTCTCACCTATACAACCCTTTTCTCCATATGGCATATATCATATATACTCAATTTTACGCCTTTGCAAGCAGAAATAGACCCGGAGCAACTCCTGCAGGAGTCTGATCAGGGTCTGTTCTGTTGGTTCATGAATAAATATAGATCTTATTCCGTCGATTGTGCAATGGTAAATCACTGATAGATAAATTATTGAATGATTGCAAGGATGCTGTACATCGGTACCCTGTACCCTGTACCCTGTACATCTGTACCCTGGCATCCATATTCATTATGCGGATATGCGATAACATACAAACAGACACACATTGTTTTACTATAAATTCTGGATACAACAGATCTATTGAACCAGATTAAAGCATAGAAAAATGCCTACTTTGGTAGAACTATCCATATGTATTATAAAGTTATTGCACAAATCCTGGAATTCAAGTGGCTAATGTTGATGGAAAAATAAAAATGGTATCTATTCAATGTAATCTGAAAAACAACGATTGCCATGCACCTCTGGTCGAAACGACGTCGAAAAAAGTAAAAAATATATTTTACACGTATTCTGGAGTCATGGTATACTAAATATTGAGGAGATAATTGAAGAACTTTAGTGAGCAAGCTCACATACCCCACGCCGCCACATTGCCAGAGAAAACAGTGGTTCCCCATGACATATTCCTCTGAAAATAGAACTAATCCTAACTTTTTTATTCATGACAATTCTTAATGTAAATTTTGGGGGAAAATGGTCAAGAAATGAAAGTGCAGCATGCTATGTCGGCCACGCGATGTTCCCATTGACGAGAAGGACTAATAATAAATAAGGTAAAGAACTGAATTTGGTTGCATGGACTAATATTTACTACAGTAAAACCTCTCTATAACGACCACTAATTTGTGCTAATGAGATGGTATTTAGAGCAGGTGGTTGCTTAAAGCAAGGTGAAAGTAAAACAGAACGCTCCTATAGGAGCGTTCTGTTTTACTTTCACCTTGCTTTAAGCATCCACCTGCCTTTAACACAAACTACTTATAATGAGATATGGAATATGGAACACTGTAGCCATTTTAGAACCTAAAGAAACAGATCTATCAAAGTCCATTAGCAAACTGAGAGCAGACCCTGATCAGACGGCTCCTATAGGAAATGGTTAATGATTGCTGTAAATAGGGTCCTTTACTACACAACTTTAAAACAATACATGAGTATTATTTAAGTTTTTGTATATCAATATAACATCAGGAAATTATATCCATGGCTAACAGTAGATAATCTGGAATATGTAGCAAACATGTAAGCAGTTCCTGATCAGATAGTTAATACAAGAGTTGCCTGATATTGGTCAGTTCTGTTTCAAAGGCGTAAAAAGGTTGAATTATCATGTACAGAGTTAGGCTGGTAGAGCAGTATTCGAAGTAGATACAAACAGCGTCTAGAGAACAGTTCACCTAGTTAACAAAACTTACAAACAGCGTCTAGAGAACAGTTCACCTAGCAGTAGTTACAACCACTGTCTAGATAACAGTTCACCAAGCAGTACTTACACACACCGTCTAGAGAACAGTTCGCCTAGCAGTAGTTACAAACACCCTCTAGAGAACACTTCGCCTAGCAGAAGTTATAATCACCATCTAGAGAACAGTTCACTTAGCTGTAGTTACAAACACTGTCTAGAGAACAGTTCGCCTAGCAGCAGTACAAATACCGTCTAGAGAACACTTCGCCTAGCAGCAGTTACAAACACCGTCTAGAGAACAGTTCGCCTAGCAGCAGGTACAAATACCGTCTAGGGAACACTTCGCCTAGCAGCAGTTACATACACCGTCTAGAGAACAGTTTGCCTAGCAGTAGTTGGAAACAACGTCTAGAGAAAACTTTACCACGTAGAAGTTACAAACACCGTCTAGAGAACTGTTCGCCTAGCAGTAGTTACAAACACCATCTTTAGAACTTTTCGTCTGGCAGTAGTTTCAAACACCGTCTACAGAACGAACAATTCGCCTAGCAGCAGTTATAAACACCGAATAGAGAACAGTTCATCTAGCAGTTGTTACACTCACTGTCTAGTGAACAGTTCGTCTCACAGTAGATACAATCACCGTCTAGAGAACATTTCACCTAGAAGTAGATACAATCACCGTATAGAGAACAGTTCGCCTGGCAAAAGTTACAATCACCGTCTAGAGAACATTTCGCCTAGCAGAAGTTACAATCACCGTCTAGAGAACATTTCGCCTAGCAGAAGTTACAATCACCATCTAGAGAACAGTTCACCTAGAAGTAGTTACAAACACCGTCTAGAGAACAATTCGCCTAGCAGTAGTTTCAAATACCGTCTAGAGAACAGTTCGCCTAGCTGTAGTTCCAAATACCGTCTAGAGAACAATTCGCCTAGCAGTAGATACAATTGAGCAAATAATTGTTCCAAGTAGATACAAACACCGTCTAGAAAATTGTTCATCTAGCAACAGTTACAAACACCATCTAGAGATGACACCGTCTACCATGGATGCTGTAATAATGCAATTCAGCCGCATGAACTTTTGTGTGTACTTATGAATACCGGTAATACCTCCATGCATGTATGTAAGTCTGTTTTAAAAGCTCTTCAGAGTTTGTGGTTTAACTGTGCACTTGTTGCCATATGGTTTGCATACTCGACTTTATAAAAACAATTTACTTGACTTGAGAGAACAGTTTGCCTAGCAGTAGATACAAACACCGTTTAGAGAACAGTCTGCGTAAAAACTAGCATTCGTTCTTTGATGCCATGATGTGTGATGAATCAGAGATTCCATTGCAACCAATGTAACACACATACCAACGAGTGTAAAGGCGTTTAGTATGATGACACAAGTGATATCTCAAGCGGGTCTGTCGCTGTCTCTGATTTATTACCCTTGTTCCATGTTAATGTAAGTTGGCGCTGGTGATAAGGTATGTTAAGATTTTGTGGAAGTGCTGACAAGTTTTGTCACAGTATTCAGTAAATCTAATTGAACCATTTACCTGATGAATACTCATGTAAGAAATAATGAGATACACTTTGTAAATATTATATGAACACAAAAACGTTTGGCCATGGCAGAAACTATAGATCAGATACATCATACATTATAATTTCATAATGAAACAGTACAGGCCCTGATCATACGGCTGCCACAGAAACTGATCTTGATCTTCTCTGTTTCCAAGTGCGCCAAGAAATGTGTCTGTATAAGGTAAGAGAGATATCTATTACGTAAAGGGTTAATTACTAGACTGTGCATTTGACCTATAGGTTTAATTCCATATCTTCATTTTTATATTTTAAAGTGCGCTACTTTATTTTTTATATACAAAACAATTGTGCATGACTCGTTTGTTTTATTCATATGCGGTGACATGTTATGTAAATGCAATTACAGAGTACTTACATTAACAAGAGCACCTCTTGCAATAGCACTCATGTTAAATAGCTGCTAACTAAGGAATGCCATTGTAACAGTAATTATCGCTGAGGTCAGACTGCTCACCATTGAAGAGTTAGTTTCTATTTATTAGTCTTTACCTAACAAATGTTGTTAGCTTACTTTCATGATATTAATCAATGTATTCATTTCAGCAGCATTACTGATATTCCTGGTTTATTAGACTGACAGAAGCCAGTCTTAAGTACCGCAAATCGGATTCAACAATTGTACCAATGCCACGTCCGATTTAACATTTGTGTGTATTAATGCACCATGGGCTGATCCATTTGTCTAGTCGCATATTTTCAATACAGCAAAAGACCACTTAACCTACTGTTTGAACAAGAACTGTAGATCCACCCCTGCGATGTGCCTGCGATTCTAGGTAAAATGCTGATGAGGAGTTAAACGGTTAAAAAAATAGTGCCCTTTGAAATCTCACTCTTATCATTATGAAAGTGATCTGAAGCATTCCTATATATTTTGGGTAGGAAAAGTAAACTAATATTGGAAACCATTACCAAAAGAGGAAGAGAAAATGAACTTTATTATAGCATTGAAGCGGTCACGTGAATGACATGATCAAAACGTTTTCAAAACGTTTCACACGCGCTTGAATTGACAGACCTTTCTTGCAAAACGACGTATTTTGTCATATTGATACAATTTTTACGTCTTTAAGTGTCGACTTTAAGTGTCGTCTTATCATTTCTAGGTTTGCAAATACTGTCATCAGTATAATTGTCGTGTTTCTAGAGGGTGATTCTTTACAATTGCGATGTGAAATACGACACAAGGCTGACCCAATTTTCAGTATTGCTCTGTTACATTTACAGACGAGTATTGTCTGTATACTGTAAATCTGAGATCAATTTTCATTTAAAGCGATACTGTTTTAAAAATAATTCTCTCGTTTGCAGATATTTCCAGATAAATATTAGGGCCAGTAACTTCTTCGTTTACATTGCATACTTCTTTTTCTGTGCAATTTTATGGCAAACTGTGGCATGAAGTGTATTGCAGTTGTCATGCTGATGTTGGAATTTACAATTGAATAGACAAAATATATGTTTATTTTCTTATTATCATCTCAATTATCACCCATGTTTCCAAGGGCGTCAGTCCGCCCATCCGTCTGTCTGTCCACCCGTTCGTCGGGAATTGCTTTAAACGACATCTCCTCTGAAACCGCATGGTAGAATGTAACCAAAGATAAATGATCTTGGCATCAAGCTCTATCATAATTGCTAAAAGAATCCGGATCGATGAAGAGCTCTGGTTGCCATGGTAACAAAAAGAAAAATATTCTCAAGACCCAGGGGTCAGATTTGAATGATACTTGACAGAAATAGTTCTCTGATAAATCTGTGCCAAATTTCTAAAGTGATGTTGATATCTAAAAAACATGACTGCCAGAGGCGGGGCTACTTTTCTGCCAGTTTTGCAACGATTTCAGCGCTTTGATTCTTGTAATCACATGTTTGTTTCAATACATTGCATGTACTCTCGCATCTACTTCTCGAGACCTTAACATTTGACCCATGACTTTGAAAATATTCTTAATATTATCTTGAGGAGCATGAATGCAAAGGTTGAATAATTATGTGTGTCATTAGCTTTTCTGTATCACCTGCTAAATGTATTTTAAAATGATGCATCCTTTTACACCTTGAAACTGTAAAGCAACACCTCCCTGACGAGTATGTGTATTATTGTTTACATTGTTTAATGTTCATGATGTACTTGCAAGAACAATGTCTGCCTTCTGTGACAAAATACTTTCATTCATAGTATGGTCACGTGGTTTCGTCTAATATTTGTATATCCGTGCGCCCTTCTTACACATTGCTATATTTTGTGGATTTTGTTGCACATACTAAACTAAAGCTAATGTTACGAAGCATTTTCACGTCAGAAATAGTATACCATGATTGTTTCCGGGTGCCGTGTTATTAAACGCCTTTTGAGCTCATCGAATGCAGGTCAATAAATTGCACTAGACTGCTATGCGGAATGGCAGTTGTCAGGTAGGCAGGTTTACCACAGGTTCAATGGAGGAACGTCACCTATGTATTAATTGCTTACGCAAAGAATACAACAATATGAAACCAATATACCACACAGATATAGTAAAAATCTTGTTGACTTAAAAAACAAACAAAAAAGTCATGAACAAAATAGAATGTTTGACATCGTTGTATTTCAGAGTTCAGACACCAATCATATGATCTTTGTACTCACTCAATGACTTCTCCTCCCATAGACTGTTCCAAAACAAAATAAAAATAAATGAATATAATGATTTATTCTGTATCAAAACAAAAGGTTGCAAACTTATATTCATACCGTCGACTCAATATGGCGAGACATACAAACGAGCCGTGATTCTAGCAGTTAAAGTCAGGTTATATGTTAGCTGTTATTTCCCTTTACCAAAACACAATGTTAATTAAAGGTATCTACAGAAATGGAAAAGAACAGGAGGAACAAAGAATATTTCCAAATTAATTATTCGTTGACCTACATATATCAAATCATACTTGGATCCAGATCAGGTCAGTTGTTCTGTCATAAAAAATCTACGTGGCAAAACTTGGGAACAAAACAAGAGTATTGTTCTAAAATGTTTCTGTGCAGTAATTACTAAACGTGGAAGAGTTAAGTAAGTAGAACATGTCTTAAACGGTCATTTATTTATTGAGCATAGGAGTCTTAAAGAGCAGGTGGTTGCTTAATTCAGATAAAAGTGATACAGAAAGCTCCAACAGGAGACTTTTGACCTGCATTAAGCTACCACCTGTTTTAGAAATTCAGATTTAGACGTCCCTTTAATGGCCGCTTACGAAGGTTCTACAGTATATGTAATTCATATCACTTTTTTTCTAAATTTAATCATTCAAATGTCTGCGATTTCGGAAATATTTATTCTGATGAAACATCGTACAAACCCAGATCAAAGAGTTATTTCAACAGTCCTCTTACACGAGTCTATGCTGTTCGATAAATACTACTATACTAATGCCATTCTTTGGATAAGTCTCCATTTCATTTTCATAATTTTATCATGTCGGTTCGTTATTTACATGTTGAATATCTTTGTCTGATAGTCTTAAGAGAGATTAATCGCCTGTATATTTGAATTAATGGAAAAGTAGTAAAGTCAAGCAGGCAAAGCCACATACAAGACGCAACCACCACCAAAACACCGATAGACAGCATCACACACACACACACACACACACACACACACAACCACACACCCAAACGCACACACACACACGAAATGAACACAGAAAACACCAAAAGACACACAAGAACCAGAGACAAACGCCCCACACATGAACAAAATCACAAGCACAAAGACGCAAGGCAAACAAAAGGATTAATTGAATAACGTCTTTCACGAAGTTATTGAATGGATGTTTGAATAACCACCTGCCTAACGACGCGTAATTAACCCATTCCCTCATATTGACGACTTTTGACGACTCTGTAAAAGTCAATTTGTGAAACCACTGTAATAAATCGAGCATTTGCTCCTATAGGAGCAAATGCTCTATTTATCACAATGGTTTCAAACTACAAAATTCTAAAATTTTCCTTTTCCCTAGTTAATGCTCCTTTTCGGTAGATTTATTCTGAGGTTGTATTTAAAAAATAGCCTGAGGTAATGGGTTAGATGTTGAGTGGTCGTTTTAGACAGACTTTACTAACGTCTATCTATTAACATTCTTTTGTCTGGCCTAAATCATGGGCGCCGTATTCCCTTCCTTTACCGTTATATAAATAGGGCGGAATTTGCAGTATTAAGGACATGTCAGGTTTGAATTGATTTTGAGCTTATTATACCTGAGTTATGAACAACACATTTTTGATATTTCCGAAAAAGTAATTACTATCAGTACACATTTCATCGACTATCATCACGTCCACCAACCTGCTTTGTGTTGACAAATATATCAATCTTTTCCCTCATATAAACGCATTTTCATTTATTTAAATTACTAACAGAGTAGACCCACAGCTTGGCCTGCTGTGTTTGCTTTTGACATAATATAGATATGATTCTACAGTTTTTGTAAAAGCAAATAATTCCTTTGAAAATTCCACATTATAAGAATTGAGCTACATGTAATAAATATCCACGCTGTCTTTATTTCTTACATGATTATTGAGCAGGGGAAGGGTTAACCCTATTGTACGCTAGAGGCGAACGTGTGATAACATATGCAAACAATTTCGCTCTAGACAAGATGTAGAGCAACACTGTGTCTCATAAGAATCCAAACTGTTTGACACCCTGATTTTGGTTTTGAAAAAAAATTGAAGTAAACACAACTTTGAGATCTGAAACAGACGCTACTCTTAGCATACGATATTTGTTTTGCGGCGAAAGCGCTCATGCTTGTATGACATACTGGAAACAGTCATTTTGTCATAACAACGTCAGTTCCACAGCCCTGCCAAAATACACTGAGGAATTCATTCTTTTGCTGCCAATGGTGAATCTACGAGTATCTATGCCAACCGTTTCGGGTCCATGTAGATGAGACGCAGAGTAACTCGGCGTCTCATCTGAATCAAAACTGTTTGTTACTATGAATATTGTTTTAAAAAAGGGAAGACAAACTGAAAAACGAAATTGAAACAGACAACAATTTTTTTGGAGTCGACCATACTTGTCAGCGAAAGTGTTAACAGGTATTTCTGTTTTGCACATACAGGTGGTATCACCAAGGAATGAAACTCTCACGCATACACTAGTAATAATGTCTTTTAACTACATGTATTTATTGCATGAGTAATTATGTAAGAAATAATGCATATATGCATATTAATTAACTTAATATCTATAATGACATATGAAAAAATGCGTTGGCTCCGATCAAAATACTAGAATCAGATCTGTATAATTCCATAAGCAAATAGAGCAGACCATGATTAGACGGCTCCTACATGGGCCGCCTGATCTGTGTCTACTCTTATTTGCAAATGCGTTAAAAGGCGTATTTATGGAGTAAAGTGTTAACTATTTCGCAGCCACGTATTGACAAATTTATCATCCGCTTCAGTGTTATTTTTCTCTTTTCTTTCGAATATTTTAATCACAGCATCAACCAGTTTGGATCCTGATGAGACGCCGAGTTACTCGACGTCTCATGTTTATCCTAACAGTTTTCATATGTACTAACAGAATCGCCATTGACGGGAGAGTTTATATGTTTTATAGATGGATTCGTGAAATACATTGTTAATACCGTATACCATTGATTATTCGGACACTCAAATACGTATCATTATTGACAGCTTAATACAGGGTGAATGTCGTGAAGAAAACTCCTCTGGGAGCGTTCTGCATGACTTCCATCCGGCATCAAAAGGGCCAAATTCCACCTACCTGAAAAAGGGGCTATACTAGATGATACTAAATTGGTTTTGAAGGAGTATTTTGTTGAATAATTTTGTGAAGATCTTGTTTAACACTTAAGCTTGGCTTTTTCCGTGCAATCATGTCTGATTGTAGGCGTAAAAAAGAGTTTCGTGTAACACACATCCTCGATAAACACACTAAAAATTATCAGTCTTTATCATGCCGTTAATTCTGTCTGCTTTAACCCTTACGGCGCCTAATTTCTAATTGTCGTCTGCAATCCAATTTTGGTAAATCAATCGGTAAAATAAGGAAATAAGATAAATGAATGCAAATTTCAAAGGAATAAAGTACAGATATAGATATAGAGTTTGAGACAAAAAGTGAAGTCCCTGATTAGACGCCGCCTTGAGAAGGCGGCGTCTGATTGGGACTGCACGATTTGTCTAGGTGTATTTTTGCGACTGCGGCGGGGACAGGGTTAAATGAAAAAGTAGTTAAGCTAAGCAGGAAAAAACACATACAAAACGTAACCAACACCAAAACACCAACAGAAAGCAAGCAACACGTCCACACAACCAAACACACACACACATAAACACACACACAAACACACGAGACAAAAAACATCAAACACGAGCACAAAAGGCACCAAGACACAAAACAAACACAAAACAAGGGCCGGTGACAAAAGAGAGTACCGCCTTGGAACGTGGCAAAAACACCAGTGGGGGTTTAAACCACTCTGATCTGAAGCTGTTTTTCTGATTTCATATTAATTTGAGATTTTGAGATTATACCTATCGATTTCCAAACTGTTACTCAGGGCCTCAGCTTTGCTGTTTGCAAATGCCAGACAGTTCTTGTCTAGCATGGTAAGGGTAAATAACTAAATATAGTGTGCGGTGGTCTGGTGGTAACGCGCTTGACTATCAGTCCGGAGGTCCGGGGTTCAAATCTCGGTCCCTCCCGGAAATTTCAGAGACGCTTTTCCGTGTCTCCCACCCGCACATCATCTCCACACAGGGGTTAAAATGGGTACCTGTGATGGTCACTCGCCGGTACTGCGGCTACATGATTGCGCCATATGTTAGCAGTGCGCAATATATTGTAGGCGAATGACTCAATGACCAGGGGAGTAAATGTACAGTCGGCTGAGCGGTCATTCGGACTGAAAGTAGACTATAACTAGGTACTTTACTCTTATTTTTAAATATTATACTCAACTTACGCGAAATAATGTCTTAAGCCTTACACCTCTGTGACAAAAATAATGTTGCCTCAAATTTGGATCTGGTGCAATGTTGACTACTTCCAATTCGAGCAAGCTTTTGGGATCACTATTGACCGAGTATCAAATAGCTTTGATCACGACGAGACGTCGAGTTACTCGGCAACTCATCTGGATCAACACTGTTTGCAAATGAGAGTCGTATAGCGGGATAAGGTTTAACCCTTTCCTTCTTTTAGACGCATTTATAGGAGCCGTCTGATCAGGATCTGCTCTGTTTGCTAATGGAAATTGGCAGGTCTATTTCATTAGTTTCTAAAATGGCGACAATGTTCCACCTTCATATTTCATTATTACTATTTTGTCCTGGAATATTCAGTAGGTATTTGAATTTGGAATAAATATAGAAGAGGGAAAGGGTTAAACGTAGAAACATATGATTGCAAGAGACATTTTAGCACTATGTTGTGTTAGAACACAATGGTATATACACATCAAGGGTATACACCATGGGCGTATGACGTGAAACGGCAGATAAACTGCAAGATGTATTGATGTTTTGCAGTAGATGTAATTAGACAGAACATCTATCTATTGGCAGAGATATGTAGGTTGGGTGCACATGTCAAGGTAAACATGGTCTACAAAAAGCCATAAAACAGTGCCAGTCAGAAAAGAAATATATTTGAGGTACAGTAAAACCTCTCTATAACGGCCACTTAATTATGTTAATTAGTTGGTATTTAGGGCAGGTGGCTGCTTCAAGCAAAGTGAAAGTAAAACAGTACGCTCCTACAGGAGCGTTCTGTTTTACTTTCACCTTGCTTTAAGCAGCCACCTGCCTTTAGCACAAAATACTTGATGGCATTTAGTGGCCGTTATAGAGAGGTTTTACTGTAGTTCATATGGATATATAAACTAAAAGACGTTTCACATTTAGCTTCACAGATGGCATTTTGACGAATTTGCAAACAGAGTAGGCCCAAATCAGAGCGTATCAATTCGAACTGTCTGATCAAGGTCAGTCCCTTTTTTTTTATTCCTTTACTCCATAAATACGCCGTTCTACGCAATTGCAAACAGAATAGACCCAGATCAGATGTCTCCTGTAATAGCCGTCTGATCAGGGTCTGCTCTGTTTGCTTATGAAATAATATAGATATGATTCTACAATTTCTGTCATGATCAACATGCCCTATAAGCATATACCGTTATAAAAATGAATCTAATACATACTCATGACGTCGTTATTTCTTACGTGTAGATTCACCATGTAAATGGTTAATAATGATTTTACGCCATTTTACGCCACCATCATTGTCATAGTCGTCAGCATCACCAATCACCTTTAGCCCGATATGATTATGCCATAACTAATTATTATTTTAAGTTATAATACAGTCAATATAAAAGTCAGGTACATTTGACAAGTACACATATTCATCCATGTGATATTTTAGCAAAATTAATAAAACAACTCTAATCAAGTAAAAAACATCATGCAAAATAATAAACCAAATTTGTCTTACTCCTGTAGTTACAAAACCTGAATGAAATCAAATGAAAATATCATGTTAAATAATTGGCAAGTGTAGGACAGTTTTTATGCTTATCGTTTTTATTTTACCTGTGTGATAATATCAGATGCTTTTTAGGTTTCGGACTACTTTCCGAAACCTAATAGTAATGCATCGCCATGGCATGCCTCAAGCAAATTTATAAAGAAATTCATATCCCATAATGCGCAATCAGACCACTGTTATACTACGAAATATCAATTTATGCTTACAATGCATACGTTCAATAGCCCAAATTCAGAAATTTTGAATGGTTTAACGGTGACAGAATGTTTATCACGTAGCGCCGATTAAACGATTTAGTTGTCTACGGGTGTATTTCACCCGTATTTCTACTTTCATTTTGCCAAAAATGTGATTTTGTTAACACCCCTATACAAAAATATAGTTCCAAGTGCAATGCGTTGGATAAACGATATCGATAATTCTTCATTTGGTATTTGTGTCAATTATTAAAATGCGGATGCAACTGTTCCAATTACCAATAATTTTGCTATGTAAAATGCTACGGTATATGATAAATTTGGTCGCTTACGAATATATACCACAGAGCGCCGGTAAAAATGGCCCAGAAAGTAATCGACTTCTGAAAGTCGGGCGGATATTTTGAAATCTACAAGCATTTCTTGAATTTGTCGGATTGGTACAGACAACGTTACGGAGAAAACCGTAATGAATAATGGTCGGAACATCGTCAATCTCTACACATTACACACGAACTATGGGGATGAAGATAACGACTGGAAATTGCAAGATACAGTATAAACACCAGATATGACGGGTATGACTCGTATCCGCGGATATGAATTTCGCAGCCTAAAATCGGCCACAATTTAAGCATTATTTTTTTTTTATTAGAAAAACGTTTTATCGAGCTTATTGGCTAACATTGTCCATATTTATTATTTGAAATACGTAAATATAATATTCAGTGTTGCCGCCGACTGTGCATAATAAGTAGTTATAGTTGAAGTTGAAGAAAGCTAAACAAACACATAATATTCGGCACCGACCCTTCGGCACGAAGGAGCACGGACCGTAGTGAAACGCCCCCGAGATATATGGATAACCTTGAGTCTCAAAAGCAATCTGTATTCTGAATGCATCAGAAGTATTTATGTTGAGTTTGGAAGATCATAATTATGTTTTTACATCATGTGTGATAAGCATCGTAAACATTGATCATAGATTTTTCAGTTCTCTAAGATCCATGTTTATAATGTGTGTAATGTCTTAGGAGACTTAATTGGTACCATGTTGTAAGCATTTAAGGATAATTACTCCAATTATAGAGAGTTAGTAGTTATAAAAGAGATATAGTAGAATTATTTTATTGTATGTTTTACATAATGTTAATTATAACATATGCTGAACGTATATAATTCTTGACAAATTTGTGTTTGTAGTGTATGTTTAAGCTTTTTCCCCAGCATTAATCTGTGTTAACATATACGCATGCTGTTATTTTCACCACCTGGTATTTAATAATATACCAAAATGAAGTAGAGGGCCATATTGTGTTTGCTCCGTTTCTTATTCTTATTATTCTTTCTTCCGATTCTGATTCTTCCAATTCTTCTTCTTCTGTCGTGAACTTGTCCAACGCATTTCTCAGTAAGACTAAGACTTAAGTAATTGTCCGATCCTAATGAAACTTCATATGAATATTGCTTGATACATGCAGATGTACACCCCGCTTTTTATTTTTTGAAAATCACCATAACTAAATGGTTGGCTATAATTGGTCGAAATTTAGATATTGTTTGGCGAAGTTATATATCATTCGATTGTTTGCTGAAAATTGGTATCATGGGATATTTTAGTACTCCAAATCAATTGGTATGGGTTTCGAAAGTACATGTATTGGTTAATTTTGCTAAAAATTGGTATGACGGTATATTTTGGCACACAGGACTAATATGTAGGTCTTTTTTTTTTTTAAAGAATTGGTTGCCATGGTAACTGAATGGTGGCTCTGATTGGTCGAAAATTTAGATTTTTTTCGACAAATTCAGATATTGTTCGATTTTGCCGAAAATTGGTATGTCGGGATACTTTGACACTCAGAATTGATTGGTATGTCTTTCGAAATGATTTCTGGTATGGAAACTGAATGGTGGGATCTGATTGATGAAAATTTAGATATTCAAATTTGCTGAAAATTGGCATTTAGGGGTATTTGGGTACCCCAAACTCAAGTTGTTTTGAAATACTTGGTTGCCATGGTAATGGAGTGGTCAGTCGGAAAATTGGTCAGTATGGATATATATGCAGTTGTTTCAAAAGTGTTGGTTGCCATGGTAACCAAGAGATCACTAATGGCCTGTTATTGGTTGAAATTTAGATATTTTGCTCACCAATACCAGTTGTAAATTTCGTTTAGGGGACATTCTGCAACATATTCTGTTATAATTAGATCTTGTTAACTGTATGATATTTAGATTCACATGGCATATATAATTTATCCAAACTTGGTTGTAGTGTATAGATGGATAAGTGATTGATGCACGCCAAATACTGTTACAATCAACCAGTTAATAGCAGAAATATGACCCTTTGTTGCTTTCAGATAGCCATATAGGAAATGTGACTGTAGAAGTCATATCTTGAAACAGCTTGCTCAGATTTCATTTACATTTGACGGGGTATTTACATGGATAGGTGAATGGGGCACATTATATGACGCCAACGTCGGCCAAATAATAATAGAATAATGGCCCTTTATTACATTCAAATATCAATTTAAGTAAACTTCAGGCACACAGTGGCAAATTGAACTATTGGAACTGCACTGTGTGCTACTAGTCATCAATGTATTTCTTTAAACAATATCTTAAACACTGACAGGATTTTCAGAAAAGTTCACAGCAATTATGTTCAGATGACCTGTCAATTTTAACAAACGGTTCCATTAAACACCATTTTAGTTCAGGAAATAATGCTTTAGATGTCATCTTACTATGTATCAATGGTACCAGTCCTTCCATACCAAGCTTTTTCGTATTGTATAGTCACAATCGACATATATATGATCCGAAACCTTCAGTACTGTCAGTACTTTGATTATAAACTGCTAAGTGCATAGCTTCTTATTATAGTGGAACTTGCCTACAACAGCCATCAAAAAGAGATCTAATTATGGGTCTGTAACGCAGATGGTAGCTTAATGCAGGTCAACAGTTATGCAGAAAGCTCCTATATGAGCTTTCTGCATAACTGTTGACCTGCATTAAGCTACCATCTGCGTTTTAATACACCTAAAATCTATACTATAAATGAATGCCCACTAAAAACATATTCTACTGTGTGAGGTATATCATGATTCGGGCAAATTTGTTGTCCCTTTAGCAAACAGTTTGTATCCAGATGAGACTGCGACGAACTTGGCGTCTCATCAATCTTCAAAATGTATGACAATCTGGTTGCGTATAAAATGAGCAATTGAGTGTATCTTGTACGTAGAATTAGGTGGACAAACTTTGTGTTCAATACATTTGTACAGCAGATTTAAGGTTGAGTATACAATACCCCCTCGCTAATCCCAACCATTCAAATAAGTATCATTATTGGTTTTTAAGACAAGTGGCAGCTTAATGCAGGATGAAAAGGGAGCTTTTTTAATGACGTTAATCCTGCATTAAGCGGCCACCGTCCTGCTACAGTAAAACCCCTCTAATGCGACCACCAAAAGGACATAATTCATAATGGCAAAGGCATGTGGTAGCTTAATGCAGGAAGAAAGTTATGCAGGAAGCTCCTATAGGAGCTTTCTGCATAAATTTCGTCCTGCATTAAGCAACCACCTGCTTATGAAGACAGCAATGTTTGTTCATTAAGTGGTCGCATTAGAGGTTTTTTGCTGTAAAATGTTCTGTGTTGTTTTTGGTTCAGCTAGGTACTGTACAAATATGTGCCTGCTATGTAAGTTATATGAAAAACAGCATGATCGCAAACAAGAATTTATATGCAGTCATTGTGCAGTATTATTGCACTGGCAGGCATTGAAGTTTGTTACTACAGGCGAAGATATCACCAAGGTCAAACACAAGAATCAGAAACCATGCAAGTTACCTGAAGAAGTTGCTAGAAGAAAGATTCAGACCCACCCTTCTCTCTGTAATTTACATGCGCAAAAATTACTGCATTGTAGTTTCTAGAAAATACCTGTACATGTAACACGAAATAATCGTAAAATGCTAACCAGAATGAGTGGGTGGCATATTGCTGTTAGCCCTTTACTGCATAGACACAATATTGTATAAGGTATAAATTTGCAAACAGAATATACCCAGATCAGACAGCTCCTTTAGGAACCGTCTGACCAGGTCTGCTCTGTTTGCTTACTGAATTATATAGATCTGATTTTGCATTCTCTCATGAACGAGAATGTTCACATGACACTAAGAAGATTAGCTAATGCATATTCATGTAGTCATTATTTCTATCATAAATATTCATGAAATAAATAGTTAATAGTGACGCGCTCTGTGTAAAACTGTTGCATTCAATACACGGTCACAGAAACTCAACAGTTGCTGGTCACCGAGCATTTAACCCATTCTCTCACATGAACTTATTTTCACGCATCTGCAAACAGAGTAGAACCAGATCAGACGGCTCCTATTGGAGCCGTCTGATCAGGGTCTGCTCTGTTTGCTAATTAATGGACTTTGATAGATCTGTTTCTTTAGTTTCTAAAATGGCTAAAATGTTCCACATTACAAATTTCTTTACTACTACAGTTGAACTTCGATATCTCGAACTTCAAGGGACCTTACAAACTACTTCGATATATCGGAGGTTCGAGTCATCCGATTTCTAACCTGAACAATTTCTCATGTTCATAGCTTAATGCATGTCAAAAGTAATGCTGAAAGCTCCTTTAGGAACTTCCAGCATTACGTTCGACCTGCACGAAGCTGCCGCATGTGTTTCTAGATACGCGTAGTGATACATTTGAGAACGATTCTGTATTGTAAATTTTGGAAGAACCAAACTTTTGGTTCGACTTATCCCGAAATTCGAGTTATCCGAATTCGAGATATCGAAGTTCAACTGTACATGTATTTTGTCAATGAGTATTCAGTTAGTATTGAAATTTGGAATAAACATGGAACAGGGAAAGGGAGCAGTCTCTCTCGCCGCCGAAGTCTCCGGAAAACGACTCGCAGTGCTTGCTGCAATGGGCCATTCTGTGATTACCTTTGCAAACAGTCTGGATCCAGATAAGATACCTGATAGAGTCACCCTTCGACGCCTATACAAACATACTAGGCACAGACATACGTTCCTGCATTAGTTGTTTGAACACTGTCTAGTTCTTTTCTTATGAAATAAATCTAAATGATATACAGTAAAACCTCTCTATAACGGCCACTAAATTACATCAAGTAGTTTGTGTTAAAGGCAGATGGCTGCTTAAAGCAAGGTGAAAGTAAAACAGAACGCTCCTATGGTAGCGTTCTGTTTTACTTTCACCTTGCTTTAAGCGACCACCTGCCAAAATACCAAATAATTAACACAATTTAGTGTCCGTTATAGAGAGGTTCTACTGTATATCTGACTTTGCCGTTTTTACCATTGTAAAAAGTTCCCTTTATATAACACCAGTAGAAAATATTTATACATTCAGTTTTCTTAATGCATATTCTAGAGTAAAGGGTTAACAACCTCGGTACTAGCTTTATACAAAAACTTGGGGACAGATATACCCATCATCTAGCCTATAGGTTCTGGGCATTCTGAAAAACGATGACATTTCGCGCAAACAATGCGCATCGACTGATTACAAATATTCGTATGTTATGGACAATTAATATGCAACTTTACCACCAAGTTTGAACCGAACCATCGTTGTGTGGGGCCGAGAAGTTGGGGTCTCGTCAATGTTCAAAATGGTTGACAGTCTGGTAATGAGATCTAACATGAAATAAACGAAAGACTGCCTTTGAGAATTGAAACAGGTGATAACATTTCCAATCAATGACTATACTTGGAACCTTAAGAGTCCATACTTTGTGGAATGCTACACTTTCTTTATGCAGCATCCACGATACTGTTGTGCCAACAGGAATGAGGAAATGGCGAGGTAACGTACCTTGTGGAATGGTTGAGTGTATAATAATGCACGTGGCAAACACATCCACGCAAAACACGACTAACTAATCAACTAAACATCCGACAGACAGTGTGTTTTTATTGCGGTGATTGTTTGTAATATTTTTGTAATTTTTTGGAGATATGTCAAAGTGACTAGCGATAATCACATCGTACGAAGGTCTGTTAGTATTGGTTATATACTTCATACAAGCAGGTAGTACTAGTAGCGTGTAACGTGTCCTCAGTATCTAGTCTCATTGATCAACAGGTCTGCCATGTTACCCTTTCCCTGGTCTATATTTATTCTAAATTTCAATACCTACTGAATAGTCATGGACAAAATATAGTTATAATGAAATATGGAAGGTGGAACATTGTAAGTATTTTAGAAAGAAAAGAAACAGAACTGGCAAGTCCCTTTAGCAAACAGAGCACACTCCCGCCGTCTGGTCTGGGTCTACTTTGTTTGCAAACGCGTGAAAACGCGTTTATATAAAGGAAATGTTTAATCCACAAGGCCTTTGGCGCGGTAAATGTGAAACAAACAGTGCAGAGCCTCATCAGGGTATTCATTCGGAAACACTCAAGTTATATCCTGCCTGCACGTGTCTATATCAAGGGACACTGGCTTAAGACACAAGAAAGATGAAGCCAGTTACTAGTAAGTTAACCCTTTCAACGCCGAATTTTCAAATGGACTGTTCCAAAATCCAAACAGGTCAAGCTTACCGTGAATATTCAGGGAATAAACGTGTCACAAAAAAACCCAGTGCAGACCCAGATGAGAGGGCTACTAGAGGAGCCCTCTCATCTGGGTCTACACTATTTTCAAAATGACTAAATGACTCGATTCCCGCACTGACAGCGTTAGGCAATAATTATGTACACGCGTAAGTAAAAGCCTCGCATTCTTAGTCGAAAATAATGAATAGGAAATGTGCTTATTTTGCAGGCAACTGCTTCTAAACCCTTACATCACTGTGAAAGAATACTATCTTCTCAAACTTTTATCTATTCGAGTTTGACTACGTCCGATTCGATAAAGTTTTCGAGAAACTATTGACCGAGTGTTAAACAACTTGGATCCTGATAAAAACGCCGAGTTACTCGGCACCTTATCTGGATCTAAGCTGTTTGCCGATGCGATTGAGGTCGTTGATAGCGGGATGAGAGTTAAATTGTTAGGGATTAGTAACCAGGCTAACTGACAAAAATGCGCTGGTTACGTGTTACCTCGACATGTCACGTGACGTATTCGGCGTTGCATGTACATCTGCAACAAGTGGTTTCTATAATGAATTCTGGCATGAATTTTAAGTTGACGAGTCATATCCAGAGGTGTTTTGCTGCAGGGTTATCGAACATTGTCCTGCGAAGCGTGGCCTTGATCCTTTCCTTTATTTAAACGTATTTTCACGCATTTGCAAACAGAGTAGACCCAGATCAGACAGCTCCCGTAAGAGCTGTCTGATCTCGGTCTGCTCTGTTTGCTTATGAAATAATACAGATCTGATTATATATACTGTTGCTATCATAGCTAAATACCACATATTCGTATACTATTGTAAATCCAGGCTAGTTTTAGATCCAACCACTTTGAATAAAACTACCGGAAAGGAGCATTAACTAAAGAAAAGGCATATTTTAGAATTTTGTAGTTTGAAACCATTGTGATAAATAGAGCATGTGCTCCTATAGGAGCACATGCTCTATTTGTTACAATGGTTTTTCAACAGGTAAATTTTACAGAGGCATAGAAAGGCTTATTTATGGAGGAAATTGTTAATATTCATGATGTCATTAATTTTTACATGACTATTAAACAGGGAAAGGGTCAATAGCAATTGTAAGCAGACTGTATCCAAACGAGACAGATCAGACAACAATTGTACATCAAAATAAGGGTTAAACCCATTTATTATGTATTCCCCTGTTATTTAAGGTAAACCCGCCCAGATATTATTGTGGAACACATCCATTTTTCATGTGGAGAGGGACACGGTACACAATATAGGTACTGGAGTAAGTATTTGGTAAACAGCGCAGATCCTGATCTGACTGAGGATGTCTTCAGGAGCCTTCTGATATGGGTCTACGCTGTTTGTCTATGTCCTTCTTAAGGGACACTGGCACACATGAGTTAACACATTCCCTCCTAGTGACGCATTTTGTCGCCTCTGTAAAAGTCACTGTCTGAAACCATTGTGATAAATTTATCACAATGGTTTCAAAACTACACAATTCTAAAATTCTCCTTTTCTATAATTAATTCCCCTTTTCGGTAGATTAATTCAAAGAGGTTGGGTCTAAAAATAGCCTAGGGGAGAATGAGTTAATGCCATTTATAACGCTACAAATTAGTTAACGCTACAAATTCAATTGATATCGCAGGAGATGTTGTTGAATCGGAAACGTGTATTAGATACCTAGGTGCTTTTCTCGATGAATCATTAACCTTCAAAGAACACGTGAAAAGAAAGTGTCGCGTTGCCATGTTGAACTACTATAGAATAAAATGTATTAGGAAATACTTGACAAAAGAATCTGCCGAAATTTTAGTTCTTTCACTAGTGATCTCTCATTTAGATTATTGTAATGTCATTCTATACGGAATTGCACAGTGTGATATAGATAAACTACAACGAATCCAAAATATGTGCGCTAAACTCGTTTTGAATAGGAAATGGTCAGACAGCTCCAAACAATCTCTTAAAGACTTACATTGGTTACCTATCAAAGCTAGGATCACTTTTAAGATATTGACATACATGTACAATTGCTCTCTCAACCACGCTCCCGTTTATCTGACAGAACTTCTTGTAAAGCCAGCACCAACACGCTGTCTGAGATCGGCAGACAAAGCCCAAGAGATGTATGCTGTGCCTTTCAACAAGAGAAAGACCTTTAGTGATAGAAGTTTTGGGACAGCAGGTCCCAGACTTTGGAACGGGCTTCCTAGCGAGATTAAACGAGCAGAAAATGTTGAATCTTTTAAAAGAAAGTTGAAAACACATTATTTCAGACACTTTAACTCACTTTTTAATATTTCGTAGAAACAGTCCGTGTGTTTTAGATGTATAAAGTACTTTACATAAAGTCTGGGTTTTAGTATATTATAACAGTTGTTTTAACCATCGTTTTATGGATATTCGTTTTTATGCTTTCTTAAATGTATATTCGTGTATTGTATATCCTCTATTGATTTTTATTTGTCTCTGATTTTATTTATGTCAATGTACAACGCCATTGAATGCATTATTTGCAAAAATAGGCGTTTAACCAAGTGATTCAGTTTCAGTTTCAGTTTCATTTATAAGCAGATTGGATTCGACGGAGACCCCGAGTACATACTCGACCAGTAGTGTCTACTTTAGTGAAACAGAAGACAATTAACTTGATCCAGATCGGACTTAGATCAGAGAACAATTTTACAGCACGTTATAACCCTTTACTTCACGAATATTTATGTAAGAGATAATGATATCATGAACATTTAGTTAATTTAATTTTTAGTATGATACATGAACGAGTGAGTTTTCGGCCATGGCAGAGACTGTAAAACGATATACATGTATATGATATGTTATAGCATTAGCAAACAGATCAGACCCTGGTCAGACATATCCTATAGGAGACGTCTGATCATGGTTTCATCTATTTTGCAAATGCGTACAAATGAGTTAACCGTTTACCTCACAAATATGCATCCTTACGCATTTGCAGAAACTACTAGACCCAGATCAGACAGCCCCTGTAGAAGCCGTCTGATCAGAGTCTGTTCTGCTTGTTCGTGATACTCTTCTTAATGCCATTCTGAAAATTCAACTGAAAATGATATTCATGATGGCATTTTTTTTACACGATTATCCTTTAGTTCAAGGGTTAATTTTTAAAAGATAACTGATTTGTAGCACAAAGTTGCTTGGACGAGCTCCCTAAAAATGACAGGGTCGTATTACCTTTCGCTTCAGTCTGAGAGCAAGCTCAAAATCCGACCGATCAAACATTTAACACTTTACTGCATAAACCCTTTCCGTCATATAAACGCCCTTTCACGTATTCGCAAACAGAGTGGACCCATATGGGACGGCTCCTATAGGAGTCATCTAAAAAGGAGAAGCTCTGTTTACTTGCGGAATTACATAGATCAGATTCCGTAGATTCTGCCATGGCCAAAATAAAATAAAATAAAATAAAAAAAAAGTTCAGCTAATAAATATTCATGATGTTATCATTTCTTACATAGGAAAAGGGTTAGGACTGAAGAGACCCAAACTGAGAAGTTTTATAACCTTGGGTTAACGAGAGATAATAACCAATCAAAATGCATCTACAGTACAATCTTCATTTATAGAACACAGGAGTAAGTTGGCTGTTTATTGCAGGACAAAATCAATGCAGAAAGACCCTATATGAAATTTCTGTATTACCTTTGACCTGCATTTAGCTACTACCTGCCTTACATACCCATAATTAGACCTATTTTTTATGGCCGCTTAAGACATATACACAGTTACATGATTCCTGCAACTCAGACTGTGCAAAACAAATACAATAGTGCTACAAAAAGTAACAAAAAGAGGCTACAAGGCCACACAACAATATACTGAGATTTATGGGTGAATAACTCTGACAACTTAATACGCATTGTACTAGTATATAATGTGTCAACATGCAAGTAATTCACATAACTAGTAGATTGCCAGCTGTTAAAAAGGTGTCTTTGGTGTGGAGAAAATAATACTTGTTAGCAAAGTGTCTGTCACTACTGAAAAAGGATGGCTATGGTGTGGAGAAAGTAATACTTGTTGGCAAGTTTCTATCAGTACCGTACCTGTTAACCCTTTCACCGTCAATGTCGCATTTATAAATGCACCAAGACAAATAGTGCTGTCCCAGACAAGACGCCGCCTTTTCAAGGCGGCGTCTGATCAGGGACTTCACTTTTTGTCTCAATCTCTTTTTCTATATCTGCGCTTTATTCCTTTGAATTTTTCTTTTATTTATCTCATATCCTTATTGTACCGAACGATTTAACAAAAATTGGATTGCAGACGACAATTAGAAATTTGGCGCCGAAAGGCTTAAACCTTATCCCGCTACTAACCGCGACACGCATTTGCAGAGAGTTTGGATCCCGATGACACACCGAGAAACCCGGGGCCTTATCAAGATACGAACTGTTTGTCACTCGACCAATAGTTTCTCAAAAGAGTAATCGAATCGGAAGTAGTCAAAATTGCATCAGATCCAACAAACTCCTTACAGTGATCTCCCTTGTCACTACGTGCTGTCATCTCTTCAGCGCAGCGATTAGGGGAGATAACTGCGTTGGGGGTTGCAGATCCAAATTTGCGCAGACGTCATATTTTACCACAGGGTAAAGGTTAAAATTAAAATACCGAATAGGGTAACATAAACTACAAAACTGGCACTCAACAGTTTGTATATGTGAAACAAAACAAATCAAAGAAACCTATTATTTGAGATGATAAAAATTAACAGATATGTGTTACAGATTAAAAATACATTAAAATAATACCTATCATAATATAGTTCAGGTGCAGACGATCTTGAAGGGAAAGGCAGACATAATGGAAGGGTGTGAAGCCAATGTCCATGATGACAGAAAACGCTTATGTACGCGGAGACCATTGGAGGAAATGAACAACCTGCATGATGTGGGATTGGTTTAACCCTTTACCTGATAGAAGCGGCTTTAAGCGAGTTTAATATATTCCTCCGCTGAAGAAAATAGTTCCAATTTTTAAAATAATGAACATATAGCATCATAAATAGTTTCTATATTCTAGGAGTTGGTAGCTTAAAGCAGGCTGAAAGTAAAGCAGAATGCGCATTAATGCGCATTCTGCTTTACTTTCAACCTGCTTTAAGTGGTCACCTGTCTTCAAAACTAGAAATAGGCTATTGGGTAAAGGGTTAAGAAAGCAAGGTCTCAATCCATCCCTGTGTCTGGTCCAATGCTACAGGAGAAGGCTTTGCTCTATGCAGTATCATTAGGATTAACTAATGGGGATTTCAAAGCTTCAAATGGTAGGCTGAATCGCTGATGCTTTGATATACATTGAAGATTTAAAACTCTATTGTATGTCAAAAGACGTGATGGGTGTAACACTTTACCTGACAGAAAATCATTTTCACATATTTACAAACAGAGTAGATCCAGACCAGACAACTACTGTAGGAACTGTCTGACAAGGGTTTTACTCAGGGAGCCAATAGTGCCTACCATGCAACCCACCCCCTAGACTTTTTTCATGGGTACCAAATGTTCAGAGAAGTCTCCTGAATCAGAATCGCGACCGTTTCCATGGCAACCCCCCAGTTTTCGTAACGATGACCCATACCTTCATTTCACTCATTGTTAGTCGACCCCAACCTGCAAAAATCTTCCATAGCACAGAAAGTTTTTGTGCTAACTGTATAAAACTAGTACTGAATTAAAGCTAAGGCCTTGTGCTTTTCTTTAAAAGCTATACTTAGGAAATACTTTATTTGCATACACATGAATATTAATGAGAATAATAAAAAAAATAGTAAAAAAAATACAGAAATAACGTAAACCTCTCAATTTTTATCCTACCAATATCAGAAAACAACATCAAATGTAGTTTAAATTGATGACAAAATACTCAGAAAGCAAAGTATCTAAATTGATAACCAAACAATGAAATGTAAGTAACATTGTTTCTGTTTCCATGGTAACCGATCCTTTCACAAATTTTGGAAAATTGACATCTACCTGTAATACTCCGCTAGATCTCGGTTATTTTTTATGAATAATGAAATAAAATGTTACAAGCATAGATATGAGGCATTGCTTTAATAGTAAATATTACTTTTCTGATATAAACTAATTTGCATATGTATAAATATTTAGGAGAACAGTGAAAGATGTTGAAATTTTCGAAAGACACCAGTCTTTCTCTTATAAAGCAAACAAAAATGCAAAATGGTTAGCTAAAGCTTAACATGATCACTGAATATCACCAAGATTGTTAGCTAAATAAATTTGGGATAAATTATATAGCACTGATTCGGCTGATTGTGATATATCTGTTTCCTAGGTAACCATTCTAACATCATTGTTCATATTACAGAGTGTTTAAATACCTGCAACATACAAATATATCGCAGTCTACTTTGCCAATAATTATAAAATGTTATGATATGAACATATAGTTGATGTATGAATATTCATTTTGGTTTACTTTATGCAAATTACCTCATTGGCATCATCATGAATATTAATTTGCGACAAGAAAACAAAGAGAAACAATATTGAAAATAACATGTTTGGCACTAGTATGCCGGGCACAACATTGTACCATTCTCCAAATATAGCTTTTTTGCAGGTAGGGGTCGACTAACAAAATATGTTTGAACAGAGTGAAATGAATGGTTACTATGGAAACAGTTAAAATATTTTGTTGGATATTTTGTTTTCTGGGTTTTTTGTCATCACGTTAAACTGCATTTGAAGTTGTTTTCTGATATTTGTAGGATAAAAAAAATTAAGGTTTACGTTATTTCTATACCTTTTCTACTATTTTTAAGGTTCTCATTAATATTCATGAGTATGCAAATAAGGTAATTTAAAAAAACAAATTGGAGATAAAAGCCCAATGTCTTATCTTTCATTTGGTACCAGTACAAAAACTAGCTGTGATATGGGCGAATTTGCAGGTATGAGTCATCATTACGAAAACTGGGGGGTTGCAATGGAAACGGTTAAAATACACATAGCCTAAAATAATTTAAACTTGAGTACATTCGCGATTCTGATTCAGGAGACTGTTAACATTTTGGTACCCATGAAAAAAGTCATGGGGGTGCATGGTAGGCACTATTGGCTCCCTGAGTATTTGCTCTATTTGCTTATGAAATAATAAAGATCTGACACCACAATGTCACACAGCGGAGCATCAATGATAAAGGTTAGCATGGATCCAGATGAGACATTTATCACCAGCATCGAAATGATGTGACGTTAAAGTCATGTAGGTATTACTTCTAGCATGCTAAAGATTTAGTAAGCTGCAGATCTGAATGATTGGAATATGTGGTGCTGCCAACTGGCTCCCGTATTCAAAGAAATGTGTGATTGATTCCGGGAGCCAACTAATCAACTAAAAGGGATAAAAAAGTTGTCCGTTTCGATTTAAAGAATATAATATAATTGCTTTATTGTTTACCTTTATTTACCTTTAGCTGCTGAGCAAACTTTTGTTGGTAGAAAATGCCATCGATTTCAGTTGTCACAGTTGAATTATCTTGTACATGTATTTCTTTTCAACAACTGGATCAGAATATCAAACAGTTTAGATCCTGATGAGACACCCAGTTACTCGGCGTATCATCTCGATCCAAACTATTTATATAGGTGATTACTCATCCGCCTGTAGTTAGGCTAAATATTAATAGGCAACGAAAGCCGAATAATTGTGACCATTTCGTCTGCAAATGACAATTTCACAATTATCGGATCTAAATCATCTACAGTAAACCCGCACTAATGCGACCGCCATGAAAGGGTCTTAACTGCAGGTGGTAGCTTATTGCAGGACGAACGTTATGCAGTAAGCTCCTGCATGAGCTTTCTGCATCATTTTCGTAATGCATTAAGCAACCACCTGCTTTTAAAGTCATATATATTTATTTACAAAATGGTTGATCTAGTGGGGTTTTATTGCAGCTGATTTTAGCAGTTAACAACTTGTGATAAATAGTTAAATGGCTCATAACCGACACTCATACTGCCATTGGCAATTTCTTATGGCCAACACTAATAGCACAGCGGTGATCCGCCGTGCAATGAAACTATACAGTATAAACTGTATTAAGCGGCCATAAAAAGAAATCTCAATTATTGGTCTGTAAGGCATGTGCTAGCTTAATGCAGATCAAAAGTAATGCAGAAAGCTCCTGTGAGCGTTCTGCATTACGTTTGTCCTGTATTAAACAACCACCTGTTTTTAAGACTCCTATGTTCTACAAATGACTGACAGCTTAGAACAGGTTATATACTGCACTTCGAAGCCTCTCAAAGGGACTGTCTGTATCATTGTCATTTTGCTTGAAGCAGTCACCTGCTATCAAAAATGCCCGTGTACATGTATTTACTTACTAAATGATCACTGGGGAAAATCTAAGTGTAAGTCTATTATGAAGGTGTTAGCTTAGCCATCTATCTGACATATATGCCTGTAAGTAATATTGACATCATGAATAGTTATTAGCTGAAATATTACAATGACTTTAAATACGGGATATTCTGGCCATAACGGAAAATACAGAATCAAATCTATATAATAAATCATAAGTCCATAAGCAAACACAATAGATCTGGTCAAACAGTTCCTCATGAAGCCGTCTAATCTGCGTCTACTCTGCAAAGGCGTTGAAATGTACCTGGTAGTTTTACTGTATTATAAAGTATCTACTCGTATGTTATGGGGTACGGATGATTGCCCCATAGGATGATTGCCCCATAGGACAATTGCCCTACAGACGATTGCCCTCTGGACGACTGCCCCTCAAGAAAACTGCCAAATATGACAACTACCCCATGGTTATAAAAATTCTAAAAAACGTGTTTTAGTAAGTTTTTTTTTATTGTCATTGAGCTTCAGGGTAGACCCAGATTATATTGCATTAAATTTGATTTGGGTTTACCCTCGTTATGGGGTACGGATGGTTGCCCCATAGGATGATTGTCCCATAGGACCATTGCCCTACAGACGATGGCCCCTGGGCGACTGCCCCTCAAGAAAACTGCCAAATAGGACAACTATCCTATGGTTATAAAAATTCTAAAAAACGTGTTTTAGAAAGCTTTTTTTTATTGTCATTGAGCATTCAGGATAGACGCAGATTATATAGCATTAAATTTGATTTGGGTCTACCCTCGTTATGGGTACGGATGATTGCCCCATAGGATGATTGTCCCATAGGACAATTGCCCCACAGACAATTGCCCCCTGGACGACTGCCCCTCAAGAAAACTGCCAAATAGGACAACTACCCCATGGTTATAAAAAATTCTAAAAAAGTCTTTTAGTAAGCTTTTTTATTGTCATTGAGCGTTCAGGGTAGACCAAGATTAGACAGCATTAAATTTGATTTGGGTATACCCTGTTTGGAAGATAATGAATTATAAACGTTTGTGGTCATACAATTTATGCTTGTTTTACATACGGTATTACCATATGTGCTAATATTACACTATCTTTAACTAATACCTCTTTATTAACTGTCATCGATGAAACAGGGTAGACCCAGATCATATAGCATTAAAATTGATTTGGGTCTACCCTGTTTGGAAGATAAGGAATTAGAGACGTTTGTGGTCATACAATTTAATGAATTTATGCTTGTTTTATATACCATATGTGCTAGTATTACAGTACGTTATATTTTTTAGCTAATTTTTAGCTATTAACTGTCATTGAGTCAACACGGTAGACCCAGATCATACAGATTTAAATTTGATTTGGGTCTACCGGGTTTGGAAGATAAGGAATTGGAAACAGTCTGTGGTCATACAATAATTAGAAACAGTATGTGGTCATACAATAATTAGAAACAGTTTGTGGTCATACAATTTATGCTTATTTTATATACAATGATATGTGCTGTACCTAATGAATAGTCATTAATTGTAGGATCTGTTCTGTTCTGTCATTGAGCAAACAGGATTGAGTAGTATTAAAATAATATAATATTATTATGAAAAAATCAATAAAAATGCATGGAGTGTATGCAAGGAAAAAAATTAGATTAACTTTTATTTATTGGTGTTTATATTCCTATATAGTGTCCCGAAATGAAACGGAATCTTATTTTATTACTCTTTTAATTTGGACGTACAAACTAAAGTGTAGCTCCTATTAACCCTTATACTGCTATAAAAATATAGCAGTGACCTCTCACTATTCTATTTCTATAGCTTTACATGTCCAAATATTTGGAGTAAATACAATGCATACAAGAATTCCAATTGGTCTACACAGCATTCTACCAATTTATTTTCATCATATAGTTATTAATTTTTACCTATATATTACTAGTAACTTCTTTGTTGAAGTATGCTATATTTTTATATTGAGGGACAGTCATCCTATGGGGCAATAATCCTATGGAGCTATTTTCCTAAGGGGCAATGGTCCATATGGCAATCATCCTATGGGACAGACGTCCTACACGGATGATTGTCCCATAGGATGATTGTCCCATAGGACCATTGCCCTACAGACGATTGCCTACATTCGTATGTTATACCCGTGCCTTGTGCAGGAATCAACTTTAGAAGCATGGCCATAAAAGCAAGTCTAAAAGCAAGTGGCTGTTTAGTGCATGACGAAAGTAATGCAGAAAGCTCCCTTGTGAGGTGTCTGTATACAGAGCTACAGATAAATGTGCGTACCCATATGCTAAAATCGTCATTTCTCCTCCAACAAACCCTATACATATGTAGTTTGACCATTCTTTATAGAGTGGTCACAGTATAGGGTTTGGTGGAGAAATAAAGAAGTTATTCCTGAAAATGATTTAATTTACGCACCTTATCTGGAGCTCTGTGTATAAATTTCGCCCTGCATTAAGCTATCACGTGACTATAAGATCCAGAATTATTCCTCTTTTATGTAGTCGCTTTATTGAGTTTTTTTCTGTACAGAAACAAATTGATCTCACAAGAGTTCATATATGAACTAATACATTAATTGTACTTACCCAAATTGTATACATGTAATTCATATCTTACGCATGCACTCCTATCATTTGTACATAATTCTTATATCCAGGATTCAGTTGTCTCTCACTTCACTCAATTCTATCCACTTTAATTTTGTATCATGGGAGTCATCACTGGACATCCAATACATCCAATATATTTGCACTACGGAATTAAACGAACGTTTAACCTTTGGCCTGCTTAGCGAGACTTGACAGGCAACTTGCAAACAGCTTGGGACCAAAGTCTCATTAGGATCCAAGCTGTTTGACACGTGGTCAAGTGTTTCTCAAGAGCTTGAACGATTCGGCAGTAAGTGGAAATTGTAACAGATTGGGAGTGTATCCAGACATCATTTTTAGAGCAGGCTAAGTGTTAAAAAGTGACCGGTATTTGCACCGTACAAGATATAATCATGAATAGCTGTTTCTTATCAACCCTTTCAGCGCGGTATATATATTCCATAGTTCTGTATCTTCTTCGTACACCAATGTAACATTACTATTCATGTATATCACAGTTTTACATAATTTTATATGTACAAAGTTATTCATAATTGAATTATAAGAGACTATCACAGCTATTTACCGTATATTGCATACAATCATTATGTACAGCAGATAAAACGAATCACCATTGTTCATTGCAAACCGTCAGTGTAGACCCAGATAAGAGGGCTCATAGAGGAGCCCTGTCATCGGGGTCTGCACTGTTGGTCATGTTACACTATCCCTGAATATTCACAGTATCACCAGTCTGAAGTTTGGATTAGTGCACTTGAAAATTCAGCGTGTTGAGAGAATTAGGTCGACTTCATTCTCTAATATCTAAATGAGTAAATGTATAAGTATTAAAAAGAAATACTTATGATCTGAACTCATACCATTCTGTAAAAATGATGTCGGCTAAAACTTTTACACGAGTTTTTGAGAAATTAGATCCTAATGTGATGTCGAAGTATTTGGTGTCATACATGGACATTTTAATGCCATGCAGTCGCCAGGTGGCGCTAAGCAGAATTAGGGTTAACCCTTACAGACCTTAATTTTCAAATGGACAATTTAAAAATTCAAACAGGTCAATCTTATTGTGAATATACAGGGATATTTTTAAACAAAAGTGTAACACAACAAACTGCTCGCCCTCTTACATGAGTAGGAAGGCGTATTTATGGAGTAAAGGGTTAAAATCATCTTAGAAACACATAGTGAAAACGGGAACAAATAATGTGGATTCATTGTAAATATACAAGCGCATATCTAGCGGTTCAAAGGTTAAAATGACCTCATTTTCGATTTGACTGACTAAACTATCAATTTTCCATTATTACCGGTCACCAAGGAAACCAAGACGTTATCGCATAGCCATGATTACCCATAAACGCACAATAAACGTGCGCCGATTAGCCATGGTAATTTGTTTACAGTCAGGTGCTGCATACAGTAAAACCTATATTAACCCTTCCCCTCATATAAACGTGTTTTCACGCCTATGCAAACAGAGTAGATCCAGATCAGAGGAATCCTATAGGAGTCGTCTGATCAGGGGCTTGTTCTGTTTGCTTATGAAATGATAATAGGCCTGACTCTACAGTATTAAGCGAACATTAAAAAGAGCTCTAAATATTAGTCTTTTAAGCAGGTGGTAGCTTAATGCAGGACAAAAGTAACACAGAGGCCGATTTAGAGAGATTTTATTGTATCACCAACTGAGCAGAAGAAATTTAATTATGCATAAAGCGTCCACAGACAACAGGTCTAGACCCAGATGAGATGGGTTTTTTTTAATATATGAGTGGGTCTACACTGTTTATTTCACTGAGTACTCAAGTTCTCAATGTTTGCACCAACAATACCATTTCTTGTTAAAACGCCCTTCTGATAATTTGGTTGGTTCAAAATATGTGATTATGCAGATCGACATAGGCACACGGTGTAGTTCCAGATTAGAGAAGATCGTGAAGATACCTCTCTGATCTGGAACTGCACTGTTTGTGTAACTAATCAGTCATCAAGTTTTGTATGAGCAACAAATACCCGTCTAAATGGAATTAGATTTATTCAATCGACATGTATGTGTAGATATACAGTAAACTTCTCTAAACCAGACATTCAATTTAGTACAAATATCGGTCTTGGAGACAGGTGGCAGCTTAATGCAGGGTGAAAGTCATGCAGAAAACTCCCCAAGGAGCTTTCAGCATGACTTTCTCCCTGCATTAAGCAGCGACCTCCCTAAAGGTATTTAAATTAGTATCTACTAGAAATCCAGTTTAGAGGGATTTTTACTGTTTATTGAGTAATTCGGGACTGTGGGCGTTCTAAACTGTTACTGACCATTTATCCTTTACTCTATGAATATTCAGGAAAGAAATAATGGCATCGTGATTACCAAAAGAGAAACTGTAGATCAGATGTGTATTATTCCATAAGCAAACAGACCAGACCCTGATCAGTCGGTTCCTATAGGAACTTCTGATCTGGGTCAGCTCTATTTGCAAAGACGTGATTGCTGTTTAACAATATTATCGTCTGCTACAATCTCACCATTATATTTTCTTCTTTTTCTCACAACAAATTCAGGCAACGTGCCATGGATCCTAGTGATCTCAATTGGACCCAAACTGGTCGAAACCATGCAAGGGTTGTATCGCTGATACTCTGTGTAATAATGTTAAACCGAGGTAAAGACTCAACTACAGTAAAACCTCTGCATGTATGTACATGGTGAAAAAGTTGTGACTCGACTGGAACACGAACCCAGGGTCTCTGACTTACCATGCCAACACTCTACCGACTCAGCTACCAAGCCACACAGTAAAGCCTATCAACTAATTCACCACAATCTCTACCCGGCTACACACACCCTCTCTATACACAATAATGTGTCCCGAATTCTTACTCAAAGAACACTCCATGAGTTTCTTATTATTACAAATTATCTTCATATATATCACCCTGTGGGTTCTTTGCTTACGTTAGGCGCCAAATGTAACAAGGTGAAAAAGTTGTGACTTGACAGGGACTTGAACCCAGGGCCTCTGGCTTATCATGCCAACACTCTACCGACTGAGCTACCAAGCCACACAGTCTAAGCCTATCAACCGATTCACCACAATCTCTACCCGGCTACACGCGTACACACCCTCTGCACAAGAATTCGTCCCGAATTCTTACTCAAAGAACACTCCACGAGTTTCTTATTATTTCAAATTATCTTCATATATATACCACCCTGTGGGTTATTTACGTTGGGCGCAAAATGTAACATGGTGAAAAAGTTGTTACTCGACTGGTACACGAACCCAGGGCCTCTGGCCTACCGACTGAGCTACCAAGCCACATAGTAAAGCTTATCAACTGATTCACCACAATCTCTACCCGGCTACTATGTTACAATCTCTACCCGGATACTATATTATGTATATGTCTCTGCTCATAATGAAACAGATCCTGGTCAGTACTGCACTTGCTAAAATAAAATGATATACTCAACATTTTAGACAATATGACTCTTTATTAATATTAACGACGTTATTCATTAAACAAGAAAATTTTCTTTTCTTTTCTTCTGTTATGGCCGTGTCTCTTGTCTTCATATATAATTTTAATTGTAATTAATTTTGTCTTAGAACGCTGTCTACCGTAGTTACATCTAGGATGTTTACCAGTCATTTTTAGATAAATCTTTTCTACGTCTGTATGTTTTATTTTTTCCTGTATGATGTATCTTTATATATCAGTCAACATATTCTATTTGTTAACCCTTTCCTCCATAAATACGCCTTTCTATGCCTCTGCAAAAGTCACCTGTTGAAACCATTGTGATAAATAGAGCATTTGCTCCTATAGGAGCAATGCTGTTTTTATCACAATTGTTTCAAACTACAAAATTCTAAAAGTTTTCCTTTTCTCTAGTTAATGCTCCTTTTGAGTAGATTTATTCAAAGTGGTTGGATCTAAAAATAGCTATGATGTAATGGATTAAACCTGATTGCTACTTAAGTCGCTGGGCTTCACTGGGTTTATGTTATTTTGTTGTACTGTCTTTTTCTCATTCGAGCGGCTCAACAAGGTTTTGATTTTTGTAAAAGCAAATAGATAAAAACAGTCTCTAAATGTTCATGAGAATATAAACACATGTATACGCCACATCTATCTATCTACCTTCCATTACTGACTACCTCTCTTTCGATTGTTACAGTCAGGAAAGTGCACGTCAGAGTATAAGTAAAGAAAAGTGAGAGTTTAAGAAACCTGGCAATAGATAATGTCAGGCGAAGCTTAAGAACAGCGGTTGAGTTTAAAATGTTAAGTACTGATTGAAGGAAGAATAAAAAGGTAGGTTAAAACATTGCTCTCAACTAGTACTGAATGTTTCCCACTGCTCTCTTGAACTGATCCAGATCAGAGAGGGTAGCAATTTCACAAGGAAGCTGGCTCTATAACCTGATACCATTGGGGGGTGTTAAAAGTATAACTTATGGTAGTCCGAGCTTACTTGGATTATCTTAAGGCTTACTTGGATTATCTAATGCTGTTTTCATGGTGCTTTCTCTGTTCTGGTCGCAGCCTTTTGAAGCTGCTTGTCCGGTTATATGCTGAATACTCCTCTTCAGTCTTCTTTATTATGCGCGTACTGTTTTTATTGTTTATTTACGATTATGGATTCACTTAATAATAACTGCACTTTCACTGTCCCAAGGGTCTATATTTGCTCATTATTTAAGACAGCTATATACACTATTTTATCGCAGACAGGTCTTAACACTGAGTCCACCGGTATTTTCAGTTAAGGCATGATGGTCTAAATTTATCTACCCCCTCCCCCCCCCCAACCCAGTTATTATTGAACACTTTTTTAAATGCATTGGTGGAGGGTGCTGTTACAATTTGTTCAGGTAAATTATTCCATTGATCGACAACCCTAAGCCTAAATGAGCATCTTCTTATAAATAACCTTAGAATTTCTCCTGAGCAGGGTGGCATTAAGACCAGGGAAGAATCTGCTCTTACACAGATGCACATGCCCGTGCATTATTTTGTATGTTTTTAACAAATCTGCTCTAGTTCTTCTGTACTCAAGACTAGGTAAGCCTAGGTCCCGTAGTCTCCCAGGATAACTACAATTTGAGATATTTTTTATCAAATGAGTAGCTCTACGCTGCACATTTTCCAGTGCTTTTTGGTATTTTTTTTTAATCTTGGAGACCAGATCATGAGATGGTTGAAGCATATTCCAGACGAGGTCTTACAAGAGATTTATTGCAACGCACTGCAATGTTTGGTTATTGACCCCTTTACAGTCGGTAGCTACGCTTCCTTCTTTGCTTGCACGATGACAGGCCGAAGATAGTACTCCATGATGGTACACTCTTAGCCCAGAAACGGGATTAGCTTACCAGACTCATGTATTACATTTGCTCTGTCGTGCCCTTAACGGTTTTTGATATTTAATGTACTTTCACAGTTGTCGTCATGCTATGTTAATAACTTAATATACATTTTGTCCCGTGTTTACCGTCTTCTATGTTGTGGGGAAGTCTAGCGGGGATACCTTTATTTACACTATTTTAACTATCATTAAGCTAGGGTGACTTTGAGATAAGTGTGAGGTTAGAACCACCGTGAACCGGTTTAATCCCCCAGTGGTGATTTTGCCACTGCCCGTTCCAAGGCAACGCGGTACTCTCTTGGCCATCCTTGCTTTTGTGTTTTATTTTGTTATATTTGTTTTGGTGCCTGTGTCTTTGTGCTTGTGCGTTTGATCGTGTTTGTAATTTTCGTCTCGTGCGTGCGTGCCTGTGTGGTTGTGTGTGTGTGTTGCTTGCTTTCTGTCGGTGTATTGGTGGTTGTTGTGTTTTATGTGCGTCTTTTCTTGCTTGACTTTACTACTTCTTCATGTATATGATATTAGAAACATATCATTTGACATATAGATAAATTATCTCATGATTAGTCCCAGATTTATATTTGCTATCTTAATCTTTCATTTACATATTTGGGAAATGTGAGTTTTGGGTCAAAGAATGTCCCTAAATCTTTCTCATAATCTACCCCACTGATTTTCTGGACACAGTCGTTAGTGTCTTTTTGGGTAACGCTGTTTGTTCCTATCTGCATAGATTTACACTTTTTAATATTAAATAACAGTTGCCATTTGTTAGACCAGGAACAGGCATTGAAAATGTCATCTTGTAGCTCAATAGCATCATTCGTTACATTAATTTCTTGGTTTATTTTAGTATCATCAGCAAATAGTATAGTCGTGTTACGCATTTGATGGCTTCCGGGAGGCGATTTATGCATATTAGAAACAGTATAGGACCTAGAACATTTCCCTGTGGGACACCACTCCTGACTGGTGCCCACCCTGACATTTGCCAATTTACCAAGACTCGCTCTCTTCTTAGATACAGAAAACTCTCAATCCAACTGTACAGCTGGCCTCGAATGCGTATCCCCATATTTTTTCAACAACCTTCGATGCGGGACTTTATCGAAGGCTGCCTTGAAATCAAGGTATATAACGTTGACTTTCTTGCCATTGTCAAATGCTTGAGACCAATCCTCTATGCTTTCTAGTAATTGAGATACACATCAATAACCATGTCTAAATCCATGCTATTACTGTGTTACGGTGTTATTTTTTTAGGTGTCCTGCTACATGTATATTGTTACGTATAATTTTCTCCATGATTCTCCAACAATATTGATGTTACACTAATAGGTCTATAGTTTTCAGGTTGTTTTTCCCTGGTTCCAGCCTTGAATATTGCTGTCACATTGACTTCTTTCTAATCTATCCTTAATACATTTGGTAAAAATTATGTTTAGTGCCTGAACTATGGCTGTTGTGCATTCCTTTAACATTTTTGGATGGAATAGATGTTATCTGGTCCTTCAGCTTTGTTTGAATTGGTGTTATTTATTTCCCTAGTAATAATTTCATTGGTTATTAATTGCTATTGAACATATCGGTGGTAATTGTCTGTCTGAAATTTAATTCTCGGTCTGTTTCAGTCAATTCGCCATTAATATGTTCCAGCGGACTTGTGGGTATTGAGGTTCCCGTGTTTCTTTTTACAAACTTCCAGAAGCCTTTACTATTAACTCTACTATTCAGTGCTACTTTTTCTTCAAACTGGTATCTGGATCTTTTCATTTAGTAATTAACCTTGTCTCTGACTTCTTTATAGTTATTATATAAATTGTGTTTTTATTATGTTGATATTTAATCCACTTTCTTCTTTTAACTTTTATTGCTTCTACTGCTTGTTTAGCTATATGCTTTGGAACGTTCACTTTAGACTTGAATGTTGCTTTCTGCTGATTTAATTATGATTCCGGTGAATTTGTTCCAACAGCACCGGAAATCATCATGTAGTACATCTACCCATTTGATTCTTTCTAATTATCGTCTCATGTTGGTATAGTTGCCTTTGGAGTGTATAAATTTATTACTGTTATTCTCTCGAATTGTAATATAACAATTAAACTTGATTTTTTTTTTATAAAACATGGTCACTCTTACCTAATCCTGGTTGAAATTCCAAGCTGTTTACCATATTTTCCTCATTTGTGAAAATCATGTCCAGTTACGATGGTCTTTGGTTTTTCTCGGAATCTTGTAGCACTACCCACATGTTGATACAGAAACATGTCCTTGATACCTTCTGACAACACTGTACTAACATGATTGCCACAATGTTATTGTACTCCCCCACCATGGCGGCAGCGGTCGTTTCTTCATAACATAATGGTCAATAGATATCTCACTGTCGAAGATGGGATCGTCTAGCCAAGTTTCATTGAGGCACAAGCAGGCTGCATCGGACATGTGTTTTTATAAGAAAATTACAATAATGTGGATAATAGTGTTGTATAAAAAATGTTATTAATTCTTTATCAGTTATATATTTATATTTTAATACCAAGTCTATTACCGTGACACTATGTGCATTATATTAATGACTTGATGTTTTGATTGATCAAAGTTATTTTTAGATGAATGTTTTAACGCCATGTACATAATCTATCTATCTAGTACCGCTCAGTAGTCAGCTACAACGCTATGCGGTACGTAAATTATACATTGCCATCATGATCAATGCGTCTTGCAACACAGATCAAAATTCACTTCCTGTTTGTTTTTGTTTATTTTGAAAGAATTATTTTGCAATCGTTATTCTTTTATAGAAGATACTTTTAGACTTGTTGTCATAACTTATTTTGACTAGAACAGGACAGGTAATATTTTTTTAATTGGAATGGCCAGTTTTATTTTCTTATCAAGTTTTTGTAAGGGATTTATATTCAGTCGTTAATGAATCTGTCAAATATTTAAGGATACTGTACTATCTATCTATCTATCTATCTACTAGACAATCTATAAAATGTTTGATTGATTTCTTTATTTCTTCTATGAGTTCAAACTTCAATATATAATATATAAATTGGGTAACGCTATTTGTTTTTTATCTTCATATTTAATGAAATAATGTACCCGATGTGGCTTTATCATTTTTATTAGTTTTTCAGGGAAAAAATGTGATTAGTTAAATAATTATTATACCCCCACAAACGAAGTTTTGGAGGGTATGCTGGAGTCACCATGTCCGTCTGTTTGTCCGGTTGTCCGTCCGTCCGGATCATAACCTCCAAAGTATAAAAGCTATTGACTTCAAACTTCATATACACACAGATCACATTGACCGCAAACTGTGCAGTACACAAGGTCCATAACTCTGTCTGCAGTATTTCTTGAGTTATTGCCCTTTGTTATTTTCTCAGGTCCGTCCTTTGTTTTCATTGCATAAAGAGTTATCGTTCCTTGAACATTTGGGCTATTCTAAGAGTGTCTATATTATTATTAACATATTAGCCAGGTCTTGCATTGTTACATAAAAAACTCATTTGTCATAGATGGTAAAGTTGACGAGATGTCTGGTACAAGAGCTGTCAGCATAGTGGGCTGTTGAACACTGATCCTCTGCACATGTAAGCTCACTGCAGGAAATTAAGATTTGGCCCTGATGACATAATCAGAATGCTCTAGAAAAAGGATAACCCATTTGTACTACACTGGCCACATTTCTGAATTAATCTAGAAATGTTTCTGAAATTAGCTTGACCATATTTGAGATATACAGTCAAGAGCTAGTGTAAGGGTGTTATAAGGAGAGAAATTTTAAAAGGACTAGCTTCCATTAAATTAATAAATGTAGTCAGTCTGAAGTTTAATCTAATAATTTCATTAACTTTTTATTTATCCTACAGTAACCAATTAACCCTTTCCCTCATGTAAACATGTTTTTACGCATTTGCAAACAGAGTAGACCCAGATCAGACGGCTCCTAAAGGAACCGTCTGATCAGGGTCTACTCTGTTTGCTAATAGAATTTGAAAGATCTGTTTTTTGGCTTTCTAAAATGTCTACAATATTCCACCTTGCATATTTCTTTATAACTATTTTGTTAATGAATATTCAGTAGGTATTGACATTTGTAATAACTATAGAACAGGGAAAGGGTTAATAATGAATTATTATACTGTCTTTTTTCACCAAACCCAAAATATCAATCATTTTTATTATCATTTTCTATTTTTACAAAACCTTTGTTGTTCTATAATGGTATGAGTCATTTGACAGGACATAATGATATGGAAATATCAACAAATGTTTGGTATACTCATGGCCTAAATGTTATCCACTCAATAACTGTAGTAAATGTGTTGATAATATGGTAAATTTGTTGGATAATTGGATTCTCACCAAATTTTTTCAACAGTCTTGCTTAGAAGGTTTGGTTTGTGGATTTAATATATTTGCCACATTTGATACCCATTTGAGTCAGAATGTTTAGCTTCTATTTAGAGAAAGTCCTTGAATTTCTGAAATTCAAACAATATTTACACCTGTTCAGTATGCTTATTATCAGGTATATTTTGTGTCTGTGTGGCTCACCTGTTTTTAATGAAAACCATTTTTGTCTATTTTTATGCCTTCACCTACATATAGATTTTCTCCAAACTTCCTATATATATGCCATTTATCTGAAAATATTATTTTTTACACTGCTCCTTAAACCCATTACCTGATATAGATGCATTTTTAGTTTTACTCATTTGCATATAAGGAAATGCATTAAATAAATGCAAATTTCAAAGGAATAGAGCACAGATAAATAGCTCCTGCAGGAATTGTCTGATTAGGGTCAGCTCTGTTCCTTATGGAATAATATAGATCTGATTCTACAGTATCTGACAAACATTTCCAATGCCATTTTAAAAATCCAGCTACTTGCTTACACAAATACTCATACATATTTTTATTTGGATGAGAAGTTGTTTACCTGAGGCTGAGTTCTTATTATCTTGGACCAGTAACATTAGAGTGATGTTTGTCCTAAACTTAGTCAAAATGAAGGTACATGTACTCAGAAGACTCTAAATGGCAAGTTTGTGATACATGTGGATGTTGGGCCATCTGTGTCCTATTGACACACTTCTAATTCTCATTGTATATTCCATTTCAGCCTGAAGATACAATGAGTTGTAAAAGAGAACTGATTTGCCTCAGCTGTGTCTGGCTTCTGCATCTTATCACATCAGTTGGTGGAGCAACCTCATTGGACACTCAGGAAGGTTAGCTATTTAACCTTAATCAGTGGTAATTTTTTGATCAGCCTAATGTCAACTCTGTCCCTGTTCACCATGGCCCTTAGCAAACTTCACTTTGGATCATCTTTGCTGGGGTCAACTCGGCCCACTTCTGTTGGTCCGTATTTAGCATTGGTGTATAATTTCTATACTTTAGAATGCATTTTCCCAATAAATGTAGGTAGCAACTAGCAAGTTACCTAATGGTTAATTGAAGCGACCAAGTTAGGCACTTTTGCTATGAATTCATGGTCATACCACAGGTAGCAGTATGGAAATGTACATGTAGAAAAACATTCTTGACTGAAAAAGTCTGTTAAGGGTGATTTTGAAAGAATCATTCAAATCAGAGACATATACATACATATGTATATGTCTCTGTTCAAATTTATTATATATGTACATGTAACGACGAGGTTTACTTCTCCAAATAATAAGGGGGAATCACTTGGGTGCATTTAGTTTTCTCTAGTTTAACTGATTGAACTTTTGCCCTGTTCAATATTTATGATTGTAAGAAATAATGATATCATGAATATTTATTGGCTGTATTTTATAATGTAAACTTTTCAAGGAAAAGTTTTGCTTTGACAAAATTTGAAATACTGTAAAATCAGAACTATACTATGTAAAAAGCAAACAGAGCATATCTTGATTAGATGGCTCCTCTAGGAGCCATTTGATCGGGGTCTACTCTGTTTGCAATTGCAGTGTTGGTGTCAGTTATGCATTTGAATTGTTGTAGTGTTTACTTTTTCTTAATACTTTTTGTTAGGTTTTATGTAGTGATTATGATTTCCTAAATAAATGTAAACTTTATAGATTTTTAGATGTTTTGCTACACTGGATACATTCAAATTATTGGGAAAATTGAGAAGTAAACCTTTTTATATAGTAAATCAGACAGTTCTTCAGAATTAACTTACCAGTATATCATGGATTTTCTCAGTCCAGCAGGATTCTTTATTTGCTTTCTACATGTATATACAGTAAAAACCTGTCTACAACGGCCACTTGTCTAATGCGGGTGCCGTCTGTAATTAACTGAAATACTGTTGGTCGGAGGTAAAACCCAACTCACTCACTCACTACAACGGCCACTAAATTACATCAATTATTTTGTTTTAAAGGCAGGTGGCTGCTTAAAGCGAGGTGAAAGTAAAACAGAACGCTCCTATAAGAGCTTTCTGTTTTACTTTCACCTTGCTTTAAGCAGCCACCTGCCATAAATACTAACCAATTAACACAATTTAGTGGCCATTATAGAGAGGTTTTACTGTACTTCGATTTTCCAAATATACATTCATTACAAAGTCAGTTTGATACAACATCCTTTGAGTTATACTGGTATTTTTATAAATCATGTATCCTATTGAAAGTTTTATGACGGCAAAAATAATATGATCCTTATTAAGCAGCTTCTGATGATGTTTATCTCCTTTACCAGTACATGTACTTCTTAAAACCTTTACAAATTGAAATAGGGTAGACCTAGCATTAAACCTTACCTTCATGTAAACACCCTTCACAATTTGCAAACAGAGTAGATCCAGATCAGATGGCTCCTGTAGGAGCCATCTGATCAGGGTCTGCTCTGTTTGCTTGTGACATGATATAGATCCAGTTCTACAGTTTTTGTCAAAGTAAAAAATTCTCTTGGAATTTTTGTATTTCAAAATTTCACCTAATAAATTTAAACATTCATGATGTCATTATTTTTTGCACGAATACTGAATAAATGGTCCAACTTCAAGATGTTGATTTAGTTATATATAATTATTAGTTTTATCTTTTGAAAATCATTACTATCATAAATTGTGAAATGCATCATTAACCCTTTCAATGCTTAAATGCCAAATGGACTATTCCAAAATTTTCCAAATATTTCAAACAGGTCAAGAGTACTGTGAATATAAAGGGATTTGTTTTAAAGAAAGGTGTAACATGACAAACAGTGCCGACTCTGATTAGGGGGCTCATCTATGTCTATGTTGTTTGCAAAGGACATTAGTGGCTCATTTCCCACGCTGAAAGGGTTAAATAGAATTAAGTATATAATATATTCTATTTTCAGATATTAGTGGCATTAATGCTATAACAAGTGTGACTGTAGCGTGTCTCTCTGTTCTGATACTGGTGTTCATTATTTCCCTCTGTGGTGGCTGTACACCGATGGAAGTTGGCAGTGAGGACCATGCAGCTTCTGGTGGAATAAAACATGGTGGTGACTATGGAAGATATGACAGTGTAGCTACTGATGCCAATACACGGGTGATGACTGCTGGCACAACCCTGCCAAATGATCCTTATGAACATCAAGACCATGCCCTGCCATATGATCTGCACCCAGCAGGGTCAGTTACAGCTCAGACTTTTGCTGGGTATACTCCAATCCACCAGCCTAGTATGGGTCAAGGTACAATGGGTGGCCAACCAGCCTATGGTCCACCCAGCAGTCCAGTTGGACAACAGACAAACTACCAAGGTGCTCACATGCCAGCGTATGGCTCTGAACCTCCACCACCTGCATATGACGAGGCAACAAGACCTACTGCCCCCTCTCAACAATATGGATGGTGAGCCATATCACATGACATTATTGCTTTAGGTGTACTCTTTAGACAAGGAATATTGTTAAAAAAACTACTCACATACATGTATTACAAAAATTTTGCTACTGTCCATTTCAATTTACTTTGTCACTGAATCTGAATTGAGATTTTTTTCATTTCTTACTGGAAAGAGAGATCAAATTTAAACCACTTGTGTCATCGTTTTTCAGGAACTCTGTGTCCGAGTTTTCTTTGAATCCGTCTTTAAATAAAGATTTCATGCATAAAAACAATGTTTTCCCATTGTAAACATGCTCATTTCAAATTACAAATGGCTGACGATTAACATCGAGGGGAACGTTCAATTTTATCTGAGGGTAATTATAGCTCTTAAAAGTTGATGTCATACACGAAATTACGTCATTCAACCCTGTTGAAAAATGGTACGCTCCTAGCATGTAGAAAATGCATTTTTGGCATTTTCTTCCTTGTTACTGCATGGCATTGAGGGATATATACTAGCATGGGAGTTCCTGGAAAATGATGTGATCCAATGAAGTTGATTTAAGGTCAGTCTTGACTCGAAATGAAAAAAAATCTCGATTCAAATTCAGTGACAAAGTAAATTGAAATGGACAGTAGAAGTGAAGAGTTGTGATATTTAAGCATATGTTGTGTAAATTTAATTGCAAAATTGTGAGCACTTAGTTTGGTGCTAAGCGCATGATTCTTCACTATTCTCTAAGAAATATTGAAGAAGAAATTAAGCCAAAAATCCGTAATTTTGATTTCCTTCAATATATTACAGCCAATTAAAAACATTCAAGAAAATGTCTCAAATCATTTTCTGCAAAATTTGAGCATATAATGTATACATACAATCATGTTAAAACTTCACCTCTGTGTAATCTGCTGCAGTATTTAATGACCTATTATCCCTTTCCTCCATACATTATTTTTAGATCCATCCACTTTGAATAAATCTACTGAAAAGGAGCATTAACTAGAGAAAAGGAAAAAATTTAGAATTTTGTAGTTTGAAACCATTGTGATAAATAGAGCATTTGCTCCTATAGGAGCAAATGCTCTATTTATCACAATGGTTTCATAAAGTGACTTACAGAGGCATAGAAAGGCCTATTTATGGAGGAAAGGGTTATTATTTGTTGTTGGGTCATAATATTCATTCCACTTTTACAATTATGATTATCATTGTACAACTATAATGTAAAACCTGTTTTTAATGACTGTTTAAAAAAATCAGTCTTAAATATTTTCCTTCATATATACATTTTTTTCAGATCAGATGGCTACTATAGGAGCCGTCTGATCAGGGTCTGCTCTGTATGCCAATGGAATTTGATAGGTCTGTTTCTTTAATTTCTAAAATGGCTATAATGTTCCACCTTCCATATTTCACCCTAACTATTTTGTATTTTATAAATATAGAACAGGGAAAGGGTTAAGACTGGTCATAGCTTAAAGCAAGACAAAAGCAATACAAGGATTTAATTTTGTCATGCATTAACCCTTTCCCTCATATAAACGTGTTTTCACACATCTGCAAACAGAGTAGACCCAGATCAGACAGCTCCTATAGGAGCCGTCTGATCAGGGTCTGCTCTGTTTGCTAATGGAATTTGATAGGTCTGTTTCTTTACTTTCTAAAATGGCTACAATGTGCCACCTACCTTATTTCATTATAAATAATTTGTCCATGAATATTCAGTAGGTAATGAAATTTGTAATAAACATAGAACATGGAAAGGGTTAATCAATAACTCGATTTTTCAAGACTCCTTTATAAACATGATCTGATCAGGATCTGGCTGCTCTGTTTGCTTATGAAGTAATCTAAAGTTTCCAACAATGCTAAAATATCCTGTGTTCATATGCCATTATGAAAATTGTAATTTTCATGATGTAATTATTTATACATTGTACATGTATTATTGTATACATGGGTATAGGGTTATTGATACTTGTACAAGATTTTCAGGCAAAAAATTCTTGGTGTTGGAAGGAGTACTGACTCGGTAGTCATTTCAATACAGTATTCTGGCTCGCTTTCAATGTGATAGCCACGAGTCTGGCTTCAGTATCGTGCGCATGTTTTTACCAATTGTGAAGTCATTTGCTTATTAACCCTTTCCTTCGGATAAAGGCCTTTTCACACATTTGCAAACAGAGTAGACCCAGATCAGATGGCTCCTTTATGAGCCGTCTGATGAGGGTCTGCTTTGTTTGCTAATGGAATTTAATTGATCTATTTCTTGATTTTCTTAAATGGCTAGTGTTCTACTTCTGATACTTCATTATAACTATTTTGTCACAAATATTCAGTAGATATTGAAATTTGGAATTATTCCCAATAATATAGAACAGGGAAAGGGTTAACCCTTTACCTCAGGAACTTTTCTATATGCAATAATTCATAACTTCATGAACATCGGTATTAATTAGAATAAATTTGTTTCTGTCATATGAACTCATATGAAATGTTTGGCCATGACAGACACTGTAGAATCACTGAATCAGATCTGAAAGATACATTTCTTTACGTTCTAAAACGGCTACAATTATCCACTTTTCATATTTCATTTTAACTATTTTGTCCTGAATATTCAGTAGGTATTGAAATTTGGAGTAAATATAAAACGGGGAAAGGGTTAAAATAGATGCCAGTGACTGATCATAGAATAGTTTAGCATTTGATTGATAATGTAAAAATCTATGTATGGAGACATACTTGATAGAGAAAACAAACTGCAAACAGTGCTAAAACAAAATGTATGTTGAATTATTTGAGTGTTTAGATTTTGAAATCTAATTTTAAAGATCATTTTGAAAATTAGATTATATGATTATTTTTTTGATTGTTCATGAATACATGTACAAGACTCTGTCCTTAATGAATGTTAATTTAATTCTAGTGTTAAAATATAAACCAAGGAAATTTATTGCCATGGCAAACATGAGAATCATATCTGTATCATATGTATTAGTAAACAGAGCAGTCCCTGATGAGACAGCTCCTACACGGACTACTCTGTTTGCAAGGGCATAGTAGATGTAAGATTATCAAGTAAAGGTTCAGCTTTATTTTTGTGTGAGATTAGAACAACTATTTGATTGTTAATAATATATTTCATTGTTTTGTTTTTAAAGGTTAATTTATATTTGCTCAGAGATTGACAATTATATGATTGTTTTCAATACATGATAGAGCAAATAAAAATTGTAACCTGGTATGGGAATTGTATATTATGTTTCATTGATGAGATAACATAATGTTCTATTTAAGCTAATTGGTTGATAAGTTGAGTTTCAAGAAGATACTACTTACAGTTTTTAGAAATTTAATACTTCCATGAAATATTCACTTGCAACATTTATGCTAGTGTTCATGTAAGCTTTCTTGAACTGGTCTGTATTAGATCTGATTTATATATTTTGTGCCATGACCTTTGCTGTATTTGTCAATACTATTGTGTGTGTATGTGTTGCTCAAATGCAGCGATACAATGTAAGAAGTGAATTGTGTGCTATGTGTGACACTGGTTACCTTAAACTCTTTCTTTGATATAAACATGTTTTCACGCATTTGCAAACAGAGTAGACCCAGACCAGATGGCTCCTATAGGAGCCGTCTGATCAGGGTCTGCTCTGTTTGCTCATGGAATTTGATAGATATGTTTCTATACTTTATGAAATGGCTACAATGTACCACCTTCCATATTTCATTATAACTATTTTGTCCATGAATATCCAGTAGGTATTGAAATTTGGAATAAACATAGAACAGGGAAAGGGTTAAGGCAGTGTGTGTATCCAGTTTGGTTTTCTTTCTCACAAACTCTATTAATGGTTACTTATTACCAGCATTGGAACCATAAACTTTGTAATTGTTTGAAAAATCACTTCTTTTTAGTAACAATGAAACTCAATAAAACAGAGATTTGTGGGAAAAGTCTTCATTGTTAATAGAGAACTATTGATTATTTCCAATTTTCTTTTCAGACTTTTAAAAAAAAATGGTGTTTTTCAAACTTAACCCGACTTGTAAAAACTTTCTGTTGATATTATATCTTCTTCATTTATTTCAGCATTATGAATGAGAGAAAATATATTAAATACTACATGTATATCATCATAATTTTGTAGAATAATCTTGATTTCATAGATAATTTCAATTTATACATATTAAGGTTATGATTCAAGTAATAACTTTTGTCTTTTTTATAAATATTGTTTTCAATGTACACTGTTTATATGTTGTTTGATATGAAAAAGGTTGCCTTAATTTATTAGGCCTAGCTGTGTTTTCTTAGTGATCCAAATGTTTTCGTTAAACTGGAATATCAGTCTATGTCTGATTAACTCTTTCCTTCATATTAACACCTTTTCACACTTTTGCAAACAGATTAGATCCAAATTTGACGGCTCCTATTGGAGCCATCTGATCAGGGTTTGCTCTGCTTGCTTTAGACATGCTATAGATCCGAATCTACAGTTTATGTCAAAGCAAAAAATCCCTTAAAACGTTTACATTATAAAAACACAGTTAATAAATATTTGTGATGTCATTATTTCTTACATGGAAATTAAAACAGGGAAAGGGTTAAGTAAACCAGACCCATCAAAATTGTCCTGCTTCCTTTGACATCCAGCAGTGGCATGGTTACACACATGACATGTACACTTTTAAATGTAATCAGTGTGCTCATTCAATTACATGTATATTCAATATCCTATTGACTGATATGTAATTTATGTAAGAATAGACCATTTTATTTTTTGTACAATTCAGCAAAACCTGTTTTAATGACCACTAAGTGAATAAACACAGGAGTCTGAAAAATTAGGTGACAGCTTAATGCAGAATGAAAATATGCAGAGCTTGATTAGCCTTATGTTCCTCCTGTCTTAATTAAAGATATTAGAGGTTTTACCCTGTGTGCAAAAAGTCATTCTTATCATGTACTTGAAGCCATTATGTTACACATGATTTTGCAAACCTATAGTTTCAGTAGTAGGATTATCCATAGCCATAGATAAGATATGTACATTGAAGATTTTTTCAAGAATACATGTAGCTCCTTTATTATTCCACCAAACCCAGGGGCCTCCCTGGCCGAATGGTTATAGTCTTCGACTGACATTCGCTTAGCCCCTCTTTGCTGTGGGTTCGAATCCCCGTCTTGGCATTTGGATTTTTCATGTGAGGAAGCCTTCCAGTTTGCTTGTGATAGATCAGTGGTTCTACCTGGATGTTCTTCTATGCACAAAACATTGCAAATTGTTCCAAGCACAGAAGAACCTCGGGGATCTTCCTCCACCTGTAATTAGCTGGATCTCGTGATATGACTGAAATACTGTTAAAACAACGTACAACCTGATACAAACCAAACCCACCAAACCCTATTGACCTAAAGAGTGAGCACAATTTTAGTATTTTGATATGCCTGTTATCTATGACTTGGTAGTTTGTAGGTATAACAGAGAAAACAACCTATACAGAACTGAATGCTCCAAAACATTGTACAGTAAAACCCCTCTAAACCTGATTTTAAATTAAGTATAAATATCTTGGAGACAGGTGGCAGCTTAATGCAGGGTGAAAGTCATGCAGAAAGTTCCTTTTTGAACTTTCTGCATGACTTTCACCCTGCATTAAGCAGCCACCTGCCTAAATTTATATTAATTCTTCTCTATTAGAATTCTGGTTTAGAGTGGTTTTACTGTATTTAATAATTGAATGAATGGGATTGGTGAATGGGACTTATATATTATGCACTTTAGAATTCGTTTGTTATGATACCTTGTTAAAACCTTTACCTATTTTATCCATGATATGTATTAAACTTTATAATAAAACAGGCTTTTTCCAGTTTTACTTGTTATTGCTTTCGAAGAATGCAATATAGCGATCGGTCGTTTTTACGGCAAAGAGTTCACTATTTCTTGTGAACATGCGCAAGAGAAAACAGTTCTCTTCAATATTCTAAACTAGTTTTGTTGTAAATTGTTCATTAATTTATTTATTTTTCATGCATTTAATAACACTTCGCTTTGTCAGATAACTTCTAGTCTACACAAGATCAACCTTTTAAAAGCTTGAATTATTGAATATACTCCCAAAAAACGCGAAAGAATATCGGTATGACTAAACACCGGATCCGACCAGATATGAAGTTCATATCCGCGGATATGAGTTGCGCAAGCTTGAAAATCAGCATTTATCATATGCGCGTATATGAACCTCATTCCTGGTGTTTAGTTAAACATTGTTTTCGCAACATATTGGCGTTTCTACAGCAGCAATAGCTTGTCTGTAAATTATAAATTTCTTCTCCGCCGATAGCAAAGACTTCCCAACTAGAAAACCTGTTGTGTTTTTCATTGATCAATTACCTCTCCGCCGATAGGGAGGGAGAGGGATTTTTTTTATATCGACACCGTGTACGTGATAAAACGCTAACCGCATTTCTATACACCCGTCTAACCTAGAGATCCGAGTAATCCGTATAGCGTTTATGAATCGCAGTGTCTGTACTTTCGCTTTCATACCAGCAGTACCACAACAATTTCTTTCTTTTAGCGTAATTTTACTGATGAAACACGATAGAAATGCCAACTTCTCTTGCAGTGTTAACAGGCTAGTATGCGTAAATACTCTCTACAATGGATTTAATTAGTTTCTCCACAAACCGAGATGGAACTTTCCATTCATGCCATTGTCATCGCAAAAATGCGAGACAAACATGTAGGCTTCTTCATTTACAAAAAATGCCGATGATATCTTTATCTACCAAAAGTCCGATCATATTTGTCTTGGTTAATGGAATAGTTGAGATTTACTGTGATTTCTGATTTATAATGGGTTTTTATGAAAACTCATTGATGACGTGTTTACAATTTTAGTAATAGCCAAGAGTTATGCAGTTGCAGACAAAACACACAAGAAAAACACCATTAAATTATCAGAACTGCATGAAATGCTTTTAATTGAATTGTACTGTCACTTGATAGAGAAAATATGAACATGTTAAATGTTATGTTGATATTTTCTGACCTTTTCCCTATAAGCATTCATTTCACGCTTATTTTTCCCCTCCGGTAAGGCCATGCCCTTTCCCTAAAATCAAAGAAAAAACCCTGGGAGATGTCATAGCAAAGAACATTTGACAACAAATTTGATATGAAATAGCCAGAGATGATATCATTCTTGGCCATCACTATCCTGATCTGATGGAAATGAAGTTATATTTTAAAAAGGTGTAAAACAGTGTCTACTCTGATCATGTATATTTACAGGGGTTAGTCTCCGTTTGGCTATTTTGAATAGACCCAGTAATGATAGAGCAATTATAGAATTCATTTGAAAATGATTTATCTGTAATCTTGAGTGTTAATAACAAAATGCTGTCAGTCCAAATTTCAAGAATAAATTGGAATATAAAAGTTGGGATTCATATAAGTTTATGATCAGTGGAATTCATGGTGGAGTTTTGATAGGATAAAACATCATATGGATTATTAGGAATTAACTGTACATTTGATATCATTATGAATCAACCAAGATTTTGGATTAATGTGTGTGTGTTTGCATATATGTATATAAACCCGAACAAAATTTAACTAAAATTTCATACTACATTGTCTAAACAGTAGTTAAAATTCTAGGATTCGTAATTAATAAGGAGGGTAGTGCTTTGAAATACACAACAGCATTTGATATTGCTTTGATATGAGTTGAAAGATGGACACTGTCACTCAGCATTGCATTTCTGACTTGTTGAGGTCAAGGACTGTCTGAGTGTTACTAATAACCACTTTGCTTATGGTTTGACTGTTGCTACAGTCTGTCATATTTTTAGTATTACATTAAACAATTCCAAAACGTCAAAAATGGTGATTAACATGTACAGCAACTTCTTCCCTTACACTTAACATCCTTATCAAACTCGAAAGCAATTATGGCTGTTCAGGCCTTTGATTTATTTTGTTTAACCCAGCAGTTTTATTTTATTAATAATTAATATTCATTTCAAGGCAGAAGTTTTATTTATTTAACCCTTGTTAACTCAGGATAGTTTGAACTGTTTAATGTTTTACTTGGTGAATATTCACACAATGATTAGCATATCACTGATATACATAATTTATTTATCCCTTTTATTCAGTGCTTCTTATAAACGCCTTTCATACCTTTGCAAATAGAGAAGACCCAGGTCAGATGACTTCTGTAGAAGTTGTCTGATCAGGATCTGCCCTGTGTGCTTATAAAATTATAATAGATCTGACTCTACAGTTTGTAACATTATCCAAAACCCCTGTGTATATTTGCCATTATAAATAGTTCGCTAATAAATATCCCTGATGCTGTGATTTCTTAAATGAATATTCAACAAGGAAAGGGTTAAAACATACATAAGTAAACAGTGTAAAGGGTTAAAACATAAAATAAGGAATGTATTGCTATTGTTAACATCAAAGATTCGACTTGTAATATATAAGCAGGCAGAGCAAACCCGATTAGACGTCTCCAACAGGAGCTACCTGATTTAGGTCTACTCTGTTTGCAAGGGCATAAAACTGGGATTATCAGGTAAAGGGTTAAAGTTCAAAAGTTGTATTATTATCATGTGTATAATCTTCCATGCCTCGCCAACAGTTTGGTGTTAATTCTTGGACAGACACAGATCGTAGTAGATCTTTATTGATGGTATATTCAATATAGGTCATGTTGAATTATGACCGTGTTTGGTTTAAAACTAAATAGTAGTTGACATAATAGTATACCCTGCTGGCACTCCAATGGCCACAACTTGCACTTATCTTCATCATATTCAGAATATTTCATTTCGTGAATTATTGGTCAAGTGGAAGTATGGTTTAATATATGATATATCATTTGCAACCAAGTTTTGGTTCATTTGATTTTCGAAGATAAAAGTTGACGTATTGACATATCCTTTGTTGTGTCTTCGTCATCATGGTAGTGTGGACAAGAAATATCTTTAAAAAAGATATTCAGCGGCATTCAAATATTGACATAATGTTCAAAACAATAATGGTATTAAATCTCTGCCATATTAAATTCAATGTTTGGAGAGTTTATAGTACAGTTGTTTTAAGTATAATTATTTCATTGTTTGATAGGGTGTCTGAAATCATACTTCTGTCTGTAGTAATTCCAACATTAATATGCTGAACTAAACCTCTGAATGATTACATTATTATATTAAAATAATGCCAATCAGTGTATATTGTCATGTATAAATATTTCATTTGTCTTCATTTATGTTTACACTATTTCAATAGCAGACAATTTTTATCTTCATTGAAAGGGTTAGTGCAGCATATAAGTACCATGATCACTCATATTCTAAGCATTTTTGTTTCACAATAGATTCAAACAAAACTAGCATGGCTGTTCTTGATAATGGCGCCCTTTGATGTTTACATCAATGCTTTTCTTGTATTTACATTTGGTTTTGACGGAATTAGAACCAAGGAACTCCGTCGTCATAGTCGCAGCTCCCGCCACAGCTTGGGTCCCAATATACAGTGTCCCAAAAAGAATGGAACCCTGGATCAAATGTGTATTTTAACCAATGTTGTCGGACACTTTAGAATGTAAATATTTACTTTTGTAGATGTGTCATTTGTGCATATTTCTGCCACATTTCTCTTAAAAATATGCATTGGTTTTTAAAGATATGAGTATTTTAATGAATGCACCTAAAATCTGTTTTAACACGATATGCGTACATTGCTTGCATAGTCCATGCCTATATCAAGTTAAAAACGGAGTTTCGGATGCTTTCGTTCAAATGGTGATATCTTAAAACCCAATGAACATACATTCATAATTGCATACATTCAAATTGTTCCCCACCAGTACAACACTATCTGAAGAGCTAGCACCATGACAATTGGCAGGCATGTTCACTGTCATTATATGGACGAATTAACATAGGAATAGGAAGAGAGCCCTTTGTTCCAGAACCCTTACATTGATTTGGATGAGTTATGTCCATTGAAAACCACAGGTGCTAGGCGTGTGGCCATTTCACAAATACTGCTTATAAATACCTTCAAATACGTTTAGACATCATAACAGTAATATACTATACGAAAAAAAAAATTGTTTTCCATTTTTTTTTATTTTTTTTTTATAATGTCAAGTTATGATGTCTAAACGTATTTGAAGGTATTTATAAGCAGTATTTGTGAATTGGCCACACGCCTAGCACCTGTGTTGAAAACTTGTAAAATATTGATTTTTATATCAGGTCAGCCTCCTAACAACCAGAGCATCTGTTAGCCCATGATGGCAAACATAAGGAAATTTAATAATCTACCAACTTATAAAAGCTAAGCATCATCCTTCCTCGGATAATGTTCATAAAAACAAAGGCAGGGTTGAGGGTCTATATCATTGCATCGAGTAAGCAAAGTTATGCAGAGTTGAGAAAGCTGCGTTCTTGTCAAAAGACACGTCAGAGTATAACTTCAGAGTATAATTTAACAGAGTAGCTTGATAACAGATAAATGACGTTTAATAATATATTAGTTTGCGTCTGAAGAGTGATATTTAGTACGCAAATGCAACAATAAAGGAACAGCTAGAGAGAACCTGCAAAAACACAAGCTCTGTGATCCAACGGAAACATAAATGCTGAAGAAACAATCCTTAGAAACAATACAGTCAAACTTGATAGTTCGAAATTTTAGTAAAGTTCGAAATTTTAGTAGGAAGAATTGAGAAGTATCTAGACAGGTGGGTGCCTAATTAATGCAGGACAAAGGTCGTTCAGAAAGCTAATCTGGGAGCTTTCTCTAAGACTTTCATCCTGTATTACGCTGCCACATGTCCTAAAGACCGATAATGTTACATGTACTTGTTTTAGTGTTCAAACCATCAGGGGTTTAATGTAAATCATACTGAATGAGGATACCATCCATGGGCAAACAAATCTGCATGATCGCATTACAACAGCGCAATCCAAATAAGGAGGACACTCTCTCTTATTATCTTGATTATTGCATTAGGTCCAGTACCTCTTCCAAGGAAGTCCCGCTAGACACAAACAATAACAATACATAACAAGAACTCTGAGAGATCACATCGAAGTAGAGAGCCAGAAGAGAGCTGTCAGATGCTAACCATTCAGATACTAACCATCAAAAATTAAAATCAAACATATTTCGAAACAGTGGAGGAGATATTACATAGCTTTCTTAATGGCGTGCATTCACTTACAATAGTAATGAATACACAGTGGATTTTTACTAGTGACAGAGAAACACGTTCCTTGGCCCTTTACTTCATAAGTACGCCTTTCTACGTCTTTGCAAACCGAGTAGAGCAGACCTGGTGGTTCCTATAGGAGCATATAATTGACCTGTATTAAGCTACCATCTGCCTTACATACCCATAATTAGACCTCTTTTTGATTGCCGCTGAAGACATGTTCTACTGTACTAACAACATGACTTAATGACAAATAAGATTTCATTATTGTTAAATATCTTATTCATTTTTGACATATAAGGTAGAACGACAATAGAAAACATGGCGTGTGTATGAGCAGGTGGATGCGTTATGCAGGACAAAAATAATACAGTAAGCTTCACTTTTATCCTGCATTAAGCTACCACCTGTCTTAAAAATCCAGAATTAGATTTATTTTAGTGGTCAGGGTTGTACTGTAAACTTAACCCTGTTTACAACAGTCACTCTTATTCTAATGTTCTATGGCTGTGGTAGGTTAACCCTTGACCTCGTATTTGCAAATAAAGTAGACACAGATCAGATGACTCGCGTAGGAACTGTCTGATCAGGGTCCATGCTTATAAAGCGTTTTAGTTGAGTCTGAGTTTGTTCTCATGCTTTTGATTGGTCAGATTTGAGCCAAAGGCTTGAGAACGAGGGGTCGTCTGATCTGGGTCTACTCTATTTGCAAATGCGTGAAAACACGTCTATATGAGGGAAAGAGTTAAAGGAAAGGGTTAATAACCGTCAATAGATATTTTTGATTTTGTTGTAAATTATTCAAAGAAGTACATGTCCTCATACAATTTTAACCCCTTGCCTGCTACACATATGATATCTGCTTAAAATATCAAGTCTTTAACACTTTACTTCCTATTTGTTCAAAATTTCAAAAAGTTTGATCCTGATGAGACACCGAGTTCATCTGCATGTCATTTGGACACATGCTGTTTTCAAATGCAATTAGCAAGCAAAAGGTTGGGAGCTAATACAAAACAGTAACTAAATTAATTACAATACAATCAGGTTCACATTATTTAAAGCAAACTGAGCAGACCCTGATCAGATGGTGTCCTATAGAAGTCTTCTAATACAGTTAAACCTCTCTATAACGACCACTAAATTACATCAAGTATTTTGTGTTAAATGCAGGTGACTGCCTAAAGCAAGGTGAAAGTAAAACAGAACGCTCCTATAGGAGCGTTCTGTTTTACTTTAGCCTTGCTTTAAGCAGTCACTTGCCCTAAATACAAACTAAGTAACACAATTAAGTGGCCATTATAGAGAGGTTTTACTGTATGTTTACTCTGTTGCAAATATGTCAAAAGGCTTATCTATAGGATACATGGTTAACATGGAACGATACCAAAATGATTAACAAGACAATGTATTACAAACATATGTATGCAAGTTCACAAACAATGAATAGTTAATGAGCTCAGTACACGAATTATCAACATTAACATGTACTAACATTTAACCCTTTAAGTGTGGGAAAAGGTCACTACTTGTCCTTTGCAAACAATGTAGACCCAGATGACAAGACTCCAAGAGGATCTCTCGCATCGGGTCTGCACTGTTTTTGTTGTTTCATTTTTATTATTTTCTAAAATCCTGAAATTTCATGGTAAGCTTGACCTGTTTGAAATTTAGAATGATCCTTTTGACAATTCAGCACTGAAAGGTATTATAGGTACATGTGTAATGTATAGATCTATATATATAGGTACATTATAATTTATCCCAAGAGCATTGGTTTGAATATTGAACATGAGATATGTTTTGATAACTTGAAAGTTGCGGAGAAATTTTAATTCATTTTACACAACTGTTGCATCACAATTAGTAGAAAAACTTCCACACTGCGTTTAATCATTTTGTTGTGATTTTGTTTACAGCTTTTATAAGTCTTAAGGGGTAAAACTAAATGGTTACTTATTTCACTTGTAACAGAGGGCACTGTTTTCCCCCAACAAAACTACAGGTTGAGATGGCATCCATTCACCAATTATCAAAGATTCGACTCATTATATCTCATCCAAGCTCCCACATGATTAATTTGTCAATTATATAGGGTGCTCTGCATGATGACCTGAATACAGCTCGTGTTGTTCCTCTTTTTAAGAAAAAATGACATCTGGATCTACTCGGTTTGCAAAGGCGTAGTACTTTAAGGCGTATTTATGGAATAACGGGTAAGTTTATTTTATGAAGTTTGAGCTTCAAAGCCCATGAGGACAAAACATATATATAAACAAGACTGACAGTATGATAGAAAATTATTAACAATGCAAAAAAAACCAATGTAACAGAACATCGCGGAGAAGGTTGTCAAGCGCAGAAAGCACTACATCAGAATGAAATACTTTTCCTTTTGAATATGCATTGTAAGAATTAATGACATATGAATATTTAATAGCTAATTTGTATACTGGTATATGTACGCATGAATATTTGAGCGACATGAATATAGTGCATGTCAATGTAACTGTCCTAAGGGACAGGTAGCAACGAGTCATTACACACTGTACGTAGAGCAGCAGCAAAGGTGCCCGACGCATGCTTGGACTCACCCACGGACCCCCCCCCCCCCCCAAAAAAAAAATAAAAAAAAATAATAATAATAAAAAAAATGTGATCGAAGTATGTAAAACTAGCCTAAAACTATCTATTTGTACCTTAAACCACTCTGAAAAAAACAAGAAAAACACGACCCGAAAAAAAATTCCTATCGGGTCTATATATGTATTATATAGACCCGATATGAAAAAAAAATCGGGTCGTGTTTTTCTTGTTTTTCGGAGTGGTTTAAGGTACAAATAGATAGTTTTAGGCTAGTTTTACATACTTCGATCACATTTTTTTTTTGGGGGGGGGGGGGGGGGGGTTCCGTGGGTGAGTCCAAGCATGCGTCGGGCACCTTTGAGCAGCAGTGGACTGGTAAATAAACTATTCAAGTAATTAAGGAGTAATATTAATATTTCTGGGTATTTCCTTAGGCAGTTGAGTAGAACACATGACTTATTGATTCATCTGGGTGATAAAAGTCACCTCGTATATTATAAACAGTTTCCACTCTACCATACATGTGATAACTACCGGATTCTGCGGGAGACTACCGGATTTGAGCCCAACTCCCGCAAGTCCCGGCCGGGAGACGAAATCTCCCGATTTCTGAATAAAAATGATTTTTATTTTTTTCCCTCCCCATTTTCTATCATTTTTTTGTCAATAAGCGCTAGCCAGACGCCTCAAAGAACCAGTGTTGTTTACTGCCCTGTTTATCATGGCAGGCACAGCGCCGTGTCCCTTTTGTAGTACGTCGCCATGTTGTCCCTTATCAAAGACCACCGCAGCATGCCCTAAATACCATGCTGTGTAATTGTGGCCCCAGTAAAAGGGATTAAATGGTCAGCAAACTCAGCATGGGGTGTTATTTACCTTGGCATGTGTGTATTCCGTAACATAAACATTTGTGTATGCATATATGTCTCTGGTGTATTACACTGTCGTCATTACATGCTTTTTTCTTCACGGTCAGGTTCTACTAAATTTCTGTTGAAGACGATCTTATTTTCTGAGACTAAACATCTAGATAGTTACTTTATTAAATTAATTTAGGTTCTAAGTTTATTAATAGATGTCCACATGGCATAACTGTTATGAAAATGTGCTTTTATCAGAAAAAAATAAAATTAAAAAAATTGGTTGCCTCAAACCACGGATTTTTCGAACGGTGAAATGTGTCATTTCATAGAGGCAAACACAAACATTGTTTTCCACAGACATTTGGTAACATATTCAAAAGAAATTGTGTTTGTATTGAGTATAGAATGTATGGTTGTCAAATACACAAAATTTGGTGAGATAGGAAGCACTTTTCAAACCAAAAATGAAACTACAAAATGCAAAGATAGTGTACTAGTGTTTGGATAGTACCATATTTCGGACAGAAAGTGACAAATGTATTATGTTTATTTCAGAATATAAATTTCTGGATATATTTCATTACAAAAATGAATTAAAATAATAAAAACAATAATGTCAATAATAATATAAGAATGGGAATAATGTAAATAATGATAGTAAAAATAATAATAATAAACACATGTCTATCAATTGGCCAGTTAAAATAATAAACACAAGTCTATCCATTGGCCAGAATGGAATGGAATAGAAAGAAATGGTAATTAGAAGAGAGTATATGGAAATAGATAATAGCACAGACACACACACACGAAAAAAAAATAGAATAGAAATGAATATTAATTAGAATAGATTATAATTATGAGCACAGAATAGATAATGGAATAGAATGGAATGAAACACAAAGGAATTAGAATAGATAAGAGAATGGAATGGAATAGAAAGGAATGGGAAATAGAGTAGATGTTGATGGATGTAGAACAGAGAATAGTACAGAATAGAATAAGGAATAGGATATAAAATAGAATTAATACAAACTAAATTACACAGATGTAATTTGCTAGATAGGCAAAAAAAATTCCCTAGTAATTAAGATGGTTTGTCGCGCATAAAAGTGCTTTTATCATACCTCCTCCTTTCAAACCAGGTGTGTGTATGTGTGTGTGTGTGTGGGGGGGGGTGTTCTTTTCTTGCAGATATTTATGTAATATGAATATAGGTCTCTAGCCTATTATACCATCAAATAACCATCCGCATAAATCTCCCTCTTTGACACCCAATCTCCCTCATTTGAAAAGCTAATCTCCCTCTTTGCCTCGAAAAAATTATCACATGTATGCTCTACATTGCAGAATGATGGGCAACCCGTACAGAGCCGGTCGTCATACCGCATTTTAGTACAATGTGTGCGGTTTAGACCAAACCCAAGATGGAGACGTCGTCAGCAAAAGAAAGTAAATCGGACAACGAAAATGACAATATGGATAGAAAAAAGGACAATTCACAAAGCAACTCTTCTGATCCAGGACATTTAAAATCATACAACAATGTACAGGAATATGCCAGCGATTTGCACAGCTGGCTGGTCCAGTACAGGATGTGGACATCGTTCTGTGCAATGCAGTCTCAGATGTTCGCCGCTTTGCCCCCACCTCAGACATTCCCGACAACGACGCCTTCATTCGGCCGTGGACTGAACACAAATCTTTCTCAAAACACTGCAACTAATGGCCAAAGCCATCCAAGTTTGGACATTATAGGTAGAATATTCATTGACATGTAACTACAGTAACTGCTAAATGTGCGGGGGTTTACGGACGTTTCGCTACACAGCGTTTCGCTACCCTGGCCATTTCGCTACCCAGACCATTTCGCTACCCAGACCATTTCGCTACAGTCATTTCGCACCCTTACGGGAAGTCATTTCGCTACCCTGTCACCCGATTAATTATAATTATTCACAGATTTAATTGATCTGGACGATAACAGTTTAACAGATGAAAAAGATACCTTTACCAATTTGAAATACCGAGCGTAGCAGCATAGGCAAACAGTTTGGATCCGAATGAAACGTCCACAGTAAATTAGTTAATTCACATATTAGATATAGCTGTTCGGAAATATGTTCAACGTAAGTAGGCTATATCACAAAACTAACAATTAGGACTGTTCTATAGTGTAGTATCCGAAACTTGACTGTTTACACATAGTTATAATTGTGTAAGATCATCTAGTTCCAAACTGCATCTAATAAAAAATCAACTTTCACTAATACCTACTTAATATTTTTGACAAAGTAGATATAATGAAATGGCGGAAACATTGTAGCAATTTCAAATAATAAAGAATCAGAACTTATTATATTAGCAAACAGAGCAGATGCTGATCCTATATAGGAGCCATCTGATCTGGATCTTCTCTGTTGGTAAATGAGTTAAAACATGTTTATATGTGGGAAAGGGTTAAAAAGAAATTGTATATATCAATGGAACAAGAGCAAAAATGCAATAAGCAAAAAATGAATGTAGCACGTGTCCATGTTAATTCAATCAGTGTCACATACCGATACACATATCTAATCGGCTTATAGGCGGTACCTGTGATCTCGGAGTGGACAATATTTACTCGTGTAAATACGTAAACATTGGTTGTCTAAAAGGGACACCGATAATAATACGCGTATTATTTTAAAAAATTTTTTTTTTTAAGTTTTATGTGTTTACTTTTCGAGAAGTGAGTAATGTGATTAACATGAGTAAGACCTGACAAACAACGGCGTCATAATTGTTTGTAATTAATGAATGTTTGTTTGACAAACAATACATCGGTATAATCGATATAGTTAATTATAAGTCATTTTTTATATTACATTTATACAGGGTCTGTATTTCTAAAAGACACATCATTCATCCTCTGACATAACACTTTATTTTCCAATATTCCTATAATTCGTTTTGGTATCTGAATATAAATATTTATTATATGTTAATAAATTGGACTCTCAAATCACTAACCACCCCCGCAACAATATTGGTTTTCCTATTAAATTCGATAGGTAGCGAAACGTACAGGTAGCGAAATGGTCAGGGAAGCGAAATGACTTCTCGGTGGGTAGCGAAATGACTGTAGCGAAATGGTATGGGTAGCAAAACGTCTGACAACCGTGTGCGGGTTCTCTTCACAAGTCTTCTAATTCTATTATAAGTCTGAGTTTTCTCATGAGTTTGTACTTTTGTACATCTAATCTAGATTTATGCTAAAACACGAGCTATAAACAACATATAGTCTTGTTCAAAGACGGTGTCATTATCGAGTTAAATAAGTTCTACATGAATTTCAAATATATATAACACTTTTTAGTTTTGGTTACCCATATACCGTATAACAGACAAATTACAAACATTTATCAAACTTTATTTTTGGTGTAACACTTTTAAATATGTTAGCTGAAAATATATTTATTATATCATCATTCGGAACAAGAAATGAACGCTACTAACCATGGGCCGTTTTGACCCGGCAAAATTTGGTCTGGGGATAAAGTGGGCCGTTATGGACTGGGCCGTTCTGGAACTGGGCCTTTTGACCCGCATTCAACTATTTCACAGTTTATATTTATAAATGAAATGTGATAAATGAAATAAAAAACATTTTTTACAAACAATATTTTGCTGAGCAGGTTAAAAGTTAATCATAGATACTTGCAGTAGTTTACAATACTACATGTATTTTGCACAGCATGTTGACCAAGTGACCAGGTGAGCAATTTAACCCATTCCCACATACTGACACCTTTTGACGCCTTTGCGAAAGTCATTTTTTGAAATCATTGTGATAAATAGAGCATTTGCTCCTATGGGGAAAATGCTCTATTTATCACAATTGTTTCTAAACTACAAAATTTTAAAAAATTCCCTTTTCTTTAGTAAATGCTCGTTTTCGCTAGATTTATTCAAAGTGACTGGGTCTTAAAATAGCCCATCAGGGAATGGGTTAAGGCCCTTATGGCCCTCTTGCTATACATTAACCCTTTACACCATGAATATTCATGTAACTTTGTAAGAAATAATAATGTCATGAATATTAATTAGATTAGTTGTTATAATAGCATATGGACACAAGAAATTTGGAACACCGCAAAATATAATACAATTGTGTTAGTTGCAGTAAATATACGATGACGTAACCAATGACGTCAAAATATTTGCAAATGGCAGGATGTTGCTGTTCTGTCTGGGGCTATCGCCCCGAACCCCCTGCTTTATTAACTTTTTTCCATACAGAAAATCAAAGCCACTTATAGAAATGATATGATGAAACATTTCCCTGCTTGAAATCCATTTAATCAACAATTTATAACCGCCAGTTAGTGTACAAAAGTCGCCGCAGTGACCCTAGGTAAACACAAAGCAATGAAACAAAATGGCGTCGCGTTTAGCAACATTATTGGCTCAAAAAGGCACGCGCTGTGCTTTGTTATGATTCATGATTTCCGGGGTCCGCTATACTAGATTCTTCCCGAAATTTTGACAATGGGAGAAACTACAGAATCATATTTATATTATATCATAAGCAAACAGAGCAGACCCTGATCAGACGGCTCCTATAGGAGCCATCTGATCTAGGTCTGCTCTGTTTGCAGTAGCATAGAAAGGCGTATATATGGAGGAATGGGTTAACCCTTTCCTTCATATGAATGTGTTTTCACTCATCTGCAAACAGAGAAGACCCAGATCAGACTGCTGTCTGATCAGGGTCCACAGTCTGCTCTGTTTGCTAATTGAATTTTAAAGATCTCTTAATTTACTTTCTTTACTTTCTAAAATTGCTAAAATGTTCCCCCTTCTGTATTTCATTATAACTATTTTGTCCATGAATATTCAGTAGGTATTAAAATTTAGAATAAACATAGAACAGGGAAAGGGTTAACTATTAAAATTTTGTTAATTTGTCAGTAAGATGAATCTTTTTTGTTTTCAGGCACACAATACAAAATACCAATGCTGTGGAAAAGAATGGCTGCAGAGTGCTTGGATTTCGTTCTTTTGTTTTATACAAAAATATTGGTTACTGTAGCTGTTCTTCGCCAAATGGGCTATGTGTGAGAAATATTTCTATTGATTAATAATTGCATGTAACATAAATATATTAACACTTTACTCCATGAATATTTATGTAAGAATCAACGACCCCTTCATGGCATGAATATTAATTAGAATATTTTCTATAATGGCATATGCACACTGGAATTTTTAGCCATGGCAGAAATTGTAAAATCCTATTTATATTATAATTATTTCATAAGCAAACAGAGCAGACCCTGATCAGATGGCTCCTACAGGAGCTGTCTGATTTGGATCTTCTCTGTTTGCAAAGGCATAGGAAGGAATAGGCTATATATGGAGTAAAGTGTTAACCCTTTACTCCATGAATAATTTTGTAAAAAATTATCTAAGAACATAGATTAGATTACTTTTTATATTGGCATGTGAACACATGAAGTTTTGGCAATGACAGAAACTGTAGAAACATATCTATACTATGCCATGAAGCAAACAGAGAAGACCCTGAACAGATGGCTCCTACAGGAGCCATCTGAACAGGGTCTTCTCTGTTTGCAAAAGAATTGAAAGGTGTAGTTGTGATATTAATCACTGAGTCTATGGTAATGAATAATGCAACTTCTGTATAAAACCACAAACTGTGTCCAATTCTGTGTCTATTGCTGTCATTCTGCATTAAGCCATCATCTGATTTAACCTTCTCCCTCTTGAATATTCATGTAAGAAATAATGACATGAATATTTTGTAGCATAGTTACAAATAGTGTAGACCCAGGTTAAACTGCTCCCTCAAGAGCAGTTTGGCCTGGATATCCATTTATTTACCCAAAATAGAACAGGCGTCGGACAGGAGATGCCACATGAAAGTCCACAGCAACCATTGTGAAGCACACACATACACATACATACCATACACACATTCATATGTTTAGAAGGATGATGAATACACGATACAAACACAAAAATAGGGTATGAAGACAGGAGTAGCAGCCCGGAACATAAATTTTTTTAGTTTCTTTGTCCAAATACTTGGGTAATTAGGGTAGACCCTTTATTTCTCCACCAAACCATATTTTGTTGTAACTCTTTATAATTGTATTTTTAACCCTTTACTCAATGAATATTCATGTTAGAAATAATGACATCATGAATACTCATTAGCTGTAATTTTATCATAACAATGAACACAAATATTTAACCAAGGCAGAAAGTGTAGTATCAGATTTTTATAATGTCATAAGCAAATAGAGTAGACCCTGATCAGACAAATCCTATAGGAACCGTCTGATCTGGATCTACTCTGTTGGCAAAGGTGTAGAAAAGCATATTTATGAATTAAAGGGTTAAGATAGTTCTAAGACTGGCCTCAGCATAGGATTTTGTGGACAATTGACAAGTTTAGCACTTGCTGTATTGTATGCCCCTTTATCAATGGCTATGATATGTGAGGTAACTTATTGTGTATATACTGTGGATGAAAAATACGTAACAAATTTTTACTATTTCATTTTACCTCTTCATATATCTGTTCTTTTTGCAGGAATGACAATATTCTAGACATTGATGCACAGCTTCCTTTCTTGGCTGACATTGGGGAAATGGATTACGATAAATTTTTCTCACTAACCTCAGAGCTTATAGCACTAGAAGTTATCAACAGGCTTTGTATAACTTTAGTAGAGGTAAGAACCAAGGCAGATATAGATTTCCTTGCTTTCTTCTGTGGCTGACTGGACATTTGTTTATAATTATGTCTCCCCCCATATTTATATGGGGGAGACATATTGTTTTCGTGAGAGTTGTCTGTCCGTCCGTCTGTCCGTCCGCACTCACCAATGGGTAGTTGTGTGACTTTTTCTAACTAGTCGCACAAGTAAAATCATTAACCTGGCCATCTCTTGTGACATTAACCTGGCCATTTCTTGTGACATTAACCTGGCCAGTTGTGGGACATAGGGTTAGGGTTAGGGTTAGCTTCCAGATCATTCTTTTCCAAAGTTAGAGCCAAAAATAGTTTTTCTTGTGGGACTAGTCACACAAGAAAAGATCAAAGGAAAAAGTCACACAACTACCCATTTGTTAGCATGTCCGTCCGTCTGTCCGTCACACTTTTTGTCCGGACGATAACTTCAATATGCCTGATGCCAGTTGATTGAAACTTCATATATATGGAAAGAGCATAATGAGAGAAAGTGTCATACATAAGGTCCATAGCTCTAGCTTCACTAATATAGGAGTTATTGCCCGTTGTAAAAAAAAATCACACTTTTTTGTCCGGACGATAACTCCTATATGGCTCATGCCATTGGATTGAAACTTCATATATGGAAAGATCATGACGAGAGGAAGTGTCATGCACAAGGTCCATAACTCTGGCTTCACTAATATTGGAGTTATTGCCCTTTGTAAAAAAATCACAATTTTTTGTCCGGACAATAACTTCAATATGCTTGATGCCAGTTGATTGAAACTTCATATATGGAAAGAGCATAATAAGAGGAAGTGTCATGCACAAGGTCCATAACTCAGGCTTCTTTAATATAGGAGTTATTGCCCCTTTTAAAAAAATCACACTTTTTTGTCCAGACGATAACTTCTATATGGCTCATGCCATTGGATTGAAACTACATATATGGAAAGATCATGACGAGAGGAAGTGTCATGCACAAGGTCCATAACTCTGGCTTCACTAATATTGGAGTTATTGCCCTTTGTAAAAAAATTCACAATTTTTTGTCAGGATGATAACTCCTATGTGGCACATGCCATTGGAGTGAAACTTCATACATGGAAAGATCATGATAAGAGAAAGTGTCATGCATAAGATCCTTAACTCGAGCTTCAATAAATTTAGAGTTATTGCCCCTTGTACATTTGTTTAATGCTTTCTTGTCCGGACGATAACTCCTACATGGCTCTTACCATCGTGTTGAAACTTCATACATGGAAAGAGCATGATGAGAGAAAGTGTCATGAACAAGGGCCATAACTCTGGCTTCAATACTTTTGGAGTTATTGCCCTTTGTTACATTTTTTTGGCCGATCAATAACTCCTGTTCGACTGATGCTATTGGAATGACATTTTATTTTTGGAAAGAGCATGATGAAAGTAAGTGTCATGCACAAGGTTCATAACTCTGGTATCAGTATTTTTGGAGTTATTAGCTGTTATCATTTTCTTCTTGAAAATGTGGTGTGGAAAGCGCATAATGAGGGGAAGTATCATTCATCAAGTCCATAACATTTTTAGTGATTTCCCTTTACATATTGTTTTTATTAGAGGGGAGACATCCGTTTTTGTGACAAAAAACCTCTAGTTTTTGTAGCCTTTATAATAGTGTAATTACATGAACTTTTGGGGAAAAAATTATTCTGATGTGAGTATGCCACATAAGCACATGATGCATATTGTATCCAGATATGTATCTTTATATGGAGCGTTTATTGATTTTCTGTTATATTGCCCTGTACTCTAATCACCCTAAGAATTCAGACAGAGAGACTTAGGCAAATAGTGCAGACCCAGAAGGAGCAAGTTTGATCAGGGTCTACACTATTTGCTTCTTTGTCAGTCTTAAAGTTCTAAAATTGACTTCATACTCAGTTTTACAAACCAGTGGAAATGGGTGTCCAAATACTTTGGGTAATAGGATACTTTCTTTGTCAGGACTTGACGAGGTATGTACTTTGTGACAACAAGGTGGTTTCTTCAAGTTGCGAATTAACCTTCTGCACTCTGAGCAATTGTTGTCTGTAAATATTGTTGTCTGCTTCAATTCTAAAAATACCTTTTTCTTCTATTTCTTTTCAAAAAGCAGTGTCAGAGTGTTTGTCACTCTAGATTCAAAAGTTATCAAAGTCGCCTGTAGAGTGCTGAAGGATAAGAAGAAAGAAAAACACCCAGTAAAGTTCATGATTCTGTTTCTCTACTTTCACATAACATGTACATTTGTATTTGTGCACGTCATGAAATGAATTTATCTTTTGTTCACTTGCTTTTCAATGATTTTTCAGTAATTGAAGTTTTTTTCACACATTTTTCTGGCACATGTTGAAAACCTACAAATCACATCAATCCAACAGTTCAGTCTATCATCAATGTTGTCATCAAAATTGGACATCTTTGAACGAAAGGGTTAACTCAGTCCTTGTTCAAAGTTAATAAATAATGAGATTATGAATATTTATTAGCTGAATTTTTATGAACCCATATGTACACAGGTGATTTTTGTGTTGGTAGAAATTGTAGTCGGCTCTATTTAATTTTATAATTATAATTTCGTAAGCAAACAGAGCAGACCCAGATCAGACAGTTCCTATAGAATTCATTTGATCTGGGTCTACTCTTTTTGCAAAGATGTCCAAATAAGTATCTATGAGTGAAAGTATTAACTTAAGCCTTTTGACTCCTCTGTAAAATTCACTTTTTGAGAACATTGTGATAAATAGAGTAAAACTACACAATATTAAAATTGTCCTTTACTCAAGTAAATGCTCCTTTTCGATAGATTTATTCCAAGAGGTTGAATCTAAAAATTATTAATAAACTATGAGGTAATGGGTTAATAGAGGTGATAAGGTAATGCAGGACAAAAGTAATGCAGGAAGTTTCTCATTTGTTCTCCATTAAACAGTCACCTGCTTTTATATTGTAATGGCCTTATACTTTCAGGCTATGTGTCTCCGTAAAGGTTATGCTGGGTCAATTGGTGGTGCAACCCCTGGAAAAAAGATAATGAAGCTCAGAGTTGTATCTTTTCAAGATGTTAGAGACTTGAGAAATGGAAACGTTATAGTATACAGTGCAAGAGATCCTGGCTTGATAAAGTGAGTAATGATTTTTTCTTATTCTTATTTGTATGATAAATAAAGCTCTAGATGTGAGGGGTATATAGGAAATCATGATTTTAGTATTTGAATACGCCTTGTTGTCTTTTATTCTGAGTAAGTACCTACAAGATAGAGTTTGTCTGATGAGGAGTCGGTACCCCACTCATACAGAGTTCTGTGATAAACATATATTGTTCTATTAACCCTTTCCCTGTAAAATATTTGTGTAAGAAATAATGACATCAGGAATATTAATTAGCTAAAAAAAATTCAATGGCATATATAAACAGGATCTTTTGGTATTGGTAGAAATTGTGCAGTCACATCTATTATAATTTCATAAGCAAACAGAGCAGACGCTGATCAGAAGCTCCTACAGGAGCATTCTGATCTGGGTTTACTCTGTTTGCAAAGGCATGAAATGGCATTTATATGAAGGAAAGGGTTAATCCTTTACCAGATAGAGACATCGTACCATGCCTTGCAAACAGATACAAAAATAGTCTTTATGTAATATATTATACCTTAAGCAAACAGAACAGACCCATTTCTCCTTGAATATTCATGTAAGAAATAATGACATCATGCATATTAACCCTTTTCCTGTTGGATTTTTATACGCCCGTTTGAAAAAACGGGACGTATTATGGAATGGTGCTGTCTGTCTGTCCGTCTGTCTGTCTGCTAACATCTCTAACTCAAGTTCTACTTGATGGATCCTACCCAAATTTGACCACAATGTTTATCTGGACATGCTACAGTAGCATGCCAAGTCCCGGTATGTATATCCAAGGTCAAGGTTACACAATTGGACTTGGAATTTGCGTTTAGCAAAAATGTTAACCTGTCTGTCTGTCTGTAACATCTTTAACTCAAGTTCTGCTTGGTGGATCCTTCTCAAATTTCACCATTATGTTTATCTGGACATGCTACAGTAGCATGGTTGTTTCCCGGCACATTTTTCAAAGGTCATGGTCGCACAATTGGACTTAGAATTTGCGTTTAGCATTTGCGTTAAGCAGAAATGTTAACCTCAATTTATGTGGAACACATTTTTGTAAGTCCACTTATTTACATAAGCAATAGAGCTTTGAAACTTGCAACACTTGTTCACCATTACAACCTTCACCTGTATGCAAAATTACATAACTCTGTCAAGCATTTTGACAGAATTATGTCCCTTTTTAGCTTAGAATTTGTTGTTGTTTTTTGTTAAAGTCCACTTTAATATTTACATAACCCTTTGAGATAAAGCTTTGAAACTTGGAACACTTGTTCACTATCACAAGCTTCACCTGTAGGCAAGAGTACATAATTCTGTCCAACATTTTGACATAATTATGACCCTTTTTAACTTAGAATTTTTGGTTAAGGTTTTGGTTAAAGTCCACTTATTTACATAACCCTTTGAGATAAAGCTTTGAAACTTGGAACACTTGTTCACCATCACAAGCTTCACCTGTAGGCAAGAGTACATAACTCTGTCCAACATTTTGACATAATTATGACCCTTTTTAACTTAGAATTTTTGGTTAAGGTTTTTGTAAAAGTCCATTTATTTGCCTTACCCTTTGAGATAAAGCTTTTAAACCTGGAACACTTGTTCACCATCAGAAGCTTCATCTGTAGACAAGAGTAAATAACTCTGTCAAGCATTTAGACAGAATTATGGCCCTTTTTAATGTAGAATTTTTGGGAAAGTTTTTTGTTAAAGTACGCCTATTTACAACCCTTTGAGATAAAGCCTTGAAACTTGGTCGTACAATTGGACTTAGAATTTGTGTTTAGCATTTGCGTTTAGCAAATTTGTTAACCTCAGTTTATGTTGAACAAGACCTCGACGGGTGTATATTGTGCCCACTGGCACTCTTGTTATATAAGAAATAATGACATCATGTATTAACTGAAATTTTATAATGGCAAATGTATATTTTAGTATTGATAGAAACTGTAGAGTCCTGTCTATTATAACTTCATAAGCAAACAGAGCAGACCCTGATCAGATGACTCCTATAGGAGACATTTGATCTGCTCTGTTTGCAAATGCATGAAAACATGTTTATACGAAGGAAGGTTATTTGCATCCAACATACAGAGAGATAAAAAAAAAAAGGTCAAAAGGTTCTCCCTGTTTCTGACTGAACTTCTGCATGTCTGAGAGCTCTAGCTTGAGCCCTGGTTATTGCAAATGTGCCAGCAAAATGATGAACATTAGACATATAAATATTAATTGCTTGATTTTTTCATTATGCTTTGGTATACATGTACCTGAATTGAATATACATGTACATGTAGTTATATTTCATTTATTTGTTATTTGATGCATGACAGTTATTGAGTATGTTGATTCTCTTTCAGTGCCTTGATTCGTTCAATGATCAAGAACTTCAGTCTTGCATTCTTCTTCCCTGCCTGTTTTACAGTGTTCTTCTTTCGGTTTAATCGGGCAGCATATGATATCCTTTCAAACACAATAGTGGTGGAAATCGAGAGCAGACATCCAAGGCAGTGAGATGTAGAAACATAGTGTTCAGGTTTTGTGAATTTTGTAGCTATCTACCTACCTACATAGGTAATCATTCACCTCCATAGGTAATCATTCACCTCTTGAATGTTGAAAAAAATGTTTTGCTGGTATTTGCAAACACTGTATATCAAGATCATATGGCTCCTTCTTGACCCTCTGATCTGGTTCTGCACTCTTTGCCATGCCGAAACTTACCCTTTATTATGAATTAGACCCTGCTATAAATTCTTTCCCTCATATAAATGGCTTTTTACACTTTTTCAAACACAGTTAACCCATATCATATGGCTCCTATTAAAGCCTTCTGATCAGGATCTGCTCTATTTGCATATGAAATTAGAATAGATCTGACTATTTTGTTTCTGCTAATACCAAAACATCATGTGTACATATGTCATTATGAAAATTCAGCTAATGAATATTCATGATGTCATTATTTCTGAAATATTCAACATGGAAAGGGTTAAACAATGAATGGGCCATTTTACTTTGAAATTTTAGCATGCAAAGGGTCAACCGTCTGCTGCTGTCTTGACCTTTGAAGGTCATTGAAATAATAATGACTCTAGTGGAATTCTGTATGGAAACAAGTTGAGATCAGGGTCTAAATATGGGTAAATACCTGAGTGATATCAATAGCAGGAAAACAATAGTAATATCCAAAAACTGAGGCGTATAGTAAAAAAGAAACAAACACATTTTGTACTGTGAGAGAGAAACAAACATATCTTGTACTGTGAGAGAGAAACAAGAACATCTTGTACTGTGTGAGAGAAACAAGCTTGTATTGTACTGTGAGAGAGAAACAAGCACATACTGTACTGTGAGAGAGGTGCTTTAAACCTTTCCTCCATAAATACGCCTTTCTACGCCTCTGTAAAAGTCACTTTTTGAAACAATTGTGATAAATAGAGCATTTGCTCTTGAGGAGCAAATGCTCTATTTATCACAATGGTTTCAGAACTACAAAATTCTAAAAAAATTCCTGCTCCTTTTCAGTAGATTTATTCAAAGAGGGTGGATCTAAAAATAGCCTATGAGGGAATGGGTTAACCTTTAGTCTACTGTAGGCACATCTGTGATGAATTTTTCAATAAGTTTGGATGAAATGCCTAGTCACTCAACATCTTGCCAGGTTCTATACTGTTTGACACTCAAGTTGCAAGTTGTTTAGAGAAAATTAATATACCTTGAAGTTTGAAAATGGCGGATGCAAAGATTAGTGCTAACAAAATTTTGTTTAATATACCCCAGGTCAAAGAAACATCTCAGATAGCCTGTAAAATATGAAGGTAATCCTTTACCTGATGAATATTCATGTAAAATTCCACCTGTTTTGAATATTTGATAATTTGATTATTGTAAAAAAAAAATAAGGATATTTATTGCCATGGCAAACAGAAAAGAATCTGTAACGTATCAACAAACAGCGCAGACCCTGATTACACAGATCTTAGTCATCTGATCTGGGTCTACTCTGTTTGCAAAGGCATCAAAAGTTTTCTCTCAAAATAAAGGGCAACTTATCTCTCTGAAGAAAGTAATATATATAAAATGAAGTATGCACTTTTTCCTGGGGTAAGGAATCTCTGTAGATAAGAAACATTTATTGGGAAGTAATCACCTCATAATTCTTTGCCTGCTTCCTGTGTTTCATGAAGAACCAACTTGCTGTTTTCAATGATAGCTGTGTCATTTCAGGACCAAACGGTTTGATGCTCTTAGTCTTTGACCATATGCATATGGTGTTTTAGCCTAAAGGACACATTTAGTTAACCCTTTCCTCCATTAATATGCCTTTCTAGGCCTCTGTAAAGGTCACCTGTTGAAACCATTGTGATAAATAGAGTATTTGCTCCTATAGGAGCAAATGCTCTATTTATCACAATGGTTTTAAACTAAAACATTCTAAAAAATTCCTTTTCTTGAGTTAATGCTCCTTTTGGGTAGATTTATTCAAAGTGGTTGGATCTTAAAATAGCCTATGGAGGAAAGGGTTAATGTATTTCATTAGAACATGTATTGATTTTCCTTTGCATAAGTATTATATCACTTATCCATGTAGCATACTTTTTGCAGCTAATGACTTGAAACATTTATATCATATCTGCAGTTACATGTACTAACTCTTTACTTCATAGATTTGCCATTTTAACCCTTTCCCTGTTCTGTATTTAGGCCAAATTTCAATACCTACTGAATATTCATTAACATGGAGTTAATTAATATGAAAGGTGGAACATTGTAGACATTTTAGAAAGTACAGAAACAGATCTATCGAATTCTATTAGCAAACAGAGCAGACCCTGATCAGATGGCTCCTCTAGGAGCCATCTGATCTGGGTCTACTCTGTTTGCAAATGCGTAAAAACACGTTTTCATGAGGGAAATGGTTTAAGCTGTTGTAAACAGAGTAAATCCAGCTCAGAGAGCTCTTGTAGAAGATCAGGGTCTGCTCTATTTGCTTAAGACATAATATGGATCTGATTTTACAGTTACTTTCATGACCAAAACTTCATATGCCATTATAAAAATGCAATCAATATTCATGATGTCATTAATGATTACCGGTATTTCTAACTTGAATATTCATGAAGTTAAGGGATAACCCATTCCCTCATATAAACGTGTTTTCACGCATTTGCAAACAGAGTAGACCCAGATCAGACGGCTCCTAGAGGAGCCGTCTGATCAGGGTCTGCTCTGTTTGCTTATAGAATTTGATAGATCTGTTTCTGTGCTTTCTAAAATGTCTACAATGTACCACCTTCAATATCTCTTTATAACTAGTTTGTTAATGAATATTCAGTAGGTATTGAAATTCGGGCTTAATACAGAACAGGGAAAGGGTTAAGAAGAGTACTGATCTATCAGCCAGACACTATCCTAATGGTACTTATTAAAATTCAGTCTTCTGTGTAGTTCTAACGAGTACCATTAAGATAAAGGTTTTGCTGAGAAATGTCAAATATATTGAACCAACATTTCCTAAATATTCCATGTGTCTACAGCTCTGTCATTTGCAATATTTGTATTCTGTTAACCAGTTCAAATGATGTGGATGAAAACTGGAAAATACTTATTCTTATCTGTCTCCTTTACTTCATGGATACTAAGAAATATTGACATCATGAATATGAATGAGATTTTTTTTATAAAGGCACATGAACACAAGAAACGTTGGCCAAGGCAGCAGCTGTAGAATCAGATCTATGGATAGATTTATTTTGGCAAACAGAAAACATAATATGGTTCACAAAACATGTATGACATCATAATAAAAAGAGATAAGTTAAAACGATGTGCAGTGTTCCAAAACCAAACATGTGCAGTGTTCCAAAACAAAACAGAGTAGACTCTGAACAGACAACTCCCACAGGATCTGTCTGATCTTGGTTTACTGTGTCAGCAAATGCATTAACCCATTCCCTCATAGGCTATTTTTAGACCCAACCTCTTTGAATAAATCTACCGAAACGGAGCATTTACTAGAGAAAAGGAAAATGTTAAAAGTGTGTAGTATTGAAACCATTGTGATAAATAGAGCATTTGCTCCTATGGAGCATGCTCTATTTATGACAATGGTTTCAAGAAGTGACTATTACAGAGGCGTAGAAAGGCGTATTTATGGAGGAAAGGGTTAAAAGATGTGTCTATGAAGTAAATGGCTACATTTGGAGAAAAAATTATTAAATTACTGTAACAGATACTAGGCATTGCCATACAGACTTGCTAAGGGTAAATATATAGCATTTAAACTTGCATCAATCTATACATTCAGTTAGCATATCAGTGTTATTGTAATCAGACAGACAAACTAATGCATATAGTGCAGACCCAGATCAAACTGTTCCTCTAGAAATAGGTTGATCTGAGCCTGCACTAAAGTTATCAAAACAGTACACAGTGGACTATATTCAGCTTTTGAATTTGGGAGATGGTTAACTTTTGGTGTCTTAATATTTAGTCTACAGTAAAACCCCACTTAACCGAAATTCTAGTAGAGAATAATTTAGATACTGTAAAGCAGATTTCTGCTTAATGCAGGGTGCAAGCTGCCACCTGTCTCCAAGACCAATGTTTATACTAAATTTAAAGTCCGGTTTAGAGGGGTTTTACTCTAACTACAAAACACTTTGGTCTAATGTATTGTTACACCAGCCAGAAACTTTACATAAACCTACCATGTGCCATGTAATGAGCATAATAGAACAAGCACTTTTGATATAGGCTTTATTATTTATTACAGAATTATGTACTGTAATATCATTTAAAAAATAGAATGGGCAATAATCTGTGCCCTTGTTTCTGAAGGGGGAGGACATTAACCTTTTACTCCATAAATATGCCTTTTAACGTCTTTCGAAACAGGGTAGGCCCAAATCAGATCACTGATCAGGGTCTGGCACTGCTCTTTTTTGCTTTATGGAAAATACATGTATAGTTGCTGTTTCTGATTCTACTGTTTCTACCATACCCAAATTTCATGTGACATATAAATTTATCTACCGTTAATTAATATTCATAATCTCATCATTTCTTACATGAATATTCATGGAGTAAAGGGTTAAGATATACCCTTGCCAGTCTGTTCAATCAAACAGGTTCTAATATAGTGTAGAAAACAAACGAGATTTTTTGTTGGTGTGTGTTTATGGCTAATTTTACACTTTAACCTTTTCCCTGTTTAATATTCATGTTAGAAATAATCACATCATGAATATTTATTAGCTGAATTTTTATAATGACATATGTACAGATGAATGTTTGGTATTGGTAGAAACTGTAGAGTAGATCTATTATAATTCTATAAGCAAACAGAGCAGACCCTGATCCGACGGGCCCATCAGGAGCCATTCGTTTTGGGTCTACTCTGTTTGCAAAGGCATAAAAAAGTGTTTGTTTGACTGAAAGGTTTAAAAGTAAGGCCACAAAAGGCTTATTCAGTAGAATGTCCACCTGTCAGTTTCTTGTGTTTTAACCCTTTACCTCATGAATATTCATATGAGAAATAATTACACCTTGAAAATGAATTTTCTGAAATTTTATAATGGCATTTTTGGCATTGACAGAAACTTTTGAATCAAATCTATACTATTTTGTAAGCAAACAGAGCAGAACTAGATCAGACATTTCCTATAGGAGCCGTTTGATCTAGGTCTACTCTGTTTTCAAAGGCTTGCATAGGTGTTTATATGAGGGAAAGGGTTAAACAAATATTTTGAAAGATATGTAAACAATTTTATACTAATGAACATGTTTCAAATTTTTATAATCTTTTATATCATTATTGCATGACATTTTGCCACGCAAACTTGCACAAATAGTGTAGACCTAGATCAAAGTGCACCTGCTGGAGTCATGTGAGTGATCAGGGTCTACATTACTTGCTACCAGACACTATATTAATTTAACCCATTCCCTCATAGTCTATTTTTAGATCCAACCTCTTTGAACAAATCTACCGAAAAGGAGCATTAACTAGAGAACAGGAAATTTTTAGAACTTTGTAGTTTGAAACAATTGTGATAAATAGGAGCAAATGCTCTATTTATCACAATTGTTTCAACAAGTAACATTTGCAAAGGTGTCAATATGAGGGAAAACAGTATTGAATTGACTTTACAAACCATGGGGTGATTTGGTGCCTAAATTGAGGTTAACCCATTCCTTCATAGGCTATGTTTAGCCCAAACCACTTTGTATATATCTATTGAAAAGGAGTATTTACAACAAAAAAGGAACATTTTACAGTTGTGTAGTTTTTAAACCATTGTGATTATATAAAGCATTTGCTCCTATGGGACAAAAGCTCTATTTGTCACAATGGTTTCAGAAAGTGAGTTTTACAGAGGCATCAAAAGGTATCATGGGTTAAATAAGGTTTGTATAGCGTTAGATACGTGAAGATCCAAACAAGTTGCAGTCTTATAAAGTACATTACCTGATCAGGGTCTACACTGTTTTACACGTATCAGCTGCTGCAAGTAATGTGAATTATATTTCACTTCCTTTATTACCATAACATACTGATGTCTCTCTTGTGATGTACTGAAGGCCATTATTTTAAATGTTATGTCATTTGATATTATTGATTTTTTATCTTTCCTTTTTGGAAAGTGGGGAGCCATTTAACCCTTTCCCTCATGTAAACGTGTTTTCACGCATTTGCAAACAGAGTAGACCCAGATCAGACGGCTCCTAGAGGAGCCATCTGATCAGGGTCTACTCTGTTTGCTTATAGAATTTCAAAGATCTGTTTCTTTAACTTTCTAAAATGTCTACAATGTTCCACCTTCCATATTCCATTATAACTATTTTATCAACGAATATTCAATAGGTATTGAAATTCGGAATGAACACAGAACAGGGAAAGGGTTAACCATATACATGTACCTCATGAATATTCGTGTAAAAATATTGATACATGTATTATGAATATGAATTAAGATTAATTGGTATTGTATGATGGCATATGAATACAGGAATCTTTTTACCACAGCAGAAACTAGAATCAGATCTATATTATTTCATAAGCAGAGCAGACCCTGATCAGACAGAGTTTGCAAAGACATGAAAATGCTTATCTATTAGGTTATGGTTTAAATCGTTCTCTGTCCACCAGTCAGTGAGTCAGTCAGTCCATCAGTCAGTCCATCAGTCAGTCAGTCCATAAGTCAGTCAGTCCATCAGTCAGTCCATCAGTCAGTCAGTCCATTTATCACACATTTATGTTTCATGCACAACTCAAAAAGTGTTTGATCTAAAGTCATGAAAATTTGTAGGATGCTTGACCATTATGTAGGCTTTGGCATACTACATGACATGTATATCCACTCAGTAACACTAGAGTTATGTCCCTTCTCATGGGAATGCTGTAGCTACACTGTCGCCCATATCCTATGGAACTGTTTAGCTATTTTTCAAATTTGATTTTTAATCATTTACTCCATAAATATGCCTTTTTATGCCTTTGCAAACAGAGTAGACTCAGATCAGATGGCTCCTAAAGAAGCCGTTTGATTAGGGTCTACTTTGTTTGCTTATGATATAACATAAATCTACTTCTATAGTTTCTGCCTGGTCCAAAATGTTCTGTGTCCATATGCCACTAATTAATATTCATGATGTCATAATTTCTTAAATGAATATTCATGATGCAAAGAAACTAACTTGCTCTCAGAATATCCTATCTACATCATCATTGATATACATACATTGTAAACTAGTTTTTAACTTAGTTTACAAATGTTTCATTTAGACTCATGGTCCCAAAATTTCATTTTATGATGAAATGGGTATTTTATTTTCTAAGCCTGTTTGATGTTGTTTTACTTTGCATTGTGTTTGCAATTTTAATTATACATGTTAAACTATTCCCTTGTGTATCCCTTTACTCCATAAATATGCCCTTCTACACTTTTGCAAATAGAGTAGACTCTGATCAGATGGCTCCCATTGGAGGCGCCTGATCAGGGTCTACTCTATTTGATGAATGGTATAATATGAATATGATTTTACAGTTATTGCCATAGATAACAATTTCAGTTCATATTCATGGAGTAAAGTGTTAAGATAATGATAAGAAGACTGGAGAGCACATGCTTTTTATTAGCTCACCAGAGCACAAAGTGCTCAGGGTGAGCTTTTGTGATCGCCTGATGTTGGTCGTCCGTCGTCAGTTTTCAACAATTTGAACCTTTAAAAATTTTCTCCTGAATCTACAAGGTTCTCAGCTTTCATATTTGGCACATAGCATCATCTGTAGGTCCTCTGCAAAAGTTGTATAAATTATGTCCCTGGATTCTAAACTGGTCCCCTAGGGGTGGCCAGTTTTCTATAGAAACATATAGTGAAAACTTTAAAAATCATCTCCTCTGATTGTCTGGTGAGCGATATCAGGGCCATCATGGCCCTCTTGTTATTCTTTTCTGAACATAATGTGTGGCAGTTACTGAGTACATAAATGAAATAAACTATATTGCTTAATTACATTCGAGAAACACCTAAGCATGCTAAAACATTTGAAATAAGAATTTCTATTATGAAATGTAAGGTTTTATAATTACGGGTATATACACATCAATGTCGAGCTTTCTGTTTGGGCTATGAACTCAAGAGCAGGAAAATCAGGTATGGAACTCTCAGTTGACTATTTAGGCCATAAGCTAGTTTCCAGGTAGGATCTACAATCAGCCTATGAGTGAAAGGGTTAACCCATTCCCTCATAGGCTATTTTAGATACAACCACTTTGAATAAATCTACCAAAAAGGAGCATTGGCTAGAGAAAAGGCACATTTTAAAATTTTGTACATGTAGTTTGAAACCATTGTGATAAATAGAGCATTTGCTTCTATAGGAGCAAATGCTCTATTTATCACAATGGTTTCAACAGGCGTACAAAGGTGTATTTATGGAGGAAAGGGTTAAAGAGTCAAATATTGTTATGTAGATACGTTTCATAATCAAATTATAAGCTGTAATAGTAATGTTTTATGCTTGTGCATTTCGATGAATGTAATTTATGGAGTAATTTTGTAACTCTGATGTCTGTCTTTAACTTGTCAATAATGATAACATTTGAAAACTGTCTGGATCAAGAAAAACTATCGCGTACATCCATAGTAACTATCTAGTACCTCCATAGTAACTATCTAGTACATGTCCATAGTAACTATCTAGTACATGGCCATAGTAACTATCTAGTACATGTTCATAGTAACTATCTAGTACATGGCCATAGTAACTATCTAGTACATGGCCATAGTAACTATCTAGGCCATAGTAACTATCTAGTACATGGCCATAGTAACTATCTAGTACATGTCCATAGTAACTATCTAGTACATGGCCATAGTAACTATCTAGGCCATAGTAACTATCTAGTACATGGCCATAGTAACTATCCAGTACATGGCCATAGTAACTATCTAGTACATGTCCATAGTAACTATCTAGTACATGTCCATAGTAACTATCTAGTACATGTCCATAGTAACTATCTAGTACATGGCCATAGTAACTATCTAGTACATGTCCATAGTAACTATCTAGTACATGGCCATAGTAACTATCTAGGCCATAGTAACTATCTAGTACATGGCCATAGTAACTATCTAGTACATGTCCATAGTAACTATCTAGTACATGGCCATAGTAACTATCTAGTACATGTCCATAGTAACTATCTAGTACATGGCCATAGTAACTATCTAGGCCATAGTAACTATCTAGTACATGGCCATAGTAACTATCTAGTACATGTCCATAGTAACTATCTAGTACATGGCCATAGTAATGGTCCATTACAGTCACACTATCTAGTACCTCCATAGTAACTCTATTACAGTCACACTATTATCAATAGAACTATTTGCCTGATCTATTTAGTCAACATGCATACATGTAGTGTATTTAGACTCATAATCACGGATTTTAATGTTTTCTCATGAGAAACTTTCTCATACAGTAGCTATATGTTTATTTATTTTAGCGGCTCATTTTTCCTTTCATTTTGCTTTTTACTCACACTGGCTTCATGTGAAGGTTATTTCTTGCGTGTATAGATATTTTAGTATTTATATGAACATTTCAAATGTTTGTTATTTATTGTAAAAGTAAAAGTTTATCATGAAAGTGTTTGCTTCATTCAATATTGTCCTTTTCTAGACAAGCAATTGCATTACATGTATTCATTTTGATTCCTTGAGAACTTCTATGCCATATCTACACTGTTTGTCTATTTTCCTGTCAAAGGACATTAAACACACATGTGTTAACCCTTTCCTTCCTATAAACGTGTTTTCACGCTGCTATAGGAGCCGTCTGATAGGGTCTGATCTGTTTGCTAAGAAAATATAATAGATCTGATTCTACAGTTTCTGATTGAGCCAAAATGCTCTGTGTTCATATGATATTATAAAGATTAATCTAATTAATCTTCATGATGTCATTTATTTCTTGCATGAATACTGAACAGGGAAAGGGTTAAAGTACGGCTCTTAGCAGAATGAGTTTTGAAACAGATAACTAATCAACAAAGATCCACATCGAGAGCTTGGTGGATTGTTTCTGTATATGAAATGTGAGTTTAACCCCTTACATAGACGACCTTTGACACTTTTGCAAACAAAGTAGATCCAGATCAGAGAAATCCTGTAGGAGCTATCTAATCACTCAGGTTCTGCTCTGTTTGCTTATGGAATACTATAGATCTGACTCAGAAATTCCTGTCACAAGTCCACTTTTCCTTATAAGCGGTCATTATAAAAAAATATGTCTGGCCGTGAGTATGAATGCAGTAATACATTATTAAATGAATATTCAGGGGGGGGGGGGGGGGGGGTTAATACAGAAATACATTGTATGCTACATTTTTAGCTCACCAGAGCAAAACGTGCTCAGAGTGAGCTTTTGTGATCACCTGATGTCCATCATCCGTCGTCAATAATTTAAACCTTTAAAAATCTTCTCCTTTGAATTTACATAGTTCTCAGCTTTCATCTTTGGCACATAGCATCATCTGTAGATCCTCTACAAAAGTTATATAAATGATGTCCCTTGGGTCAAAATAGGCCCCGCCCCAGGGGTGCCTTGGTCTATACAAACATACATGTATTTTTATAGTGAAAACTTTGAAAATCTTCTCCTGAAACTGGAAGGTTCTCAGCTTTCATATTTGACACATAGCATCGATTTCAGGTCCTCTACAAAAATTATATAAATTATGCCACTGGGGTTAAAATTGGCCCGGCCCCAGGGGTGGCTAGTTTTCTATAGAAACATATAGTGAAAACTTTGAAAATCTTCTCCTCTGAAACTGGAAGGTTCTTAGCTTTCATATTTGGCACATAGCATCATGTTCAGGTCCTCTACAAAATTTATTTGAATTATTCCCCGTAGGGTTAAAATTGGCCTCGCCCCCAGAGGTGGTCAGTTTTCGGTGGAAGCATATAGTGAAAACTTTGATAAGCTTTTCCTCTGAAACTGGAAGGTTCTCGGCTTCATATTTAACACATAGCATCATGTTCAGGTCCTCTACAAAAGTTATATAAATTATGCCCCCGGGGTCTAAATTGGCCCAACCCCAGGGGTGGCCAGATTTCTATAGATACATATAGTGAAAATTTTGAAAATCTTCTCCTCTGATTGTCTGGTGAGCAATATCGGGGCTATCATGGCCCTCTTGTTTTTATTTTTACCATCAATCTGCGTTCGTCCATCCGTTAATATTTGTTCAAATGATAACTCGATCCCCATAATCACTTGGGCAAATGTGTACGTGTGTTTCATAGTTCCTCTACATTATTTAGCCTTTTTTCTCTGAGCCTAATAAACAGATTTTAATAAGACTTAGCATGTATACACTTTCATTTTGTCAATGTTGACCAAGCAGAAACTGATGTGATTCATGAAGAAAGCCTATCTGTTTAGGAAATGGTGAGTGTTTTCTGCTATAGCTATAGAACATACCAGTGAGTGACGAGTGCGTGACTAGCTACTTTTCTGAAATAATGGTCAGATTTAATAATTACCCATTTTTTTTAAAAAGAAAAACACTTTAACAGATTTTAATTTAATTTAGCAAGATTTTCTTATTGTACGTAATCGAATCGAGTGAGTGATGTAGTACCATTGTGGTCCTCTTGGCGCTTTGCTAATGTCTGTGTGCATGTGGATTAATTGCCATTGATTCTGCAAATCAATACAGTACTTCGAAACGCTTCAGTGAAATAATAGAGGAGTTACATATTTATATAATTTGCCTCTGAAAACAGCAGTCATATAATTATGTCTTACTCTAGTAGCATTAGCTTAACCTTTTACTTTCCACACATTTGCAAACAGAATAGACCCAGATCAGATGACTCCTGTAGGAATCATCTGGTCTGGGTCTGTCCTGTTTGCTTATTAAATAACTTAGATCTGATACAACTGTATCTGTCACAGTCAGTCATTCACAGTCAGTCATTCCCTCGTTAATAATGCTGTTAAAAGTTCGGCCAATTAATATTCATACACACATCTTTCATGTTTCTTACATGAATATTCATCAGATAATGAGTTACTTAGTACATAAAGTATGTACTCATTGACCCCTTGAATGTGGGGAAATGGGTTTACTGACATTTGAAAGCAGTCAGTTTAGACTCAGATCAGTGGGCTCCTATGGGACCCGTTTTTATCAGAACCATTTCGATCTGAACATTCAACAACTTGTACAGTAAAACCTCTCTAAACCGGACGTTAAATTTAGCACAAATATCGGTCTTGGAGACAGGTTGCGGCTTAATGCCGGGTGAAATTCATGCAGAAAGCTCCTCAGGGAGCTTTCTGCATGAATTTCACACTGCATTAAGCTGCCACCTGCCTAAAACTACCTAATTCTCATATACTAGAATTCCTGGTTAGAAGGGTTTTACTGTAAGGTAGGCACACTTTCTGACATGCATGAGCATTTAGCCCTTTTGGATATGCACACACTGGCTTTTGCAAACAGTGTAGATCCAGACCAGAGGACTCCTAGTTGAGCATTCTGATTAGTATCAGCAGTTTGTCATTGAAATTCCTCCAGCAAGTTGAAAGCTTTCATACTGAGGCAACTCTATAGTTAACACATCTATTTCATTCTGAAAAGTCAGTGCTGAAAGGCATACAAGACAATACAAAGTGTCTGGAGTAAAACCACTCTAAATGGGGTATAATTCTGTATTTTAAGACAGGTGGTAGCTTAATTCTGCGTTTGTAAGACACGTGGTAGCTTAATGCAGGATGCAAGTTATGCAAACAACTCGTATACTTTTATCCTTCATTTAACCCTTCTCTTGCTGAAATTTGAAATGCATTTCTTCTTCTTTAACCATGTCCTGTGGTGTAATTACATATATCTTCACTGTGTACACGTATTTCGCTGTGCACTCACTACTGTGGAGTGCACTGGTTGCACAGTCAACATGTAAATAGTGCAGACCCTGATGAGACAGCTCCTGCAGGAGCTGTCTCATCTGGGTCTTCACTATTTACAGGTAGGTATATTGACGTGAATAGCAAGCGAAGGGTTAAGCAGCCACTAGTCTTGCTTTTAAAGTCAACTACAGTAAAAGCTAGGTACTACGGGATATTAGTAATGCCCATTTTCAACACAGACCACGAATCGCCGCGAACTGATAAATTTTGAATTCGTAGTGGAAACGTAATCAGTTCGTGCAGTTCTTAACTGATTTGTATATATTCGCAATCAATTCTTGCAATTCTTGAGCAATCGGGAATTCGCGACAAAAGTTTTAAGCTGTTCAAAATTTTGGCCACGAACTCCAGAATCCAAAACATCGTAGTTAATTCATAACAAATTCATAGTGCTTCCTTAGGAATCGTAATTGATTCGTAGGCATTCGTAGATGTTTTAACTCATTAACTCTTCGTAGTGCTTTCTTAGGAATCGTAATTGAATCGTACACCCTCAGCTCCTGTATCAGTCTGTTGCAGTGACCGTATTCTAGCCTTCTAGCTGGTGTCAGCCACGGTCTAACCCACCACCTGGGGGCTCTTCTCCTTCTTCTTCGAAGCAGTCTCCTAGCTATCGGCAGATGGTGCTGATACTCCAAGTCCAAGGCCAACACTACAGTTGCTCTACAATGAACATCCATTATAGAACTGATGCCTTGCAAGTAGGCCTTAGGGCCTTTTTATACCTATACTGAGGGAAAATCAAAAGAATTGTCAAGAATAGTCACGAATTCATTTTTATTCATACCCGATTCATATATGCATTCGGCGTATTCTTAACTGATTCGTAACTGATTCCTAACGGTCGTGTAGTATTCGTAGTAGATTCTTGTAAATTGTAGTGAATTCTTTACACAATTCGTGTGATTCCAGCTGAAACCCACGAATATTCGTAAGAGTATCGTACCTGTATCGTAACTGAATCGTAGAGCGTCACTAACTGGACCAGAACATTTACATAATTCCACGAATCATCACGAATCCTAAAATTTATCAATTCTTGGCGATTCGTTGGATTCCTGGTCTGTTTGAAATAGGGACATAATGAAGAATGCATGTCTTTGTAGGCAGGTGGTTGCTTAATGCAGGGTTACATTAAGAAGCACATTGTATTAGCTTTCTTTTGATATATAACAATACTAGATCTATAATAAAATAACATGTTATGTACTATTCAGATGAAAGCGCTGGATTAACATATTTTCAAAAGTGGCACTAGTTTTTGACGTTACGTCGTTGCAAACGGAGTAGGCCCTATTCCCAGATCAGACGGCTCCCATAGGCTGCCACAGGGTCTACTCTGTAGTCCCAGATCAGACGGCCCCCATAGGCTGCCACAGGGTCTACTCTGTAGTCCCAGATCATACGGCTCCCATAGGCTGCCACAGGGTCTACTCTGTAGTCCCAGATCAGACGGCTACCATAGGCTGCCACAGGGTCTACTCTGTTCGCTTATGAAGTAATATAGATATGATTCTAAAATTTCTACCATGGCACAACATCCATGTGTCAATGTGCCATTATAAAGAACAAATCATATCAATATTCATGATGTCATTATTTCTTACATGAATATTCATGGAGTAAAGGGCTAAATTGCACCAGAACAGAGGTTTATCAAACATCCGTTTTAAGTGTTTACTACTGCGCATTAACCTCAACCAGTTTGCTGAGTTATTTCCCTCTTCGTCTACACAAATTTCCACACAGCTCACTTTCAAATATAAACGCAATTGTGGTGCTTAACCGTTTGGCTCCTGGTGTGATGCTGAGATACTGGGCGCCTCATCTTGATCCAAACTGTGTGCCAACGCTATCTGTACAGTAAATAGGTATACAGGTAGGTATATTGACGTGAATAGCAAGCGAAGGGTTAAGCAGCCACTAGTCTTGCTTTTAAAGTCAACTACAGTAAAAGCTAGGTACTACGGGATATTAGTAATGCCCATTTTCAACACAGACCACGAATCGCCGCGAACTGATAAATTTTGAATTCGTAGTGGAAACGTAATCAGTTCGTGCAGTTCTTAACTGATTTGTATATATTCGCAATCAATTCTTGCAATTCTTGAGCAATCGGGAATTCGCGACAAAAGTTTTAAGCTGTTCAAAATTTTGGCCACGAACTCCAGAATCCAAAACATCGTAGTTAATTCATAACAAATTCATAGTGCTTCCTTAGGAATCGTAATTGATTCGTAGGCATTCGTAGATGTTTTAACTCATTAACTCTTCGTAGTGCTTTCTTAGGAATCGTAATTGAATCGTACACCCTCAGCTCCTGTATCAGTCTGTTGCAGTGACCGTATTCTAGCCTAGCTTCTAGCTGGTGTCAGCCACGGTCTAACCCACCACCTGGGGGCTCTTCTCCTTCTTCTTCGAAGCAGTCTCCTAGCTATCGGCAGATGGTGCTGATACTCCAAGTCCAAGGCCAACACTACAGTTGCTCTACGATGAACATCCATTATAGAACTGATGCCTTGCAAGTAGGCCTTAGGGCCTTTTTATACCTATACTGAGGGAAAATCAAAAGAATTGTCAAGAATAGTCACGAATTCATTTTTATTCATACCCGATTCATATATGCATTCGGCGTATTCTTAACTGATTCGTAACTGATTCCTAACGGTCGTGTAGTATTCGTAGTAGATTCTTGTAAATTGTAGTGAATTCTTTACACAATTCGTGTGATTCCAGCTGAAACCCACGAATATTCGTAAGAGTATCGTACCTGTATCGTAACTGAATCGTAGAGCGTCACTAACTGGACCAGAACATTTACATAATTCCACGAATCATCACGAATCCTAAAATTTATCAATTCTTGGCGATTCGTTGGATTCCTGGTCTGTTTGAAATAGGGACATAATGAAGAATGCATGTCTTTGTAGGCAGGTGGTTGCTTAATGCAGGGTTACATTAAGAAGCACATTGTATTAGCTTTCTTTTGATATATAACAATACTAGATCTATAATAAAATAACATGTTATGTACTATTCAGATGAAAGCGCTGGATTAACATATTTTCAAAAGTGGCACTAGTTTTTGACGTTACGTCGTTGCAAACGGAGTAGGCCCTATTCCCAGATCAGACGGCTCCCATAGGCTGCCACAGGGTCTACTCTGTAGTCCCAGATCAGACGGCCCCCATAGGCTGCCACAGGGTCTACTCTGTAGTCCCAGATCATACGGCTCCCATAGGCTGCCACAGGGTCTACTCTGTAGTCCCAGATCAGACGGCTACCATAGGCTGCCACAGGGTCTACTCTGTTCGCTTATGAAGTAATATAGATATGATTCTAAAATTTCTACCATGGCACAACATCCATGTGTCAATGTGCCATTATAAAGAACAAATCATATCAATATTCATGATGTCATTATTTCTTACATGAATATTCATGGAGTAAAGGGCTAAATTGCACCAGAACAGAGGTTTATCAAACATCCGTTTTAAGTGTTTACTACTGCGCATTAACCTCAACCAGTTTGCTGAGTTATTTCCCTCTTCGTCTACACAAATTTCCACACAGCTCACTTTCAAATATAAACGCAATTGTGGTGCTTAACCGTTTGGCTCCTGGTGTGATGCTGAGATACTGGGCGCCTCATCTTGATCCAAACTGTGTGCCAACGCTATCTGTACAGTAAATAGGTATACAGGTAGGTATATTGACGTGAATAGCAAGCGAAGGGTTAAGCAGCCACTAGTCTTGCTTTTAAAGTCAACTACAGTAAAAGCTAGGTACTACGGGATATTAGTAATGCCCATTTTCAACACAGACCACGAATCGCCGCGAACTGATAAATTTTGAATTCGTAGTGGAAACGTAATCAGTTCGTGCAGTTCTTAACTGATTTGTATATATTCGCAATCAATTCTTGCAATTCTTGAGCAATCGGGAATTCGCGACAAAAGTTTTAAGCTGTTCAAAATTTTGGCCACGAACTCCAGAATCCAAAACATCGTAGTTAATTCATAACAAATTCATAGTGCTTCCTTAGGAATCGTAATTGATTCGTAGGCATTCGTAGATGTTTTAACTCATTAACTCTTCGTAGTGCTTTCTTAGGAATCGTAATTGAATCGTACACCCTCAGCTCCTGTATCAGTCTGTTGCAGTGACCGTATTCTAGCCTTCTAGCTGGTGTCAGCCACGGTCTAACCCACCACCTGGGGGCTCTTCTCCTTCTTCTTCGAAGCAGTCTCCTAGCTATCGGCAGATGGTGCTGATACTCCAAGTCCAAGGCCAACACTACAGTTGCTCTACGATGAACATCCATTATAGAACTGATGCCTTGCAAGTAGGCCTTAGGGCCTTTTTATACCTATACTGAGGGAAAATCAAAAGAATTGTCAAGAATAGTCACGAATTCATTTTTATTCATACCCGATTCATATATGCATTCGGCGTATTCTTAACTGATTCGTAACTGATTCCTAACGGTCGTGTTGTATTCGTAGTAGATTCTTGTAAATTGTAGTGAATTCTTTACACAATTCGTGTGATTCCAGCTGAAACCCACGAATATTCGTAAGAGTATCGTACCTGTATCGTAACTGAATCGTAGAGCGTCACTAACTGGACCAGAACATTTACATAATTCCACGAATCATCACGAATCCTAAAATTTATCAATTCTTGGCGATTCGTTGGATTCCTGGTCTGTTTGAAATAGGGACATAATGAAGAATGCATGTCTTTGTAGGCAGGTGGTTGCTTAATGCAGGGTTACATTAAGAAGCACATTGTATTAGCTTTCTTTTGATATATAACAATACTAGATCTATAATAAAATAACATGTTATGTACTATTCAGATGAAAGCGCTGGATTAACATATTTTCAAAAGTGGCACTAGTTTTTGACGTTACGTCGTTGCAAACGGAGTAGGCCCTATTCCCAGATCAGACGGCTCCCATAGGCTGCCACAGGGTCTACTCTGTAGTCCCAGATCAGACGGCCCCCATAGGCTGCCACAGGGTCTACTCTGTAGTCCCAGATCATACGGCTCCCATAGGCTGCCACAGGGTCTACTCTGTAGTCCCAGATCAGACGGCTACCATAGGCTGCCACAGGGTCTACTCTGTTCGCTTATGAAGTAATATAGATATGATTCTAAAATTTCTACCATGGCACAACATCCATGTGTCAATGTGCCATTATAAAGAACAAATCATATCAATATTCATGATGTCATTATTTCTTACATGAATATTCATGGAGTAAAGGGCTAAATTGCACCAGAACAGAGGTTTATCAAACATCCGTTTTAAGTGTTTACTACTGCGCATTAACCTCAACCAGTTTGCTGAGTTATTTCCCTCTTCGTCTACACAAATTTCCACACAGCTCACTTTCAAATATAAACGCAATTGTGGTGCTTAACCGTTTGGCTCCTGGTGTGATGCTGAGATACTGGGCGCCTCATCTTGATCCAAACTGTGTGCCAACGCTATCTGTACAGTAAAATCTGTCTTAAGTGACCATTTAAAAGAAGTGTAATTAAGGATTGTAAGGCAGGTCAAAAGTAACACAGAAAGCTCCTATGCATTACTTTTGCCCTGCATTAAGCAACCACCTGCTATTTTAAGATGTCTGTGTCCAGTCAATATATAAGGTCGCTCAAGACAGTCACACATAGTTCTACTGCACTTAGTCCACAGTAGGACAAAGGTTAAAGTTTGTAAAGGAAACACTCTTACCCCATCAATATTCATGCAATAGATATTAATTATATAATGTTTTGTGATAGGACATGGACACAGGAATGTGTGGTCATGACAGAAATGGTAGAATCATATATATATTGTACCATTAGCAAACATAGCAGCATGATCCTGATCTACAGGAGCCGTCTGATCTGGGACTACTCTGTCTGCAGATGCGTATAGAAAGGTGTGTTTATGGAGTCAATGGTTGCACATTTATTATGAAGATCTAGGTATTCTCTGTTTGCAAAGGCGTACTAATTATGGAGTAAAGGGTATTATTTGTGATGAAGATTTTGCTCTTATCCAATAAAGACCCGGTAAATATAGTCGTGCCCTTAATGAATAAGAGTCAAAATGATATTTGCTCAAATTTGAAGCAGACTACTTCCGATTCGATCAAGCTTTTGAGAAACTGTTGCCTTGGTGTCAAACAGTTTGGATCCCGATGAGACTCCGGGTCGGCGTCTCACGTGGATCCAAGTTGTTTGTGAATACGGACAGTCTTTTGCCACATATTTCTGTCTGCAAACTCTGTCGTCCAAAACTTTGCCATCTGTTTCAATTTTCATTTATTAAATGTTCTTAATTATTGTTTTAAAATTCATAATCCACCATTAATCTTGACAGTTTCGTTCCTGGTAAGACGCTGAGTTACAGTAGGAATCCGGACTGTTTGCAAAGGTGATCACAGAATCGACATAGGTAGTGAAAGTTTTAAAGTGAGAGGTGGTTACATGCACATATTTATAATAGTGCCAAATGTAACAAATTGGAAGGTTAGACGCGTTGCGATAGTTTGGTGGTGGTCTTTGAAATGTTTACAAAAGATAGTACACATGGTGATAACTGACTACATACATGTATATAGCCCTGTTATTTCCGCAGTCCAACTCAATAACTGAGACTTTGAATTAATTATTGCTATCATTATTATTAAATGAATCTTTTATCTCACGAACATTCGTGTTAGAAATAATGTCTTCAATTAATTATTAAAATGACATATGCACGCAGGATATTTTGGCCATTTTCTGCAATAGCAGAAACTGTAGAATCAGATCTATGTAGTATTTTAAAAGCAACCAGAGCCGAGCCAGATCAGACAGCTAGGCTACTAGATCTACAGGAATAGTCTGGGTTGGATCTACACTGTTTGCAATGGCGTTAAAATGCGTATCTGTGGAGTAAATAGTTGATTTAATGCCCTCGAGATTACAATAGCAATCATCAGCTTCGTAAATTATTTAAGCTACAAATTATATTTTAAAAAATGACAGATCTATAATTTTCATAGTTCTATATGTGTTCGCTTATAATCATTTAACAAAGCGTAGTGTTAGACTATCAGTTTATAAGTTGTCAACACAATCTATGGTATTATTTGTTTATTGCACATTTAGCTTCCTTGAGCGATGTTCGTAACAAAATAATTGATTTGAAGTGTTTGTTTAGCAGTTTGCACTCGCGCGGAACCTGAATTCGCTGAGGTCTCCGGAGACTACAAATCGACGTGATCCGCTTCTTTCGATTTATTGCGCATGCGTTCTTGCTTCACTACGAACATATACAAGATGTCTGCCGTCAGTACTTCCAGACCGAAGAAAGTTGATGTAAGTTAGATTTTTGTACAAATCTGTTGTAAATGTCAAGTAAAATATATATCAATTTATATATTTATTTTATTGTTACTGATGAATTAACATACCGGCCTTTTTTCATCTCGTTGTAGCCTCTGAGCAAGCGAATTCCAGAGAACCCGAAGTACAAACATGTTAAGAGTACACTCGACACAGGTAATGACTCTGTTACTTATTCATTGAATTTCATTTGAATGGTGAAACTGTTTCTGTTAATTATGCTTTTGACAGATATACATATTTAGGATTGAAATTGGAAGATAAAATTAGATGCTTGAAATAAACTCGCTGATGGATGTTTACTTGTAGACAAGGGAGGCTACTCCACTGCACTTGACAAGTTGCACTGTGAGCATCAAGATAAACGCTAATTTGTATTGAGAAAAATCAGTACATCTACATCTGCTGTGGTAGTCAGTAATCGGTAATGGAAAATAAATTGCAATCCAAGTCATTCAGAAGATATTTTCAGGTTTATCTACTTGCATGCTATATATTCCTGGTGAATGGTGTACCTTAACCCTTTCTCTCATATGGGAGACATTTGGCACCTTACATGCAAACAGAGTAGACACAAATGAAACAGCACCTGTATGAGTTTCTGTCAGATGAGGGTCTGCTCAGTTTTCTTATGTAATATTATCAATCTAATTCTACAGTTTCTGCCACAGGCAACATTTCTTGTATTCATTGTAAAATACAGTATTATTATTATTCAGTATTCATGATGTGAGTATTTCTTACATTCATGAAAATTATTGAAAAGGGTTAAAGTTTAAAACTGTTCTATGCAAATTCTTTATTTTGTTGTATAGTAACATTGAATGTAAATCATTTATTTGTCTTGAAAGTTGAAATAATCAATTTTCATAAAAACTTCCATGAAAATCGTTAGTTTTACTTGCTAAAAGTACATCACTTGGCTAGTTAAAATCTTTACCTAATTGGTTAGTATGAAATTATCTTTTGTGGGTAAGAAAAATCGAGTTTAAATATACCAATTGCAGACATAATTTCTCTTTTCAAAATATTGTAAATAGCGCCAATTTAAGAATGGATGCAGGACTTTTTATCAAGTGATTTTATAGCCGTTATTGGCAAGTGTTTTGCCAGAAAATTCAGTTATAGCAAAACTTCTGAAATTCATAAACAAACAGCAGACCCAGATCAGACTGCTCCTGTAGGAGCAGTCTGATCTGGGTCTGCTGGTTCTTTTTTATAAATTTTAGAGATTAAGGCCTGACTGGGTCTATTACGTTAACAATTGACGTTTGTATGAGGGAATTCATTTAAATCTTTTTACAGCTAAACAATTCTCAAATCTGACAAAATTCCCAATTTCAGGGGCATGCGTCAACTTCCTAAAAAGTCCTGGCTTCATAGAATAAAATAGAGACAGAATGGTCCACGTGTTAGCAAGCCCGTTTAATAGAGGCAACTGACTAAAACTAGGTCACATAAATACTTTTGTATTTAAATGATTATGTGATTACACAATGCATGAATGGAAAGGGTATTGACAGGAATTGAACATATAGTATATGCATTGGCGATTGCTGTCCATTATTTTACCAAATACAAGGATAAAGTCATAAGGGGATATAGAGTTAGAGAATAACACCATGCATATATAATTATGCTGAAATGCAAATTGGAAATTGGAAACATAGGGTTTATTAATTTGCTGAAATTTTGACCTGTTTTGAAGTGAGTTGGTTGAACTCGTTACTGTCAAAAATCACACCAGTTTCATGAATTTGTATATGGTATGTGTTTTCTATCATTTGTAACTTGAATAGAATCTTAGATTCTTTAATAAAATATTCAGATTTCTTTGATAGAATAATAACAAAGAAGTTTGTGCTTCTCTGTTCCAGTATCCTTTCTTTGATAGAATAATAACAAAGAAGTTTGTGCTTCTCTGTTCCAGTATCCTCAGTCATTCTCCTATAGTTATCATGCAATCATGTGATCTGGATTGTGTTTTTAAAAAAGTGCATGTTTCATTGAAATTCTACTACATATATATGCATGTTATATGAATTAAGTTGGGAATGGTTAATTTGGAATTTCATTGGATTTGATCATTTGTTCGGCATTTGATACTTTATTATGTTCTGCTCCAGTGTCAGAATATAAGATTAGGAGAAATGATATGTATGCCCTCCAAAGCATACTTAAGGGATAGCAATATAGTTGAATGACTTCACAAAGTTTAGGTATATTCTTGCTATCATTTATTAGTCCCCCACCGGTTACCGGTTGGGGGACTATAGGTTTGCTCGATTCCGTCCGTCCGTCCGTCTGTCACGCTTTGTGTCCGGGCCATATCTCCTACAAAGTTATGCCAAATTCATTATAACTTCACACATTGAAGAAGCATGACGAGGGCTAGTGTCATGCACAAGGGCCATAACTCTAGCATCAATATTTTTGGAGTTTTCCCCTTTTTCATATTTTTTTGTCCGGACAATAACTCTTTATCTACTAGTTCAATTGATTTGAAACTTCACATATGGAACAAGCATGATGAGGGGTAGTGTCATGCACAAGGGCCATAACTCTAGCATCTATATTTTTGGAGTTATTCCCCTTTTCATATTTTCTTGTCCAGTTAATAACTCTTTATGTACTGGTTCAATTGATTTGAAACGTCTCATATGGAACAAGCATGATGAGGTGTAGTGTCATGCACAAGGGCAATAACTCTAGCATCAATATTTTTGGAGTTACTCCCCTTTTTCATATTTTCTTGTCGGGACAATAACTTTTTATTTACTGATTCAATGTATGAAAGTAGGTACTAATACCATTCAGGTGGTCATGTATATACCATGGTCAACCACACCATGGGTGGGTGGGGTGGGGAGAGTGGGTTTTTTTTTTCAGTCCGGTGGGGGACTCATGTCTTGCATAGCAATACAACATGCCCTTGTTTTAATTTTTTTCAAAACATTTATCATGGCAGAAATGATCCATGAAGAACTAAATTTCAGAGACCATTAACTTTCAGCTATTTCAAAAAGGTTACTGTTTTAGGTATTCTTAGAATTCAGTTTGAAAAATCATGAAATATGGTAGAAATGAAACAGCTAAGCAAGTATATCAAAAAATATACAATTACATTGTATAGATAGGTCACTTCCAAAACATAATGTCAGTTTTTATCTGTTGTGTCAAACACAGACATGATCTGTGAAAATGATTATCCTAATTCAATAATAGGCCAGAAATGATAAAAAAGTTTTCAATTCATTTTATAACACTTTCCCGTACAATTAGTAATAAACATAGAACAGGGAAACAGTTAAAGTATGGTTTATATAAGTCTTTTTTACTTGACTGTTGAATGGCATGAAAACTGTTCTATGCATAACCAATTCAATGTGTGTGGCTGAGCTGAGGATGAGTGCCAGGCTCCCAACTGGACCAGCGTCATGTGTGTTGTCCAGTGTCTCAAGTAGTTTCACATATTTTAAGTGTTAAATTCGTTTGATAATGCCAAATTGGTCAATTGTAGAAGTTTATTCATTTTGCAGAAGCACATGGCTTATGACTGGGCACTTTCAGAATGTTTAATAATTGTACAAAAATGAGCAGCTAAAGGAGAAGCTTCACATTGAATTTGACAATAACTTGTGTCAAATCCACTGAACTGAAAATAGCTTTGGAATTATGAATATTTAGAAAATACATGTTTTCTTAAACTTAAATACACAATTATATATAAAAATACAAAAATAAATAACACACATTTCGTGTTTGTCTTGTTGTACTCAGTAACAACTCAAACAGAATCAGCTGATTAGTTTCAAAGAGCTGTACAATTGCATGATGTTAAGCTTTATTTATGCTATGTGTTTATCATACTTTCAGGTGCAAGTCTTACCAAATACATGGACAAGATTGAAGACATCAGATCAAGTAAGATGTTCCTTTTAATAGTACTACCCATTGGTTTTGGTTTTAAATATCGTAAATGGGAATACAAATGTAAAGTATACAGAGTACATGTATATACTTTAACTCTTTCCTTCATATAAACACCTTTATATGCATTTGCAAACAGTCAATTCAGAGCAGACGTACAGCTCCTATTCGAATCATCTGATCAGAAACATATTGTACCGATTGTAAACATTTCATTTTTCAATTGGCTGACAAATGACGCTGAGTTGAATGTTCAGTTTTGCCAAGGGTAAGTATAGCTCTTAGAAGTTGACTTTAAATATGAAATTACATAATTTATTTCCATATCAGTATACAATTCTTCCATAATGTAAAATGATACACTCCATTCTCAGTTTCTGTACAAGCGCGTTACTTCGTGCGGCGACCATTTGCAAAGAAACAACTGATCGAATTAGCTTAGAGAAAATACATTTTCAGCTTTCCTTCTTTGTTACTGCATGGCATAGAGGGATATCTACATGTAGTATGGAAGTTCCTAAAAGAAGATAATATCAAATGAAGTAGATTCAAGTTCAATCTTTCTTGAAATAAAAAAAAATCTGGATTCCAATCTAGTGACAAAAGTGAGTGAAAAACAGTTATTACAATGTTATAACTATATGTTCACAGGATTGTTTGGTATTGGTAGAAACTGTTGAGTCAGATCTATCATATTTTCATAAATAAGCAAAGCAGACCCTAATCAGATGACCCCTACAGGAGCCATGTGATCTTGGTTTACTCTGTTTGCAAATGCGTGAAAAAGTGTTTGTACGAAGGGTAAAGCAGCCATCTGTGTATTAAGTTTATTTAGTAAGTTGCCATTTACAACCGATAAATTGTATATCAAATAATCAATTATCAATCAATCTAAATTGTTAGATGTTCAGCATGGCTGATTAACTTCTGTGTACAAGTATGTATGTAAATCTGAATAATATTCAGTTAGTGAATTAAATTCAATTAAAGAGGAAGTCCCTACAATGATCGCATATTTCCAATAATATCATAAAACTTGGTATTTGTTATGCTCTATCATTATTATGAAGGTTCCCAATTTGAACTTATATCGAAGAATGCCCCTGTGCTACAAATAAACCGATTTCATCAATACTAATATTTTTTGTTCTACAACACAATATCATCGGCCTTTTCCGTTAAATTCCTCCGCGTTTTGCCGATGATCACCCGATCCCTCCATTATTTACGTAATAGCTTTCTCGGAAGTGGTCGGAGAATCGCGAATAGGGCGAACAGTTACGAAACTAAAACCCAACCCGAATAAAACTGAAACATCGGGGAGTAAAACCGGGATCGGCGATATCAAACACATGGATGTTTTGTCAATTATAAACGGTAATTGGATGGGGCTTTTTGCGATATACTACTTTTCAGCATATAAACAAATGCGTTTTGTATATTTTAAGTGTTTATGAAACACGTCAAATGTAGGGACTTCCCCTTTGATATCATGTAGTAGATGGTATGATAATTATGAAGGGTGATAAATATACATGTAATGTTTAATGTGTTATCTAGAGTTATCTCTCTTTATCTACTGTCTCTTCCTTTACCTTTCTGAATACAAATTAATGAGCGCCCTGCAAAAAATGTCTGCTTCAATTTTTGTTTCTTCTAAATTACATCAGAAAACACTTAACTGTTTCCTTCATATAAACTCATTTTTCACGCATTTGCAAACAGGGTAGCCCCAGATCATACAGCTCCTATAGGAGCCGTCTGCTCTGTTTGCCAATGGAATTTGATTGATCTGTTTCTTTGCTTTCTAAAATGGCTACCTTGTTCCACCACTTCCATGTTTCATCATAACTAGTTTGTCCATGAATATTCAGTAGGTATTGAAATTTGGAATAAACATAGAACAACGAAAGGAATAAACAGAACAACGAAAGGATTAAACAGAGAAAGGGTTAAGATTCTGAGTTGGTCAGTAGAATTACTAGATTCAAACGGTGTGCACAGGTTATCACAATTGCTACCAATGTGCAAAAAGTGGAAGCCTTTACTACATGAATATTCATGTAAAAATAATGACATGACGAATATTAATTAGACTAATTGTTATTATAGCACATTGACACATTTTAGTAATGGCAGAAACTATAGAATCATATCTTTATTATATCAAAAGCAAACAGAGTAGACCCTGATCAGGCGGCTCCTACTCTGTTTGCAAAGGCGTAGAAAAGCATATTTATGGAGTAAAGGATTAACAACATAATAGAAAATGGTATGTGTAAACTTGCACACCCACCATAGTAAACAGATGCCATATAAAACAACAATCTATTACTGATAACAAATATTTGTTTAACCCTTTCCCTGTTCTATGTTTAATCCAAATTTCAATACCTATTGAATATTCATGGACAAAATGGTAATAACGAAATATGGAAGGTGAAATATTGTAGCCATTTCAGAAACTAACTAAACAGATCTATCAAATTCCATTTGCAAACACAGCAAACCCAGAGCAGACGGTCTGATCTGGGTCTACTCTGTTTGTCAAAGCAAAAAATCCCTTGAAAAGTTGTTACATTATAAAAATTAAGGTGTTTTTTTTTTTAAAAAAACAACATATTCATGAAGTGACCAATCACACATAAACATCTATTAGGGAAAGGGTTAAACAAAGTGTAATCTATGTAACAAAACAAATGAAGATGCACGTCAAAGCATCATGTGACTACTCCTAAACAGTATTAATAGAGCACCTAAATCATCCTGACTCGATGTGTTCTGATGAGTGTAACAAAAGACAACTAGTCCTTGACAGCTACAATAAATGAATATTTTCAATAACATCATAAAAGTTGGCATTTGTTATGTTGAGTCATTATAATGAAGATTATATTGTCAATTTGAACTTATATTGAAGAAATGCCTCTGTGATACGGTTTTCATTGATACTTATAATTTTTGTTCTACAACAGAATATTATCAGCCTATGTCGGACAAAAAACGAAACTAAAACAGCCTGAATAAATACTGCATGCAGTACATTGCCGAATAACACCTGGTCTTCTGTATCAGACACATGAAAGTTTCGTCTTGTCAGGTGTTTATTTGACTGATTATGACTGGACATTGTGTTTACTTCATATCTTCTTATCATTATTCTTCTTTCGTCTGATTCTTATTCTTGCTATTATTATTCTTCTTCCGCCTTTAACTTATCCGACACATTTCTCTGTAAGTAATAATCTGATCTTGATGAAACTTCATATGAAGATTGCTGGTTATGTGCAGATGTGCATTCAACTTTTGGTAACCGAAAAGTGGGCTCCAATTGATCAAAATTTTGATGATGTTTGATTTTACTGAAAATTTATATGATGGTATTTGGGTACCCTGAACACAATCATAGATGTTTCAGAAGAGTTGGTCACCATGGTAATGGAGTGGTGGCCTTTGATTGGTCATAAATATTATTAGATTTTGTTGAAAATTGGTAAGTAGGGATAAACGGGTACTCCCAAATTAATGGCAGGTGTGTTTCAGAACTTTTGGTTTTCATGGTAACCCAGTGATGGCCTGTGATTGGTGAATATTTAGGTATTTTACTCATCAATATCTGTTGACCGTTTCGTTTGGGGGACATTCTGTAATGGATTCCATTACAATTAGATCTTGTTTTCCTTGTGATATACTCCTTTTCAGCTATAAACAAATGATTCATGTAATTTTTAGGAATTTTTAAAACATGTTACAAGTAGAGACTATCACTTTTAGCAATTCCTGCCTCATTCCTCAATATTCCTACTTAACCCTTTCCCTTATAGGCTATTTTTAGACCCAACCTCTTTGAATGAATCTACCCAAAGGAGCACTTACTAAAGAAAAGTGAAATTTTAGAATTTTAATTTGTAGATTTAAACCATTGTGATAAATAGAGCATTTGCTCCTATAGGAGCAAATGCTCTATTTATCACAATGGTTTCAAGAAGTGGTTATTATTGAGACGTAGAAAGACGTATTTATGGAGGAAAGGGTTAACAAGCATATTTGGTTTTCTGTTTAATCTTTCACCTGCTGAGCAAATTATTTTTACAGAATTTTCCACCTACTATTTTTTTCAAAATTCAAGCTAGTCAAACCTGTCTTAAGCAACCACTCAAGGGAAGCCAGAAATATGGCTGCTGAAGGCAGATGGCTGTTTAATACAGGTCAAATATATAGGGAAATGCTGATTTTGGAAAATTCCAAGTGGCTGCTTAACACAGGTTGACTGCTTAATAGCGGTGGCCACTAACACAGGTTTGACTGTATAATCAGTTTGTCTACCAAAATGCAATCAGGGTGTCAAACAGTTTGGATCCTAATGAGAAGCCGAGTTACTCAGGATCCAAACTGTTTGCATAGGTATTCGCTAAGCAGTCCCTAGCAGGCTAAAGGTTAAATGTACAAAACAAGACTTAGTGTACTGGCATTTTCAAACAGTGAAGACCCATATCAAAGAGCATTTAGTGAAGCCTTTCATACTGAATGAGATGTATCAATCAAATTCCACTTTGACAATTCAGCATTCAAAGAGATAATTTATTGACCAATGAAGTATTAATTAAATGCAGATAAAATATGATGGAACTTTAGAATGGAATCTAATTTCATTGTGTTCTCAGTACAGAATCTAATTTCATTGTGTTTTCAGTATAATACATGTTTAATCCTTTCCTCCATAAATACGCCTTTCTACACATCTGTAATAGCTAAGTCTTGAAACCATTGTGATAAATGGAGCAAATGCTCTATTTATCACAATGGTTTCTATACTAACCAATTACAACATTTTCCTCTTCTCTTGTAAATGCTCCTTTTTCGGTAGATTCATTCAAAGAGGTTGGGTAAAAAAATAGCCTATGGAGGAAAGGATTAACTTTTTGTGAGCTGACTAAAGATAACCAGTAGTCTGATATTTGATTCATGATGGAGCTAAAGTGTTATTTTTAGCTTACTTTGAAATTGTTATAACCTGTACAAACAATGGACTCCGATGAGATACTGTGTAAACTTGAATCTCATCAACAACCAAACTGTTTCACATTCTGGTATAAATTTGAAATAATTTAATCAATGTGTCAGGTGAAAGTGTAGCAGTATTCTAAGGTTTAACCGTAAACTTAATATGTACACATGCTATTGCAAACAGGGTGACCCAGATCATTCAAGTCATGTGGGAGCTGTCTGATAAGAGTCTTATCTGTTTGCTTGAATAATGTTATAAATCAAATTCTACACTGTAAACCATAGTAAAAGATTTTACAAGTATACAAAATAAGCTCATTAATATACATGTAAATAAGTATAAATGAGTCACATCTAGAGAGGATCAAATGCACCTGATCTTTCTGGTTTTTAATCCTTTCACACATTTGCAAACAGTGTAGCTCCAGATCAGACAGCTCCTACAGGAGCCATCTGGACAGAGTCTGCTCTGTTTGCTTATGGTATAATACTGTAAAGATTGTTTATAATTTTTGCAAGGGACCCAGGTAAAGGAAACATTATAACCGAGAGATGTTGCGAGTATTTTATCTCTTATTCTGAGCAACAAATTACTACTGTGTCTTTCATTCACTTTTGTCACTCAGTTTGAATAAATATTTTTTTCTATTTCTTACTGGATTGATATCAAGTTTAAATCACTTGTGTCATAGATTTTTTAGGAACTCTTGAGTTTGCATGTTTAAATAAAGATTTCAGATCCTGAAAACATTTTTTCCCATTGTAAACATCTTTTTAAATTGCAAATGGCAGACGAATGACGTCGAGTGGAACTTTCGATTTTTTCGAGAGAAAAAAAACAACTTAGAAATTGATGTCATATATAAAATTGGATCGAGATCAGGTTCCAAACAGTCATAGTTTTAACAGAGTGCAGATTTTAAAAAAACATGAAATACAAGCTACAACTATACATGTGCGGACTGAATCTCAATAGAAAGTGAATGGTCTAAATTGAAGCAGCAATTCCCGGCTATTAAATCATTATGTCTCTCCAAGTATACAGGGGGACATATAGTTTTTGCGGGCGGCATCCGTCTGTCCGATTTTAATTTATCAGCGCGGTTTACCAAAATCTGGTTGGATTTTCATGAAACTTCATAGGATTGACCGGCACAATGTCAAGTTGTGCATATCTTATTGTTGTTCTGGTTCAATGATTTTCTGCAGAGTTACGGGACTTTGAAATGTATTTTTTTAAGGGGGAGGGGGGAGATCAGTTTTTGTTTTAAAAACAATTCTAGTTTTAATTGATCCTATACAAAATGTTTACTCAATGTTAAACAAAAGATCTCATAACTAAGGTGTCATCGCTACACTATGCAAAAACATTATAATTACAGCTATTAGTGGTTTGGGTCAAGCTCACTGGATTGTTAAAAGCAAGGAAAACGTTCAAAGGAAGAACGTTGTATCTGGTATTTTGCAATATAGATAAAGATGGCATATTGATGGGCCAATCCGAATGTTATATCCAAGTAAACCTTTTAACCCTTTCCGTCATATAAACGTGTTTTCACGCATTTGCAAACAGAGTAGACCCAGATCAGACGGCTCCTACAGGAGCCGTCTGATCAGGGTCTACTCTGTTTGCTAATAGAATTTGATAGATCTGATTCTCTAGTTTCTAAAATGGCTACAATATCCAACCTTCCTTATTTCATTATAACTATTTAGTCCATGAATATTCAGAAGATACTGAAATTTGAAACAAACATAGAACAGGGAAAGGGTTAAGCAAGAACAATCTATCCAATCTTTACTGTATAAAGATTGATTCTACAGTTTCTGCCTGAACCAAACCATCCTGTGTACATATGCCATTATAAAATTATCCTAATAAATATTCATGATGTCATTATTTCTTGAATATTAAACAGGGAAAGGGTTAAAAAAAATGTACTAAGATCATAGATACCACAGCATCTAAAAGATGTCTTGCCATAAATTTGATCGACTCATTTACTTTGGTGTAGTTAGGTACCAAAAAAAGAAGGTATTGTTTTTTATTGCGACACTCAACTATGTTTGTCTTATATACTCCAAAAAGATAGTCTTGTTCAACTCTAGTAGCAATAGTCTGATTGAACAAATAGGTTGTGAAGCAAAAGTATTAAACAAACAAACTGAACAATTCAGAGTATGAAATTTCAAAAGTTTAAGGAAAACAATATGGATAGGTTACAAAAGGGAATAGGGAAGATGTGAATATGATTATCGAATGTTCGAAAACACAGTGCTCAGAATAAACAACCAGTAAAAGTAACCATAATGATCAATGGGACCGGCACACATGTTTAAATTTTTAATATTTGGATTAACATAGGTATTTTTGATGACATTGAATAGAACCTGAAAATCCCCTCGGAATATGCAAGCAAAAAATATTGTGAGTGAAAAACCAGTGACCTAACCCCTGAGCTAAAGAATTGATTCACCATCTCAGTTGTCAGGTATTGCCTTTTTAGCTCACCAGAGCACAAAGTGCTCAGGGTGAGCTTTTGTGATTGCCTGATATCCGTCGTCCGTCGGTGTGCGTCATGCGTCATCAGTCGTCAACAATTTGAACCTTTAAAAATCTTCTCCTCTGAATCTACTGGGTTCTCAGCTTTCATCTTTGGCACATAGCATCATCTTTAGGTCCTCTACAAAAGTCATATAAATTATGCCCCTGGGGTCAAAATTGGCCCCATCCCAGGGGTGCTTTGTTTTCAATAGAAACATAGTAAAACTTTGAAAATCTTCTCTGAAACGGGAAGGTTCTCAGCTTTCATATTTGGCACATAGCATCATGTTCAGGTTCTCTACAGAAGTTATATAAATTATGCCCCTTTTGGTCAAAATTGGCCCCACCCCAGGGATGGGCAGTTTTCAATAGAAACATAATAATTATGTAGTGAAAACTTTGAAAATCTTCTCCTGAAACTGGGAGGTAACATTCTCAGCTTTCATATTTGGCACATAGCATCATGTTCAGGTCCTCTACAAAAGTTATATAAATTATAGCCATGGGCTCAAAATTGGCCCCACCCCAGGGGTGGCCAGTTTTCTTTAGAAACATATAGTGAAAACTTTGAATATCTTCTCCTGATTGTCTGGTGAGTGATATCAGGGCCATCATGGCCCTCTTGTTTACTAAAAGCAATACTTATTGAAACAAAGAGTACTGACCCTTAACAGTCCCTCTTTTCAAGGAAGTCATTATTTATGGTGACGTGGGGTCTTTTTGGCTCGTAAAGTCCATGAATCAGAAGTCAATTTTCGAACATTTGTATCACTTCGGTCAAACCGCCATCTTATGCCATTTGATCACAACAAAGCAAAGCAGTTCTTAGGTTTCCTGAATGAACAACCAGTGACCTAACCCATCAGTTAAAGAATCCATGCACTAATACAGTTTGTCAGGTATTGCCTTTTTATGAAGGTATGCATATTGATGGTAAGAGTGCTGACCTGTATCACTAGAGTGAGGCCCCAGTAGAATATCAACAATAACTAGGATTGTTTGGTACATAAAAGAACTCTGATATGTAGATATAATGTAGATATAATGTTTTATTATAGCCACAATTAATCGATCATTTGTAGATCATCAAGTAGAAATTGTGATCAATCATAAATTTTGATTTATTTTTCCACGCTTTCACTGTTGAATATTCATGTTAAAAATAATGACATCATAAATATTTATTACCTGAATTTTACAAAGGCATTATGTACACAGAACATTTCCATATATCTATTATTATGTCATAATCAAAAAGAGCAGACCCCAATTAGAGGCATATGTACACAATGTTTTGGTATTGATAGAAACTGTAGAGTCAGATCTATTATAATGTCATAAGCAAACATAGCAGACCGGATCAGACGGCTCCTACAGGAGTTGTTAGATCTGGGTCGACTCTATTGGCAAAGGGGTGAAAAGAAGTTTATATGAAGGAAAGGTTTAGGGACTGAAATTTAGAATGGCAGACAGTGCAGATCATGATCAGAGGGCTCCTGCTTATTTCCCAAAGATAAAGAATTAAACATTTGGTCTGATACGGGTCAATACAGTCTATTAATAGTGTGGATAATGAAATACTGCAGATATGGATGAGCATAAATAGTATAGACCCTGATCATACCAAACGAGGTAGTAACTTGTCTGCCTTTGGTTGTGACAATATACTGATCTCGTGATTTACATGTATTGTGCAATTTATATCAAAGTGAAGAAGGGATATATCAATGGTTTTTTTTGCTTTCTAATCAACAGTCGACCAGCTTTGTGTATTTAAAAGTAATTTAAGTCAATAAATTGTTTCAACTGCTTGTTGATTTTATTTCTGGCAGTCAGAATGGTTTTATAGCACTGATGATATACACTGAATGCACATATTTGACCTTCCATGGTATAACCTTTTAGCTGTTTGATATGAAGTACTGGTAAATGATTACAGCAAAATGTAATTCCAATCTATGCCATGTGGCTTTGGAATTATTTAAGATCTGTGAAGTTTTCAATTTTATGTGTGTGATTTGTTACGGTTAAAATGGTCACATAATGTTGAAAATTATTCAAAAGTGATCAAGGAGGAAATATTTGCAGAAACGTCAAAGTTAATAGATATGGGGCTTTTAATTCATGCTTAGTGCCAACTTGGTACAATAACTGTTAGCATGCTAGCAACAAGGTTGTGATAACCTATTCAAACAGTATCTAAGAGAGATGGTTAGTAACTTGGCATCCTGGGATACAAACTGTTTGACACTGACTGTAAGAACATTGACAATGAGAACTGTAGCAGATGACAACTTTGGCAGGCTATAATTACAGAGCAGGCAATAAGATAATCCTGCTCGAACCTTACCTACCCGTCTGATCAAAGATCTACGCCAGGGCGCGAAAACTTCAAATCCTATATGTTGTTCACTATATTGTCAATGCTTCTTAATCTTTATCGCACATTCTGAATTTTTATCTGCATTAATTATTGTCTGCTGATTTACTGAAAGTAGATTTTTCTTCCATCTGACAAACGTCAGATTGCCAATTAGATTAGATTCCAATGATACCCAGATACTCAGAATTTCATCTGGATCCAAACTGTTAGTATGTAAAATTATGCAGTTGCCAATAGCATGCTTAAGGGGAGCTTTAAATTTAAACTGACTGAAACCTTTTATGACCATAGCCAAGCCTTGGATACCAGCAAGTGAGAACTTTTTTATGCGGATTTCAAGCAATGAAAATTATAATACAGAGAAAGTTATGTCATGCTAAGGAGAGTTTTACGGAAGTCTTGTTAGTAAACTGATAACATTTGATGTTGTCAACTTTGGAACTTTGATAGATTTAAAGTGCAGTAAATATTGTACGAGGAATCATTAATTTTCAGAAGGCTTGGTTATTGATCAGAACTGATTATTGGATTTTGGACTGGGCGATTAAAGTATAATAAAAGGAGAAAGCTTACAAAGAGGGGGTTAATTCTTTGTGTAGATAACCGTTGGAACTTGATTCAGGCGAGATCGGTAGTTTATACATATTCTGCTTGGATACTGTTTGCCTTTAGCACAGCAAACCATTTATAATTCATGACTTCTGTTATGAAATATTAGTTCAAGCTATAGCTTGTGCCTGAAAATCTCCATACCTTTAACATTAACACAAATTTGGCATTTAGTTTCTTGTTAGCAGTGGAATACTTACAAGTGAAACTTGAATGTCATACTGACTACCAAGCAGGAGTCTTGGATTATTCAATGAAGCATAAGAGGAAATACTGAGTTTGATTGTGATTGGGGTAAAAACTGACAGGACCTAACTGAAATGCCCAAGAAAGGAAATCCTACTGCTAGTGACAGCAATTTTAAAGAGAAGAAGCCTGCTCTAAGGCCTAAGGCATTCAAGGAGGACAGACATAATTTGTTTGATATACTCAAGAATGCAGAGAAAGCCCCAGCGTTCGGTAAGCCGATTTGATAGAAATCAGTACTCCACATAAGAGGAGCATGCTAAACATTTATCAACAGATTTTTCATAAAATTCATAGATGTTCACAAGTATGGGTTTTGAGAATCATTGACTTTTGTGGTATCTGAAATGCTAATTTGGAGTCCTAAAAATAATTTGATGGATTCATTATACAATAATCTATCCGTCTGTCTGTCTGTCTGTCTGTCTGTCTGTCTGTCTGTCTGTCTGTCTGTCTGTCTGTCTGTCTGTCTGTCTGTCTGTCTGTCTGTCTGTCTGTCTGTCTGTCTGTCTGTCTGTCTGTCTGTCTGTCTGTCTGTCAGACAGACTGTCTGTCTGTCTGTCTGTCTGTCTGTGTCCATCCATCCCTCTTTCTCTCCCCCCCTCTCTCTCTCTCTCTCTCATGAAAGGCTAAACCCAGATCAGTGAAGAGTCCTCTGATCTAGGTCTACACTTTGTGCAAATGCCAGTACATGTTTGTCCCATATTTGAAGAGTTAACAAGAAATATTTAATAAGTGTTTTAGAGGAAGCGAGAAAATGCATGCAACTTTGTGCAAGACGACAAAAGAGTTTTTTCTTCATGAGTCCATATTGGATAGTCTGGCATACAATATGGATCTGATTTAGACTTATTTGGAGTTGTACAATATGACTTTATATTGGATCTCCATATGGTACAAATGCTTGAAGGATTTGGTTCTATTAGGTATGGTGTGAAGAAATACAATTATTATGACATAGATTTTACCATTGTTTAAGCCCAAATACATATAGTATTGTTGTAGGACAACATATTGATATTACTGATATTAGTAACAAAATCTTGTTCTACTTGTTTCCAAAATACTTTCAGAATATCAAATTGTTTGGATCCTATTGAGGGACAGAGCTGTTGAACATCTGTCTGGATCCAAACAGTTTGCAAAGGTTATTTGAAATTTGTCAGTAGAATGTAGTAACAGCAGCTTTATTCTCTATATATAAATCCTGACCTCAAATTATTTTTAATGAAAGTGTGTATGCCCAAATATTATAGAACCACTCACTTTACCTGCAGTACGTAAAGCTGAATAAGTTAACCGGTTCCTCCATAAATACGCCTTTCTATTCCTCTGTAATAACTACTTCTTTAAACCATTGTGTTAAATAGAGCATTTGCTCCTGTAGTAGCAAATGCTCTATTTATCACAGTGGTTTCAAACTACAAAATTCTAAAAGTTTACTTTTCTCTTGTAAATGCTCCTTTTTGGTAGATTCATTCAAAGAGGTTGGGTCTAAAAATAGCCTATGGAGGAAAGGGTTAATCCAACACTGTTTTGATGACAAATGAACCTTAACCCTTTATTATAAATACACCTTTTCCTTGCCTTTGCAAACAGCTTAGACCCAGATCAAATGCCTCCTTTGCAGCCGTCTGGTCAGGATCTGCTCTGTTTGCTTATGATATTATAGATATAATTGTACAGTTTCTGTAATGATAAAAAAGCCTTTTGTTCATTATTTTTCAATTATAAAAGTTCAGTTAACTAATATTCTTGCCAATATAGTCATGGAGTAAAGGGTTAATTGGAGTAGACAGTGGCTTAGACCTTGATCACATTGCCCCATCAGAGATGGATCTTGATCCGTACAATTTGCATAACCCTTTACTTCATATGTATGCGTTTTTGCCTTTGCAAATATAGAAGACCATTGTCCAACAAGGGTCCTTGTAGGAGCTGTCTGATCAGGATCTGTTCTGTTTTTTAGAGAATAATATAGATATGATTTTGCCAGGGCCGAAAATTCCCCTTTTCATATTCCATTATGAACTCATCAATTAACCCTTTCCCTCATATAAACGTGTTTTTATGCATTTACAAACAGAGTAGACCCAGATCAGACGGCTCCTCTAGGAGCCGTCTGATCAGTGTCTACTCTGTTTGCTAATAGAATTTGATAGATATTTTTCTTTGCTTTCTAAAACGACAACAATATTCCACATTCCATATTTCATTATAACTCATTTTCCATGAATATTCAGTAGGTATTAAAATTTGGACTAAATATGGAATAGGGAAAGGGTTAACTGATATTCAATAAGTCATTATTTTTAAACATGAATGTTCATGAGGTAAAGGGTTAAGTTTATGCGGTTTAACCTTTTCCCTCATATAAATGTTTTCACACATTTGCAAGCAGAGTAGACCCAGATCTACAGACCCAGTTTTTTCATCATCTTTTCAGGGTCTGGTCTGTTTGCTAATAAAATTTGATAGATCTGTTTCTTTAGTTCTAAAATGGCTACAATGTTCCACTTTACAGATTTCATTATAACTATTTTGTCCATGAATATTCAGTAGGTATTGAAATTTGGTATAAACTTGGAACAGGTAAAGGGTTAAGATATTGGGTAAGGTTGGTATCTTCAAACAGATCAGGCAATATAATAATACCAAAGAACAAAGACGTGTCTATGCTTAACACTTTCAATGCTGAATTGTCTAAATGGAAATGTCCATCACTGGTAAATGGAAGAGTTAATTCTGTATGAAAGTGGAGGATTTTGAATGTCAAACCGTGCAGATTCCGATTAATAGACTTCTAGGAGCCCACTGATCTGGATCTACAATGTCAAATGTTTTCCCACATTGAAGGGGTTAATGGTTTAAAGCGTGTTCATGGTTCATTACAAGTATACTGTTCAGTTGGGTATAAAATTTTGTTATACCTTATTGGACGTCTTCCAACACTTGTAATTAACTGTCAATTGTTATTATCAAATGACTACAAACTACATGTAAATAATAAAATATGTTACACACAAACTACTTTTCATTGGTATTTATGCATTGAATTAAAATAATTAAAATAGAAACAGATGGTTTGGAGATAGAGCATATTAAGTATAAAATACTTTTTTGTTTCACAACTAAATAATTGTTAGTATCTTTATAATGCTTGGATCTACACAGTTTGATAATTCAAGATGTGAGTATATGTATATAGCAATAGTTGAATTACTTTGGTATGTTATGGCTACAAATATTATCATTCTTTATTAACCCACTCCCACTTAGGCTATTTTTAGACCTAACCTCTTTGATTAAATCTACCAAAAAAGGAGCATTAATTAGAGAAAAGGAAATTTTCAGAATTGTGTAGTTTTGAAACCATTGTGATAAATAGAGCATTTGCTCCTATGGAGCAAATGCTCTATTTATCACAATGGTTTCACAAAGTGACTTTTACAGAAGCGTCAAAAGGTGTCAATATGCGAGAATGGGTTAAGGCACTGCATTGAAAATACAGGAGCCTTATAGGAATCATATTTTCTGTTTGTCTGTCCATCTGTCTGTCAGACTGTCTGTCAACACTTTTGATGTATGTGACACGATAACCAAAACAGTATTGGTTTCATATTAAGAGGATATTCTTAGTATCATCAGAGGAAGACGCCTATAGTTTTGGGGTTGAATCAGATCACTATGTCTAGAGTTATCTGCCCTTGATTACAGGGCCCTCTCTGACTAGTTAGTTTTCTAGTTTATAACTGAATTTACTTCATAGTATATAATTTCAGTTAATTTTGCAGATAACATTACCATACAGCCAAACTCGGATCTCAGACACCATTTTTCTTTGAAACTTTGTGTCAATGTTTAGTAACTTTAAACATAGCAATTACCAAACTTGTGTTTCAACATCTCAGTTAAATATTGAGGCCAACATTTGTTTGGCGGGGGATATCAATTCAGTGAATGGCTTGTTTATATAAATCCAATTCTCTTGTATCAAAATAGAAAATAAGAAAGTTAATGGTATTGCCATGTTTCTATATATATATTTCCATATATCTATATATGCAATAGAGAATGATATCTAACATGTAAGCAAACAGGACAGACTCTGATCAGTGTAGGAGCTGTCTTTGCAAATTTGTAAAAAAAAAGGGGCTAGATAATGGAGTCAGACCGAGAGCAAATGTTTGTTAACCCTTTCCTTCATGCCTATTCAGTAAGTATTAAAATTTGGAATAAATATAGAACAGGGAAATGGTTAATTAAAGTACAATAGTAGATTATGATATAAACTCCTGCAACTCATGGATAAGTTTGGGGTAACTTTGGCAGATGGTTCTGATCCAGGTTAGATCTTTGAAAGCGTGCCAAATCCCATTGTATAGGACACTGTGAGCATATCCTTTGCTCTTTCAGCACTCTACCTGCAAAATGTATGATGACCTTTGACCACAGTTTGAATCTAGATGAGACACCTAGTAACTTGGCATTTTTCATGGTGATTATGTTTTTGTGTAAGAAAAAAATTACTTATTCAAGTAGATGACAGTATTTGCATTTAAGAATTGTTCAGAGAAATTAAGGTTAATAAAACGGTGTAAATAAATGAGAAAAGAAGCAAAGGCATTTAGAGAAATTTAGAGTTGAAAGTGTTTGCTGTCACCCTCAACTGTCTCCTACAACTTGATAATAGTAGACAATTGCCCTCAGTGTGTCACTAGATGTTACTATGATATCCAGAAGTAGCAGTTAGTGTCACTGTTGTCCCAAAATGCACATGCTTGTCTAAATCGAACTAGGACATTCTCGGGTACCAACTTTGATTTGTCTTAATCAACGAGCAAATTTTAAAAGTATAAAATTTTACATGTATTGCTTAATTACATCAAGCTTCTTTTTTTCTTTTTTTTTTTCTTTTTTTTTTTAACAAAATGAAAAACATTGACATGCTACATTGGCAGAAACTAATCTCGTTATTGCAAATGAGTATTTGCACTCTAGCCTTGATATTCAAGATTGCCAATGCAAATACATGTACAGTAAAACCTCTATAACGACCACTAAAAAGTGTTAAGTATGTGGTATTTTGGGCAGGTGGTTGCTTAAAGCTAGGTGAAAGTAAAACAGAACGCTCCTATAGGAGCGTTCTGTTTTACTTTCACCTTGCTTTAAGCATCCACCTGCCTTTAACACAAAAAACTTGATGTAATTTAGTGGTCGTTATGGAGAGGTTTTACTGTACATGTATGATGTAGTTGGGATCCAGATGAATATCTCAGTGTCTAATTAGGATCTTAGTCATGTAATTAGCTGGACGGCGTGATATGACTCAAATACAGTCGAACTTCGGAACCTCGAACACTGAAAGCTGGAACACAGTCGATTTCTCGAACTCGTTCCTTGGTCCCGTTCTATTCTCTATATAATCCTTATTGTTCTACCTCTGTTTTCTCGAACACGGAAAGCTGGAATTCTCGAACTGATGTGCGGTCCCCGTGAAGCAGTTTGTTCTATATTTCACACCTTATGTTCGAACTGTCAACACGGTCAGTCGGCATGGCTTCATGTTATAATTACACCGGGGGCGCGCGGTATTTTCACATCTCGTCAGATTAGCACTGGTGTTACCTGTCTATTACCAATTAAAGCGTGCGTGTTTGCTTAAATAATTTGATACGTGTTCACCCTGATTGCTGTTTGGTCAAAGCTAATTAAAATAAGAGCCAAACAAAAATTCATTAAATTAATAACTGAGCAGATCGTGTCAATTTTCAAATTTTGTGTTCAGAAATTGTAATGCACAATGTTGAAATATCTAAATTTTCATAAAAGTTTATTTTCAAGCGAAAACAATGCGTGCATTACGAATTCTAAACATCGTGAATACATGTGATCATCTGCTTTAGTGAAATAAGCAAGGATTTATTATTTATGTTTTATTCATGTGTAGATAATCATTGATTTATATGTTACTTGTGCATTAGGTATATGGTGAAAATGACAACAAAGGTAATTTCTTGCATGTGTATACATGTATTAGATATTCATGTATGTTACAAGTGTATAAAACACACAATTTGACAATAAACATTACGTATATGTAGATGTAAATAAAAAATAATGTTTAGAAGATCGAATTAGTTATCTATTCAATTCCCGTGTATAACACGTACAAATAAATCCGCTTCGCCCAACACATCAGTTGTGTTTTTGCACCACAGTACAAAGTCGAACTTGAAACTTCGAACTTCAAACAACCTGAAACTCGAACAACGCTTTTCTCGAACAAATTTTAATGTCCCCAGGGTGTTCGAGGTTTCGAAGTTCGACTGTACTGTTAAAATGATGTAAAACACGATAAAAACCAAACCAAAAGCTGTTTGACCATTTCAACATGGTTTTGAAAAACAATGGCGAAAGATACACTTTAATAATTATAGTGGATAACAAATATTGCAGATGATAAATTATTTAGTGTTCATATAAGCAAATAAACAGAAATATTAGGAGAGGTCATTGTTTAGATAGACAATATTATACAGTAAAACCACCCTTGTCTGAACTGTTAATAAAGAAGAATTTAGAACTTTTGAGGCAGGTGGCTGTTAAATGCAGGATTAGTCATGCAGAAATCTCATCTAGGAGCTTTTTTCATGCCTTTCATCCTGCATTAAGCTGCCATCTGTCTTATAGACATTTAACACATTTCCTCCTAGTGACGCATTTTGGCACCTCTGTATAAGTCACATTTTGAAACCATTGTGATAAATAGAGCATTTGCTCCATAAGAGCAAATGCTCTATTTATCACAATGGTTTCAAAACTACACAATTCTCCTTTTCTTTAGATAATGCTGCTTTTCGGTACATTTATTCAAAGAGGTTGGGTCTAAATATAGTCTAGGAGGGAATGAGTTGAGATTAGCAAGGTTGTACTGTAGTTTGTTCAGTAAAATTGAAACGTTTTAAAAAAAATACTTGATTGAAACCTAGTACTTCAGCTGTCAGTATTTCCTTAGTTCAACCAGATAGTGTTTTAGAGAATTTCCAGAGGTCGATAATATACATTGTACAGTGTTTTGGAGAATAAAGGTTTCCAAAGTATTATGTAAATGACTGAGGCTTCTGACAACATGCACTGTTCAACAGTATGTACAGTAAAACCTCTCTATAATGGCCACTAAATTATATCAAGTATTTTGTGTAAAAGGAGTGTTCTGTTTTACTTCCACCTTGCTTTAAGCAGCCACCTGCAATAAATACCAAATAATTAACATGATTTAGTGGCCGTTATAGAGAGGTTTTACTGTACTGTACTCCAATATGCACTGCACTCCTCAAGGTATGCAATATTGATACTCTTATATTGTTGTTAACCATTTACCTAATGAATATTTATAAAAGAAATAGTGACTTTATGAATATTGATTAGCTGAATTTTTTATTAATGGCAAACAATTATTAATCTTGGCAGAGACTGTGTAGAATCAGATCTTTATCATTGCTACAGGAGTCGTCTGATCTGGGTCTTGTCTGTTTTCAAAGGCATAAATGGCATATCTGTGCCAGTGGAATAAAGAGTAAGAGATTAATCAGAATGACTCAGTGACAAATCGTAATATCTTGAATAATCTTTTGCTTGCTATGAATGGATTAAGGATAACTATGCAAAGTGTTTTGAAACTTTCGATCCAGATAAGTTGCCTGGACTTTCGATCCAGATAAGTTGCCTGGCAATTGTGTATATCTTATCAGAATTCAAACGGTTGGACACTGAGATTGTGTATTTGAAAAGAAACAGGAAATATCTTCTTTTAGTATCAAACAATTACTGTAATGCATTCATGTTAAAACATAATGGCATCATGAATATTACTAGATACATTTTTATAACTGTATATCATCACAGGAAGTTTTACTTTTGGCGGACACTGTAGAATCAGATCTGTATATTTTCATAAGCAAAGCAGATCCTGATCAGATGGTTCCTACATGAGCTGTCCTATCTGGGTCTACTCTGTTTAAGAATGAAAAGGGGTGTGTATTAGTTAAAGGGTTAAACTTTAAGTACAATATTTGCAGACAACATTTAATCATGATTAACCCTTCTCAGTGCTTAATGCTGACTTGAATTTGTACAAACAGTTTTGATCTTGAACACTTAACATGTCATCAGAATCCAAGCTGTTTGTAATCCTGCCATTCTTTAAAAAGGAAGAAAAATATTTGAGAACTAGATACTGTTTAACTCTTTCCCTGTTCTATGTTTATTCCAAATTTCAATACCTACTGTATATTCATGGACAAAATAGTTACAATGAAATATGGAAGGCGGAACATTTTAGCCATTTTAGAAACTAAAGAAACATCTTTCAAATTCCACTAGCAAACGGAGCAGACCCTGATCAGATGGCTCCTATAGGAGCCATCTGATCTGGGTCTACTCTGTTTGAAAATGTGTGAAAACACGCATATATGAAGGAAATAAGGAAATATAGCAGCCATAATTTTTTAAGGAGGGAACTTTTTATCACAGCAGTGGAAGGGTTAAGTTGAGTTGCTTATGTTGAACTCTTTGCACCCTAAGTTGCTGTAATGTGCAAATATTGTCTTAACCGTCAGGGTTTAATTTACTTCAATTTATAGCTCGTCTTTTTCGAGGAAAAGTAGAGCTATTGTGATCAACTTTAATGTAGCTCATGACTCGAAAAGTATAAGAGGTATCAACTAGAAACTTCATAGGTCAGTAGATCTCATTGACGGGAAGGCCCTATAATTTAGAACCATCACTCTTGATTTCAAGAGTTATGGCCCTTTATCGTTTTCATTTTTTTTTTAATTTAGCTGGACAAGTACCAAATCAGACGAGCTTTGGTGCCGCACGCGGCTCTTGTTTTTTTATAAATATAGTTAGAGTGTCAAACAGTTCATTACCTAGATCCAAACTGTTTGCCTATTGATTATCACAGCTTAATTGGTCCAGATGAGATGCCGAATAGCTTGGTGTCTTATCTGGATCCAAGTTGTTTGACACTCAATCAATAGTTTCTCAAAATTTTGGTCGAATCAGAAGTATAGTCAAATTGCACCAGATCAAAATTTGAACAAAGACATTATTTTTGTCACAGAGGGGTAAGGGTTGAACCCATTCCTCCGTAAATACACCTTTCTACGCCTCTGCAAAAGTCCCCTGGTGAAATCATTGTGATAAACAGAGCATTTGGTCCTATAGGAGCAAATGCTCTATTTATCACAATGGTTTTGAACTACAAAATTCTAAAAAATTTCCTTTTCTCTAGTTAATATTAATGCTCCTTTTTGGTATTTTTTTTTCAAAGTGGTTGTATCTAAAAATAGCCCATGAGGTAATGGTTAAATACATATTGATTGATAAGGGTTTAATACATATTGATTGGTAAGCAATATTTCCACTGCCCAGGTTTTATCTGCAGGCTTACATAAACTCTGTCTATTGTCAACTTGATATAAAAAAACATTAATATCTTAGCCAAATTGTCAGTAACATGAACTTGCGGTGTGGGATGGTCTAGTGGTAAAGCGCTTGACACTCAATCCGGAGGTTTGGGGTTCAAATTGTCAGTAACATGAACTTCTACTAGACACAAACACAAGACTAGCTTCAGATGTAACCCTTTCCCTGTTGAATATTCATGTAAGGTATAATAACATCATGAATATTTATGAATTTTTATAATGGCATAATTATGTACACATACCCTACCCGGTAATTGTTTGGTATTGGAAGACCTATCAAGTTAGATCTATTAAGATTTCATAAGCAAACAACATACCGTATATCCTCTTATAGACGCTCCCGGGCGCGATGCAAAACGCAGAGAGGGAGCTCTTATTTCATACCAAAAATTCGGAGTTTTTACTATGTCCGTCATGGTAGAGACTGTATAGGCTAAAGAATGATACATTGCGTACTCTGAAATTTAATCATATTTGCGCCGATATAAGACTTGAAATAACCAGCAGACATCCTACTTGGTTCATTTGTTGACAGAAATCATTTATTTCAAACTTAATCTTCGGTAGATTTATGACTTTTAAAGTGAAAGTAAGAATCATATTTACCTTTCAAGGTTCAACTTCCGCTAGACTGCTCTGCAGTAAAATTATCAACAGAAGTTACGGGTGTGTAGGTACGGTCTAAACGGAAATGTTCGAAGACCCTTCCGCTTTACCGTAATACTTGTAAAATACTAAGTACTGTAGAATATGCACTACACAGAAATGGGGGAAACTGGACGCAGACGGAAATCGAGAACGAACAAACATTGGTTTAATCCGTTAGGCAAGTGGAGAAAACAGAATCACCATTCCATTAGGTATGGGAAATAGTGACAGTTTTAAAATAAGAATTAAAGAGCGATATGTAGGTGAGTCGGTGTTAAATGAATTGCTTGCAGAAGTGACATGTATACATGGCTTACAGCACCGAATAATCAGATACCAATGCTTTTTGCAAACATAACAAGTCAAAGAGAAACAAAATAACCTAACGGTATGCAACAACAGTATAAAATAGTTTCATTGTAAATTTGCTTTCCCTAATTACTACTAGTGATGATGCATTGAGTTTTCGTTTTCTTCGCCAACTTTTTGACTTCGAGGTGAGGTGGGTGGGGTAAGTTAATCCCCCCGATGGCTTTTCGAAGCGTATATTATAGGGAGGGAGCTACTATTAGAGAGGGCGCTATAGAAAGGAGAAATACGGTACCCTGATCAGACGGCTCCCACAGGAGCCATTTGATCTGGGTCTACTCTGTTTGCAAAGGAATGAAAAAGCATTTATTTGACGGAAAGTGATAAGGATAAGGACATTTTAATACATATGTTAATTTTGCATGTGACATCACTGTGCTTTCAGAGCCTTTTGTTCCACACCCAATTCTATAAAAAAAAGATGAAGAGTTTTATGACAATTTATACTTTAATTATAAATAACGTTTTATCTCAAAGCATGAGGCTTTTCTTAGTGCATACGTGGAGTAAAAATCAATTTACTGCCAGGAATAATCTTTTTTCATATCAAAAGAAAATTAATATGTACCAATATTTGTGTGTGTGTGTGTGTGTGTGTGGGGGGGGATTTGAGCACTTTAAATGGCCTTTTAATAGTATTAAGTTGTTATAAAACAAGCAACTTTATGCATAATGGATACAAACAGCTTGGCACTGTAATTATAGTGAAAGAGCAAGTATTGTGAGTACCTTCACTTGAAACGGGCAATGTTATTACTTATCTTAACCCTCTCCCTGTTTCATACTCATGTCAGAAATAATGACATCATGAATATCAATTTACTGAATTTTTGTAATGGCACCATGAACAAAATGTTCTCATTTTGTGACAGAAATAGTAGAATCAGCTGAAAAGCAGGAAGAGCCGTTGATCCTATAAGAACTGTCTGATCTTAGTCTACAGTGTTTACAAATGCGTGAAACAAGTGCATGAGGGAAAGGGTAGACTGTAGAACATGATTTTGTGTTTCACTGTATAAGATTTGAGGGGCAAAACACTGTTGACATGTTTTAACTCTTTGCACAGTAATTTTTCGTCTGCAACAATTGTCGTCTGCTACAATTCTTAAAATAAACTTTCTCTCAATTTTTTGCAAAAATATTGTCAAGATGACAAACAGTTTGGATCCTGATGAGACGCCGCATTATGCGGCGTCTGATCTGGTTCCAAACTGTTGGCATAGGTAATCACAATTTTGCGGCTAGCGTGCAAAGAGTTAAAGCGTCCCGTTTTTGTTAAGGAATTAACTTTCAAGTAAAAAGTTTTCACATTTTGTTCAAAGTTAATGACTCTGTATCCAGAAGTTTTGCCGTAAATTAAAAATGTTTAGTCATTATTTTTCTCATATTTGATATACTGTAGATTTAATATTCTTAAATTCCATTGTACTCCATATATTCACCTTTCTACACCTTTGCAAACAGAGTATACCCAGATCAGATGACTCCTGTAAGAACCGTCTGATCAGGGTCTGCTTTGGTAACTTGTGATATAATATAGATATGAATCTGAAATTTCTGCCTTGACCAAAATGTCCTGTGTACATGTTCTATTATAACAATTATATCTAATTAATATGCGTGATCTCATTATTTCTTACATAATGTTACATACTGTTCATGGAGTAAAGGGTTAATGGCCTATAAGGGAATGAGTTAACAATATCACATACTTTCAATCACATTCATTGATAAATCAAGTGTTTTCTTTTGTAGACAATACAAAAAAAGTATGAAAAGGTTCGTAATGGATATTAAATCCTTTTACTCTTTAGACAATCTCTCTGTATTGTCAGTACAAGAAAGAAGTCCATTCCATAATATATGAATGTTCACTACTTAAGCTGTGTCGCACATAATTTGGTCATATTGAACTAGGCGATTATGCTAATGGATTACTAATAATCTTTAATCCATGTTTAAACTTGACCAAGTGGAGACCATTTACAAAATCTTGACTTTAGCCATAGATCAATAGAGTTTGGAGATAAGTCGGGGTTTCTTATATAGGGAGTAATCTGTCTTTCCATGAAACAAATTTAAATTTTATAAATAAAAAAAGAACAAACCTAATATCATCTACTTGTTGACCCTAAGTTTCCAAATGTCAGAATGGATGCTTATCTCTCAGTAATTCAGTAAATGATAAAAAATGTTCATCACTTTTAGTAGCCTTTTTTTCTGAATCATGTTAAAGATTAATCACTGATCTCTAAAGTTCCATGGCATATAATCCAAAATAAGTGTCTGTGATCACAGTCATATAAAGAGGGTTAAAAGTATTAACAGTCATACATATGCAAACAATTGCCCATATCCATATAGGCCTATGCATAGGTATAGTGCACTTCTGACCCCAAGGAAATTACATATTCAAATGATATATTGGGTCATTAAACATTAGCTGTATCACAAGCGAACGTAACTTGAGGGTTTGCGAACAGTGTAGACTTTGCTGTAGCATCTGATTTAAGTCTACACTGTTTGTCAAGTTAGATAACAAAATCTTGTAGATGCTGATAAAAGCGTCATAATACTGTAAACAGTGTACAACAATTCAGAGTAGTAAATAGTTTGGATTCTGATTATGGGGGATAGAGTATCACTTGGTCTGTTATCTGGATCCAAACTGTTTAGAAAAATTATCACATATCCATTTATATTGTTGAAGGAGTTAAACCAAACAAGTTTTTTATATATTACATTTTTTTGTTATCATTGTACAGTCAAACCCCTCTAAACCGAATGTTCAATTTAGTATAAATATCAGTTTTGGAAACAGGTGCACTTAATGTAGGATGAAAGTCATGCAGAAAGCTTCTCTGCATTAAGCAGCCACCTACCTAAAATTATCTAAACTCTTTTCTACTAGAATTCCAATTTAGAGGGGTTCTACTGTATTATTTGAAGTTGGAAATTTCTAGCTCATCAATTTTTTGAGGGAATAAAGCCATGGCTTTGCCATAACCTTGGTGTCGTCATTGTCATTCCTGGCATTACCATTGTGCATAACCTTGACATTATTGCACAGTTTCGACACCTATCAATTTCCACACACTTCTTTACCATGATACTAGCTATGATCTGGTAAGGAACCATAACTCTTATCAGGCATATATACAGAGTTATGGTCCTGTAAAATATAGATTTTTACAGACTAGTGTTGGCATCTGCTGGTGGTGCTCTTGTTTTCAGAATGAAAGCCATAAAAAACCTTTGAGCTTGTGTAATGGGTAATCCATTAAAATTGTTATATTCAGAACACTGACAGGAGGTGTTTGTTTCTAATCTTGTGTATCCTTTAGGGGTGAATGTATGTTTACTTATATATCAAAATGTTATTAAAGGATCAGACAGAACTACTATTTATCAAGATTTTGTAATATTCACATACATTTACTGTTCTTTCCTCACATTCAATAGAGGTTGTTGCTAGACGTTATGGAAAAAAGGTGAACTATTCAGAGCCGCTCTCTATTTTACATTTGGATCATTTGAACATCGCCCCAAGTAAACAAGATAAATTGACAAATGGTGGCTTAGATATGTAAAAGCGCAAGTAATTTAGTTTGCGGTATGTCAATATTTAGTTAGCTTAACCTCACTGAAATATGTAATGTACTGGTATTAGAAGCAAAGATTAAGGGTTATTTGTATGTGTATATATATAGTAAAAGTGTTGAGCTTGACTACCACATAAACAAGAGTCACCAATACATCTGTGAGAAAGTTCATACAAAAAAACATTGGCTTTCACTACACCAATTTTTTATTATTGATAATATTCTTACAAATTTGAGAGCATTGAAAGGGAGGAGAACATTTTTATGTGCCCTTAGAATAAAGAGTTGAGATGCATTTGTTTTTAGAAGTCTGTTCTGTTTTTCTGAACTTCAGCATATATGATTAACCCTTTCCCTGTTGAATATTCATGTAAGAAATAATGATAACATGAATATTGTTACTTGATTTTTTTTTTATAGTGGCATAATTTTTATGTACACAGGAGATTTTTGTGTTGGTAGAAAATGTAGTCAGATCTACTATAATTCAGTAAACAAACAGAGCAGACCCAGATAAGATGGCTCCTATAGGAGCTGTCTGATCTGGGTCTATTCTGTTTGCAAAGGTGTGAAAAAGTGTTTATATGAGGGAAAGGGTTAAAAAGACTTTAGAATTCTATGACTGAGGCAAGTTCACAGTGTGCAACTTAATCTGATCTCAGGTCAATATGCCAAGGTCATAGTTTACATAGAGCGTGAATAACATTTTTCAAAGGGGTTGGGGTGACATTTCAAATAGTGATGTATAGATAGATTTATAAAATAACTCATCAGCCAAGAGTGAATAATGGGGAAGAATATTTAGCAGTATTCACATTGAAATGTAGATCTGTTTAACCCTTTAACCCTTTCCCTCATATAAACGTGTTTTCACACATCTGCAAACAGAGTAGACCCAGATCAGACGGCTCCTAGAGGAGCCGTCTGATCAGGGTCTGCTCTGTTTACTAAAGAAATTTGATAGATCTGTTTCTTTTATTCCTAAAATGACTAAAATGTTTCACCTTCCACATTTCATTACAACTGTTTTCTCCATGAAAATCCAGTAGGTATTGAAATTTGTAATAAACGTGGAACAGGGAAAGGGTTAAATCCGTTTTACACCTTGGCAAACAGAATAGACCCAGACCAGACAGCTGATATAATATAGATATGTATGTACAGATTCTGGCATGGTCAAAAATCCATGTGTCCATGTGCTAATACAACCAGTAATCTATTTGATATTCATGATGTCATAATTCTTACATGAATATTCATAGAGTTAAGGGTTAACCTTATTGCAGTTCATGTGTGTTGTCAATAGAGACAAACAAAATATCTGTTCATGAACAGACCATTTTATGTAATGATGCCACACATGTAAACATTTACTAAATGTAAATAATTTTCAGATACTGTTTTGATTTGAATTCAGTTTTAACTTACTTGAAGATACTTTAAAATGAAAGTATAGAGATTATTAATTTTGTACCCAATGGAAGGTTGATTATACTTTGTATTAGATTTTTTGTACAACCAAGTAATACATTCCATAATTATGGCCGTAACTTTTTTATTTAATAAGATATTCAGTACAATTTTTTTTTATATATATAATATCACCTTAACCCTTTCCTCCATAGGCTATTTTTAGATCCAACCTCTTTCAATTAATCTACCTGAAAGGAGCATTAACTGGAGAAAAGGAAAATTTGAGAATTTTGTAGTTTGAAGCCATTTTGATAAATAAAGCATTTTCTCTTATAGGAGCAAATGCTCTATTTATCACAATGGTTTCAAGAAGTGACTATTACAGAGGTGTAGAAAGGCGTATTTATGGAGGAAAGGGTTAATATGGAGATCAAGATCTGAAGCACAGATTAGAAAATGTCAAAACTTATAAGGCATATTGAATCAGAGAAAGTTTGCAAGTGGGCGTATCATGTACCGCACACGGTACTCTTGTTTGTAATTGCACTATGAACAATGGATTTTTCCCCATGGTAGAGACTAGAACAAAAAGAGTTACCTGATTTGGGTCTACTCTGTTTGCAAATGCATAATAACATGCTTCTTTGAAGTAAAGGATTAATGTTAATTTTTGTTTGATTTCAGATTACAGATTTAAGAAGGATGAAATATTCCGGCGGATGAAAGTGACCACATTTGTTCAGCTGGTAAGAATATTATTTTTTTTTATCCCATTCACTCAAAGGCTATTTTAAGACCTTGGCAAGCTCTTTAAAAGAAACTATTGAAAAGGAGCATTTCCTCTGAAGCAAAGGCTTTAATAATCAGAATGGTTAAAAAAAAAAGTGACTTTTACAGAGGCGTCAAATGGTGTCAATATGAAGGAATGGGTTAAAGTCGATGGTAGACAAGAAACTGTTTGACACTGTCATTGTATTGATGTTGTTTGTTTTATGAAATAGTGCAGCAGATAACAGTTTTTATGCCCCCCCAGATCTGATCGGGGGGGGGGGGCATATTGTTTTTGCCCTGTCTGTTTCTCTGTTTGTTTATCAGCAACTTTAACATTGGTAGTAACTTTTGAGCCAGTACAGATAGAGACTTGATATTTGGCATGCATATGTATCTCATAAAGTCGCATATATTCAGGGGTGACATGTCAAGGTCATCCTTCAAGGTCAGAGGTCAAATATATGGGTCAAATCACCGACTTTAACATTGGCCATAACTTTTGGACTAGTAGAGATAGAGACTTGATATTTGGCATGCTTGTGTATCTCATGAAGCTGCACATTTTGAGGGGTGTCATGTCAAGGTCAAGGTCATCCTTCAGGGTCAAAGGTCAAATTGTCTGTTTGTTTGTCTGTAACTTTAACATTGGTCATAACTTTTGAGCCAGTACAGATAGAGACTTGATATTTGGCATGCATATGTATCTCATAAAACTGCACATTTTGAGGGGTGATATGTCAAGGTCAAGGTCATCCTTCAAGGTCAGAGGTCAAATATATGGGTCAAATCACCGACTTTAACATTGGCCATAACTTTTGGACCAGTAGAGATAGAGACTTGATATTTGGCATGCTTGTGTATCTCATGAAGCTGCACAGTTTGAGGGGTGACATGTCACGGTCAAGGTCATCCTTCAGGGTCAAAGGTCAAATTGTCTGTTTCTTTGTCTGTAACTTTAACATTGGTCATAACTTTTGAGCCAGTACAGCTAGTGACTTGATATTTGGCATGCATATGTATCTCATAAAGCCGCACATTTTGAGGGGTGACATGTCACGGTCAAGGTCATCCTTCAAGGTCAGAGGTCAAATATATGGGTCAAATCACTGACTTTAACATTGGCCATAACTTTTGGACCAGTAGAGATAGAGACTTGATATTTGGCATGCTTGTGTATCTCATGAAGCTGCACATCTTGAGGGGTGACATGTCACGGTCAAGGTCATTCTTCAGGGTCAAAGGTCAAATTGTCTGTTTGTTTGTCTGTAACTTTAACATTGGTCATAACTTTTGAGCCAGTACAGATAGAGACTTGATATTTGGCATGCATATGTATCTCATAAAGCCGCACCTTTTGAGGGGTGACATGTCAAGGTCATCCTTCAAGATCAGAGGTCAAACATATGGGTCAAATCACTGACTTTAACATCGGCCATAACTTTTGAACCAGTACAGATAGGGACTTGATATGTGGCATGCTTGTGTATCTCATGAAGCTTCACAGTTTGAGGGGTGACATGTCAAGGTCATCCTTCAGGGTCAAAGGTCACCAACTTGAAATTGGCCATAACTTTTGAACCAATAGAGATAGAGTCTTGATATTTGGTATGCGTGTGTATCTCACGAAGCTGCACATTTTGAGGGGCAACATGTCAAGGTAAAGGTCATCTTTTAGGGTCAAAGGTCACCGACTTTAACATTGGCTATAACTTTTGAACCTGTAGTTACAGACTTGACATTTGGTATGCATGTATATCTCGTGAAGCTGCACAGTTTGGGGGTGACATGTCAAGGTCAAGATCATCTTTCAGGGTCAAAGGTCACCGACTTTAACATTGGCCATAACTTTTGAACCAGTAGAGATACAGACTTAACATTTGGTATACATGTGTATCTTATGAAGCTGCACAGTTTGGGGTGACATGTCAAGGATCAAAGGTCACCGACTTTAACATTGGCCAACTTTTGAACCAGTAGAGATACAGACTTGATAGTTGGTATACATGTGTTTCTCATTTGGCTGCACAGTTTGAGGGGTGACATGTCAAGGTCATCTTTGAAGGTCAAAGGTCACCAACATTAACATTTGAACCAGTAGATATACAGACTTGATATTTGGTATGCATCTGTACCCCATGAAGCTGCACAGTTTGAGGGGTGACATGTCAAGATCAAGGTCATCCTTCAGGGTCAAATATCATATCGAGGGGGCATAGTGTTTCACAAACACATCTTCTTGTAGATGACATTGACATAAGCATGCAAAGAGTTAACCCATTAATTCATGAATATTCATGTAAGAAACAATGACTTATATTTTTTATAATGACGCATGAACACAGGAATGCAGAATCAGATCTGTATTATTCCATTAGCAAACAAAGCAGACCCTGATTATACGGCTCCTACAGGAGTAGTGACGTCTGATTTTGATGTTCTCAGTTTGCAAAGGTGTTAACTGCTTACCTCATAGGCTATTTTTAGATCCAACCTCTTTAAACTAAATCTACCGAAAAGGAGCATTAACTAGAGAAAATGAAAATTTTAGAATTTTGTACTTCTGAAACCATTGTGATAAATAGAGCATTTGCTCCGTAGGAGCTACTAAGGAGTAAATGCTCTGTTTATCACAATGGTTTCAAAAAGTGACTTCTACAGAGACGTAGAAAGGCGTATTTATGGAAGAAAGGGTTAAAAGTATGGTAGTTTATGAAGTAAAGGGTTAAATCAAGTTTATAAAGAACTACAGAAAAGTAGAACTTATCGTTTATAGCTTCAGATTGTATTCATACAATATAAAGCATACCTTGAGGGGTATTATAAAAATAGTATTACTTGTACAATGTACATGTACATGTATTTAAATTTGAAATATTGAGTGTTTTTTAACCACTTGAATGAAGCTTTAACTGGCATTTGCAAACAGTGTAAACCCTGATCAGGGGATTTCTAGAGAAGTCCATCTGATCAGGGTCTGCAATGTTTGTTATTCAAAATTCTCCATTGCAAATTAGACCCTTTCATATTGAATGGACTTTACCATTAAACAATGATCCACCATTTCATTTTGAGAATGCCTCAATTAAGTGTTGATACATATATGCCCTGTGTATTTGACAGATTGTTCAAGTTGCTGAATATGAACACACTGGATCTATAGGTATGTTTACACATTGAGTACATTTTGGTATTTATTTATTATCTAAATTAGTGTCTGAAAGTTGCTTTTTAGCTCACCTGAGCACAAAGTGCTCAGTGTGTGTTTTTGTAATCGCCTGATGTCCGTCGTCCATCTGTGTGTGTCGTTCTTCGTCAGTCTTCAACAATTTGAACCTTTAAAAATCTTCTCCTCTGAATCTACTGGGTTCTCAACTTTTATCTTTGGCACATAACATCATCTATATGTCCTCTACAAACGTTATATAAATTATGTCCCTGGGGTTAAAAGTTGGCCCCGGTCTAGCAGTGACTAGTTTTCTATAGAAACATATAGTGAAAACTTTTAAAATCTTCTCCTGAATCTAGAAGGTTTTCAGCTTTCATATTTGGCATAGACAGTAAAACCCCTCTAAACCGGAATTCTAGTAGAGAGGAATTTAGATACTTTGGACAGGTGGCTGCTTAATGCAGAGTGAAAGTCATGCAGAAAGCTCCTAGAGAAGCTTTCTGCATGACTTTCACCCTGCATAAAGCTGCCACCTGTCCCCAAGACCGATAATTATATTAAATTTAACGTCCGGTTTAGAGGGGTTTTACTGTAGCATCATGTTCAGGTCCGCTACACAAGTGGTACAAAGTATTCCCCAGGGGTCAAATGTGGACCCACCTCAGGGCTGGCGAGTTTTCTATAGAAACATATAGTGAAAACTTTAAAAATCTTCTCCTCTGAAACTGAAAGGTTCTCATCTTTCATATTTGGCACACAGCATCATGTTTAGGTCCTCTACAAAAGTTATACAAATCATGCCCCAGGGGTCAAAATTGACCATGCTCCAGGGGTGCCTTGTTTTATATAGAAACATATTGTGAAAATTTTGAAAATCTTCTCCTGAAACTAGAAGGTTCTCAGCTTTCATGTTTGGCACATAGCATCATCTTGACATCCTCTAAAAAAGTTATATTAATTATGCCCCGAGGGTCAAATGAGGCCAAACCCAAGGGGTGGCCAGTTTTCTATAGAAACATATAGTGAAAACTTTGAAAATCTTCTCTGATTGTCTGGTGAGCAATATCAGGGCCATCATGGCGCTCTTGTTGATCATCTGCTGAAAGCAAGATGGCACTGAGAGGTCACTTCTCAGTCATCTGTCTGTCCATTTATACATCACAGTTTTTATTTGATTTACTAACTCTGGAAATAGTAAATTTTGTACAAAATTTCTATGAATTCCTCTATTTCGATTTCCTCTACACTTACACCTGCAGGTAATATAGTTGCATGTGCATATCTCATTTGTTGAAAGAGTGGCATAAAAAGAAATAGAAAATATGATATAATTGATGTAATCATGTATGCACAATTTTGAAGAAAATATAACGTAAGAAGTGAAGTTGACAATGATCTCTTATTTTTGGTAAAAACATCTTAGGTTTTATTGCTGAAAAACTGCTTGATTAATATTATGTTATATTTCCCTGTAGACAATGGGACTTATCGTCCAGACACAGCAGATGAGGAGGTTTACCAGATACAGAAAGGGGGTGGGGACAGGTCCCCTGCACCTTCCCTAGCTCTCACAGAGGGAGACTACGGTGTCCCAATCACAGAAACTACCCGGTCAACATTACAAGGGTAGGTATATGGATATGATAAATAGAATACAAGCTAGTGGAGAAAATGTGATTGTTTATCATTACACAAACAGTTTGCATCCAGGTGAGATGAGATGAGACGTCTCATCAAGAGCCAAGCTGTTGACTCTCTGACTGTATTTATTAACCCCTTCCTCCATAAATACGCCTTTCTACGCCTCTGTAAAAGTCACTTTATGAAACCATTGTGATAAATAGAGCATTTGCTCCTTAGGCAAATAGAGCATTTGCTCTATTTATCACAATGGTTTAAAAACTACACAATTCTAAAATTTTCCTTTTCTCTAGTAAATGCTACTTTTGGGTAGATTTATTCAAAGAGGTTGGGTCTAAAAATAGCATATGGAGGAATGGGTTAAGAAATAAAAATTAATTTAAATTTCAGAATGGCAGATGACAATTTTTGCAGACTAATTACACAGTTTGCAAAGAGTTAAGTAATTATTTGAATGTTAAAACGAGTGTATTGGCATCTGCAAACAGTGCAGACTTAGATCAGACAGCTACTAAATTGGCCCTCCTGTCAGGGTATGCACTGTTTGGTATTCAAGTGTACCCTTTCACACTGAATTGACATGGTATGTAACCCTTTCAATATTCAATATTCATGTCCGAAAATAATGACATCATGAATACTTATAAATAATCTGCATTTTACAATGGCATATGTACACAGGAGTTTGGGTGTTTGGTAGAAACAGTAGAGTCAGATGTATTATAATTTATAAGTGAACAGAGCAGACCCTGGTCAGATGGCTCCTACAAGTCAAAGTTTCACTATTCTGGCTCATTCTTCAGTTTTATAGTTAAACTTCGATATCTCGAACTTCAAGGGACCTTTCAAATTAGTTTGAGATAAAAGAAGTTTGAGTTATCCGATTTCTGATCTGGACAATTTCTTAAATTCACAGCTTAATGCAGATGTAAAGTAATGCTGAAAGCTCTTGCAAAGGAGCTTTCAGTATTACTTTACACCTGCATTAAGGTGTCACGCGTGTTTATAGATATGCATAGTTATACATTTTAGAGTAATGCTGTATTGAAAGTATTGGAAGGACTGAACATTTAGTTTGAGTTATCCGAAAGTTCCAGTTAACCGAGTTCGAGATATCGAAGTTCAACTGTAATTGCCAGAAAATTGATCTTTTTCCAATTGTCAAAGTAGAATTTGAGTATATACTCAGAGTGTCAAATGTTTAGAATTCTGATGAGCAGAGTTACTTGTCATCAGGATCAGAGTGGTGCACAAGAGTTATGACGAATTGTCCATAGAATTTTGCAGTGAGCCCTCGTTTTACAGTGTCATTCTTATGCTGTGATTGATATTTATATATTATGATATTTATATATTACGATTTTCACAATCATCTCTTGTTCAGTGTCATCAAAGGAGAGGGAGAATTAGACAGACACAAACATCAGCAGAGTGGACTGACAGACCTAAAAAAGAAAGTTCTTGATGGGTGCCCGTATCTGTTGTTAGACGTTCGAGATGCAGATTGCTACAACCAGTGTCATATCATCTCAGGTAGGATATTGTAGTAACAACCAGTGTCCAATCATCTTAGGTATGATATTGTAGCTACAACCAGTATTCCTATCATCTCAGGTAGGATATTGTAGCTACAACCAGTGTCCAATCATCTTGGGTATGATAATTGTAGCTACAACCAGTATTCCTATCATCTCAGGTAGGATATTGTAGCTACAACCAGTGTCCCTATCAAATAAAGGATGTGTTTTAAACAATTGATTCAAGCTATATATAAAAGAATTGTATATTTATTAAATGAGAACTGTAACTTCAGTATCCTCATAGTCAATATTAGTATAATACAATAACCATCACAGCTGTTTTCTATGGTGATAATGTATTTATCTTGCTTTGTTTTGTTTTCCAGCAATGAATTATCCATCAGCCATGCTGTCAAGAGCAACAAATTATGAAACTAAAGAGATGTTAGCTTTTGTATCCTTTGGAAGTTTCTTCATGAGATTATTGACTATAAAGTACTCTTGAATGAATCTAGAGGTTTTAAATCTTTCCAAATTTTTCCAAATTCAATACCTACTGAATTTTCATGACTCAAGTATTTATAATGGAAGGTGGGACATTGTAGCCAAAGAAAAAGGTGTGTCAAATTTCATTAGCAAACAGAGCAGACCCTGATCAGACAGCTCCTATAGTAGCCATCTGATCTGGGTCTACTCTGTTTGCAAATGCATGAAAACTCGTTTATATACGAAGGAAAGGGTTAATTAACAAAACTAAGGTATAATGCTCCTTTTTGGAGCTTTCTTTTGATATATTCATCCTACAGTAAGCTGCTGCATGTCATGTCGACCTACTTGAGAGACATTTCACTATGTAATAAATATCCACAACGTGATCTATGAGAAAGTGAGTCTTGCTTGATTTGGAAATAGTCTAGATCACTAGATCAGGACTTATCAGCTGCTTGTGTGATACTTCATCTTAAGAGATCAACTTTGATATTGTCGAATATTTTGTTGATCCTAATCAAATGCTGTATCTTTGATGCAGTCGCTTGTCTACACTTTTTCCCCAAGGGAGCCAGATCCTATACTTGTTTAGCAGATTTAATAAATTTCCCTATGTTTTCCTTGACTCGCTGCTCAGAGGAACCAATCAGGAAAAATAATCATTATATATGATGAGAATGAACAGCTAGCACCACACTGTGCCACCACACTAGTACAGAGGGGCTACGATAACATCTTCTTGCTCTCTGGTGGTAAGTCAAGTTACTTCTTTTCATAGACTCTCATGTTTGTAAGTCCTTTTACAGGCTACCGCTTTTACATCTAACTTTAATGTGATCCTATATGCCATAAATCCATCTTTTTATGCTCTTGCAAACAGAGTAGACTCAGATCAGTTACAAATCTGATTCTCTTCTGCCGTGGCAATAAATTTCCTTATTTTATATTTTTTGCTCCACTTTTTCAAAAAGTGGAGCTATTGTCATGACCCTCTCGTCGGCGTCGGCATCGGTGTTAAGGTCCTTTTCTCAGAAACCATCAAAGATATTTGGTTCATATTTGGTATGTATGTTTACTATCACAAGGGGAACCCATTTCACAAGGGTAGGTAACCCTAAAATCAAATTTGCTATAGTTGTGCCCCTTTTTCGACTTCGAATTTTCATTGTTGGTTAAGTTTTATGTTCAGGTTCATGTCTCAGAAACTGTCCAAGATATTTGGTTCATCTTTGGTATACATATTAACTATTACAAGGGGGGCCCATTTCACAAGGGCAGTTAACCCTAAAATTAATTTTGCTGTTGTTATCTCCCGTTTCTGACTTAGTCTTCAACTACACTATCCAGCACCTTTTTGTTAAGGTCCTTTTCTCAGAAACTATCAAAAATATTTGGTTAATATTTGGTATGTATGTTTACTATCACAAGGGGAATCCATTTCACAAGGGTAGGTAATCCCAAATTTTATTTTGTCATAGTTATGCCCCTTTTTCGACTTATAATTTTCATTGTTGGTTCAGTTTTATGTTCAGGTCCATGTCTCAGAAACTGTCCAAGATATTTGGTTCATCTTTGGTATACATATTAACTATTACAAGGGGGACCCATTTCACAAGGGCAGGTAACCCTTAAATTAATTTTGCTGTTGTAATCTCCCCTTTCTGACTTAGACTTCCACTACACTATCCAGCACTAAAGAAAGTGGAGCGCGCTGTCTGCGGACAGCTCTTGTTAATATAAGAATTTACATCATTTATAAGTGAAACACAGCTGGACATTTTTATTATTTAATTATTTTCAATAAAAACTGCATTCTAATCAGGCTATGCAGTGTTTACTTCCCAAATTGTTTTTCAAGATTATATCAACAAATGATTTCATCCAGAAACACCCTTCACTAAAACTGAAAATTGAAATCATTCAAAATAATATTTGGACGAGTTCACTGAGAATTTCAGGTGAAGATGGTTGGTTAACATTATAGCAGACCTTGTTGTTACAAGAGGAGATTCATTAGAGAAAGCAAGTTAACCAAATAGATGGCACTGGGGTATACAGTGTTATTTTGTAAACCCATCTTCTAATCAGGGTGTACACTTTTGGACACTCATAACATTTACAGGCCTTTTATCAAAATTAACAAACATTGTAGACCCTGATTAAACACATTGTTTCCAAATTGACAACTGATCTGGTTCTACTTTATTTACAAAGTAGCAAAGACGGCTGTTTTCATCATGGTGCTATGATTGTATCTGATGATGCAAGGTGGTCATGTTGTTACAATTTCATGGTATTTTCGTCATGTTTTGATATTAAAATGTTTTCAATTTTCTGTCATATTTTGTTATATTTTATAGGAATGAAAGTAGCATTCAAAATATTCCCTGAGGGTCTTCTATGTGGTTCACCACCCCCCATAGTACTGGACACAGCCCGCCCACCCTCAAAACTGGAGTCAGCGAACAAGAACAATTTTAGCCAAGATGACTTGGATAAAATAGAAATGTTCTTGGATAATGCTCTTTGTGATAAAAGTTCCGGAAGTAAGTAATACACTTAAGTAGTTTTATTTTCTACATATACCACACTATATATTGATACTAACTCTGCATGATCTTGGCAAACAGAAAAATGATGTTGAGAATTGTAGCAGACTTATTTAGTATGCAAAAAGTTGTAATAAAATTCCTGAGGTAGGGTTTGGGTGAGTGATGAATGAGGAAGGATAATTAGCCCTGCAACTCTTTTAACACTTAACCCATTACCTCATAGGCTATTTTTAGATACAAACTCTTTGAATAAATCTACTGAAAAGGAGCATTAACTAGAGAAAAGGAAACATTTAGAATTTTGTAGTTTGAAACCATTGTGATAAATAGAGCATTTGCTCCTATAGGAGCAAATGCTCTATTTATCACTATGGTTTCACGAATTGACTTTTACAGTCGTCAAAAGCTGTCAATTTGAGGGAATGGGTTAATGAATGATGAGTGAGGAAGGGTAAATAGCCTTGCAACTCTTTGACATTATGAATAATAACTAGATTAATTATTACTATGGCACATTAACACAGGAATTTTTGGCCATAGTCGAAACTGTAGAATCTTAATTATATAATTTCATAAGCAAACACAGTAGACCCTAATCAGATGGCTCCTGCAGGAGCCATCTGATCTGGATCTTCTCTGTTTGCAAAGAAACTGTAGAGTCAGACCTGTTATAATTTCATAACCCCTTGTGTAGGAGCTGTCTGATTAGGATCTGCTGTTTGTTAGCTCCACATTTTCAAAGAGTGGAGCTATTGTCATGACCCTCTCGCCGGTGTCGGTGTCGGCGTTGGCATCTAAAAGAACCAGAGACACGGCCACCCAACCATTGATAAGACAGCTTTTAGAACTTTATGTAAGATATGATGAAATGCTGCCAATGTGATTATATCATCACTTTTATAAGTAATTTATTAAATAATTCTGATTGCAGTATTATTATGTTTTTTAACGTTTGAACTGTATAAGAGTCCTTTTTGCCTCCTCAATGCACCTACCAAAGTTTTACATGATACATATTGTTTAAAACTCCTCCTCGGATTTGTTTGAAATCTTCAGTTTTATAAGGTGATGGATTTGTTTGAAACTTTCACAGATGAACAACATTGATATGTAGATGTAAGTAAAGTAAGGAATTCCAGCTATAATAATATTTGATAGAAACATGAAACTTTGTTGTTGCAAGACAGAGTTAGAGTTGCACACTGTAGAATCAAGTTACTCAATATTCAAAATGATTGATGTCATGTATGAATATTCATAATTAAAAGTAATACTGATATTTCTATTTCTACAGGTCGATTATCAAAAGCCAGCACCAATGCGAGTAGAATGAGCAGCTATTCCTCAGTAAAAGGCACAAAAGGGCCTTCAAGTGTAGCATCAGGCAGAGTTTCACATATAACACCGTTCAAATAATTATCAACTGTTTTAAAGTAAGCCTCTCTCAGTTTGTTATGTACAATAATAACTCTTTTAAACCTTTCCCTCACATAAACACGTTTTAACGCAGTTGCAAACAGAGTAGACCCAGATCAATCATACCTCTCCTATAGGAGCTGTCTGATCAGGGTCTGCTCTGTTTGCTTTTGAAATTTGATAGATTTGTTTCTCTACTTTCTAAATTGGCTACAATGTTCCACATTCGCTATTTCATTGTAACTATTTTGTCCATGAATATCAGTATTGAAGGTATTGAAATTTGGACTAAAGATAGAACAGGGAAAAGAGTTAACCCATATCCTACTGTGAAAAAATAATGTTTGCTTAAATTTGGATCTGGTGCCATTTTGACTACTGGGTACTGATGATTTGACCAAGCTTTTGTAAGTGTGAATCAAGTCAAGAACGCAGAATAAGGTTTGATTGATGGCAATTTGATGATGAGTTTTTGAAAGACAAAAGTAATGTAGTAAGCTTATACAGATGTTTATGCATTACTTTTATTCTCTGTTAACCCTCTCCCTCATATATACGTGTTTTCATGCATCTGCAAACAGAGTAGACCCAGATCAGAAGGCTCCTATAGGAGCTGTCTGATCAGGGTCTGCCCTGTTTGCTTGTGCTTTAACCTATTCCCTGATAGGCTATTTTTAGATCCTACCTCTTTGAATAAATCTACCGAAAAGGAGCATTAACTAGAGAAAAGTAACATTTTAGAATTTTGTAGTTTTGAAACCATTGTGATTAAAAGAGCATTTGCTCCTTAGGAGCAAATGCTCTACATGTATTTATCACAATGGTTTAAAAAAAAGTGACTTTTACAGAGGCGTAGAAAGGCGTATTTATGGAGGAAAGGTTATTTATGGAGGAAAGGGTTAATATAAGTATATGAGTGCATATGCTATTATAACAATTCATCTTATTAATATTCATGAGGTCATCATTTCATACATGAATATTTATTGAGTAAATGGTGAAATATAGAATTGAGCTTTCAAGTTCATCTCGCTTCACAAAATAGAATAATGTCCTCAGTAATGAAAAAAATAAATATTTTTAGATGAAAATAATATTTCAAAAATAGCTTCTATGACTATTTAAAGACTCTGATTGGCAATAGTCATCTATTTTAGATTCAGAAAGCCATTCAGAGCCTTTTAGAAGTTTATTCTTTTCACTAAGTTGTAGCTTAAGAAGATTTTACTGTACATATTAAATACTTGTTTGGTGAAAATGGTATAAAACTGAACTGATGGTACAAAATGAAACTCAAAGACTTTCAACTTTTCCCTGTTGTATATTAAATGACATGTAAGAAATAATGACATGATTACTATTTATTTACTGAATATCTGTAACGGCATATGTGCACAAGAGAATTTTTTGGTGTGAAAAAGCATTTATATAAAGGAAAGAGTTCAAACAATTGCCATTTAGAGTTTTATTTTTTCATGGTTTGGAATAACAAAGACAGTTACAGCTGATTGCTTGCTGAATAATTATGATAAAAATGGTAATAATAATAATAATGGTAAATCAGTCTAATTATAATAATTGTAACAGCTTTATAGTTCATAAATTAACATTTACGCTGTAATAGTCAGTAGGCTCCACAATAGTCTGTTTATTGATACATGCAAAGTATAAAATTGAAAATGCAGTAAAACCTCTCTACAACGGCCACTAAATTGTGTTAATTAGTTTGTAATTAGGGCAGGTGGCTGCTTAAAGCAAGGTGAAAGTAAAACAGAACGCTCCTATAGGAGCGTTCTGTTTTACTTTCACCCTGCTTTAAGCAACCACCTGCCATTCAGACAAAATAGAGACCTTTTTAGAGAGGTTTTACTGTATAAAACTTGCATAAGTATGTACATATATTTTATTCTTATTTTAATTATTACAAATTTGCCCCTAAATGCCCTTTAAATGTTTCTACTTGAAGTAGATACTCAGTATTTTCCTTTTCTGTTGATTTCAGATTTTCATACCATGGACAACACAAAATGCCAAGGGGAACAACTCTGACAAGAAACTATTTTGACGTCTACAAAGAGTGCTCTCACTTGTGAAACATTTTATCAGCGATGAATGAAGATAGAATAGTAAAGTCTAAACCCATCAGTATTTATTTCACTCTTTTGCTGTTGAATGTTGGCATGCCAGCTTAAACATTTAAATTCTATTTACCCTTTGAATTTGAGAAACAAGTTAACAGTGTAGAGCCTGATCGGAGATCCCTTCTCCTCAAGGTCTGCTCTGTTTGTCTTTTAATACTCTTTTGATTAAAGTTAACTATTTCAGACTGAATAGACTCAATCAATTGTTATACAATTATGGACAATTCATCATTTCAGACGGTTAATGAATAATTCATTATTAGGAATGAAATACTTAAACATTCCTCACATGTTTTAGCTTTATATGAATAGTGCCTTGAGATTGCTCTTAACCCTTTACCCCAAATATATTAATGTAAGAAATAATGACATCATGAATATTGATTAGCTGAATGTTTATAATAACATATGAAAACAAGTATTTCTTACCATGGCAGAACTGTAGACTCCAGTAAGCAAACAGAGAAGACCCTGATCAGATTGTCCCTACAGGAGTCGTCTGATCTGGTTGCACAGGCATTAAAAGAAAAAGAGTAAAGGGTTAAGCTTATTCAGGTCAAGGCAAAAGGCCCTGTTCACTATTTTATATTGAATATTCATGCACTGGTATTACTTGCATGGGATTTTTTAACTTTAATCCTTTCCTTCATGTAAACGCCTTTTCATGCCTTTGCAAACAAAGTAAACCCAGATCAGACAGCTCCTGTAGGATCCATCTGATCAGAATCTGCTCTACTTGCAAATGAAATACTTGTAAATGTGACTACAGTTTCTACCAATATCAAAACCCTGTATACATATGCCATTATAAAAATTCAGATCATAAATATTCATGATGTCATTATTTCTTCGAGGAATATTGAATAGGCAAAGGGTTAATGGATTGGTTTTGTTACTGACCATTTGGTTTAACATCTTGTACAGTTAAAACTCTCTGAACTGGACATTCAAATTACTAATTACTATCACTGCTGGACTTTACTCCATAAATACTCCTTTAAAACTTTTGCATACAGAGAAGACCCAGATCAGATATTTCCTGTACATGCTGTCTGATCAGGTTCTGTTCGGTTTGCTTATGGAGTAGTATAGATATGATTCTAGAGCTTCTGCATTAGTGAAATTTCCGGTCTTCATGTGCGTTTATAAATATCATCTAATTAATATTAATTCATGGTTTCTTGTATAATTATTCATTGTAGTATAGGGTTAAGATAGTTGGTTGCTTAATTCAGGGTGAAGGTCATCACAAAGGAGCTTTTAGCATGACATACACCCTGTATTAACCTATAACTGATTCTTATATTAGCATATGAACACATGAAATTTGGGCCAATGCAGAATCTCTATACTTCCTCAAGCAAATTGAGCAGACCCTGTTCAGACAGCTCCTGTAGGAGCTGTCGGATCAGGGTCTGCTCTTTTTGCAAAGGCATTAACAGGCTTATATACGGCGCAGACGGTTAAGCAGCCTGCCTGCCTGAAAAGATCTGAATTGTGCTTTATTAAATTTCCAGTTAAGAGATGTTTTACTGTGTATAAATCATATTATGATGGTTTAAGTTTTAGAACTATGAGGCATGCATGATGTTTTTCAGTCTTTTTTTTATACATAGATTTGTTTGGAATAATTTTTGCTCAAACCTGCACCTAGGCTACAATCGGGGTGCAGTCTTTGTAAACATGGAAATATGTTATGTGCGGAGTAGAGTACATATATACTATCAACTACTGAAGTATGTACTGTATATTGAAAATTTGCCTTGTGAGAAAATCATGCTTTGAGAATTAGACTGTAGAGGCAGTGGTTCACGGCATTAGTTTGAAATCAAAATCAGAAACATGGACATGTCATGAAATATATGGCTGTTAATGATTTTATTGGCAGAAAACATTTTGTAACAGAATTTTTCTGCATATCTTAGCGAGTTGTTATCATTGCAGTAAAACCTGATTTAAATGACCATTAAAAATAAGTCTTAATTCTAGGTCTTTAAGGCAGGTGGCAGCATAATGCAGGTTGAAGTAATGCAGAAAGCTCCTATAGGATCTTTCTGCATTATTTTGCCCTGCATTAAGCAACCACCTGTTGTTTAAGACCTATGTTCAATCAATCAATGGTCACTTAAAACAGATTGTTTTGTATGTCATTATCATGCAGATCTACTTAGCCATGTGTTACATTATTATTGTGTTCTCATTCCAGACATTTACTTTATCTGGCTAACCCTCAAGACTTTGTTCATATTGCTGTGTTTGTAGTGAGCTGTAAACACTTATCCTTCTGTAAGACATGATATCTACTGACTCTATAATCTGGAGAAATTTGATTCCAAAAAGTAGTCACAACATTGGGTAAAAAATATCCTGTGTTCATGTTCCGTGATAACAATTCAGCAAACAGATATTAATGATGTCATTATTTCTTACATAAATATTCATCAGGAAAAGGGTTAAAGATTCACTTACTTTAAAGTACATGTAGTCATTTACACAGATGTAAACAATTTATGAGCAATATGATCGTGTTCTCCATAGGTGTGTGTGAAAAATGTTTTATCATGAGTACTTGTTTGTCATTCCTTGGACTGCAGTTATTAGCTAGAACTAGAAAGAATCTGCAATGGGAAACACATGAATTATATTACACTGCATGTTTATGTAATTTGTTAATTATACTTTTAAAGAATTTAAAAAATACCAAGAACCTCATCTCATTTGTTAGAGATTCACAAAATCTTACAAACTGAAATACGAACTTCCTTCACTCTGAAAACATTGTTTGAATATATTTTATAGAAATTCCATGTACATGTGATCACTTGTTTATATAGAGCACTTTTTGCAGATTTATGATTATTCATGTATAATGAAATTGCTTCAAGATAAATATGTGTACAGCAATGGAAGTCATTGTGTCTATTTATTATATTTTCAGCATAAGATTTCAAGCTTCTCAGGTTTTTATTGTAAAGGTTGAAGTCATGTTATAAAATGCTGGATGTTGACATATTGCTAGGACCAAATCCCTTTACCTCATAGATCCACATAGAAATGGTAGACAGTTGTACTTCTAGAATTGAAGCAGACAAGGTTTGCAAACCAAACTTGTTTAGTGTTGAAATGGCTAAAATTCAAATAACTTTTTTCAACACTAATACCAATCTGATCAAGGGACATGGAAGTTATTTCCCTTTAAAAACTTTTGTATTTAGTAAACCATAAACATACATGTACTCTCTTAACCCTTTACTCATACAATGTATATTCACATGTTAATATCTTTGCAAACCAGAGTAGACCAGTCCAGACAGCTCCTGTAGGCATTGTCTGATCAGGGTCTGTTGTGTTTGTTTATGGAACAGTATACATGTAGATTTGATTCTATAGTTTCTGCAATGGCTATAATTCCTGTGTTCATGTGCTATTATGAAAACTAACCTAATCAATATTTATATAATTATTTTTCTTTACATGAATATTTCTGGAGTAAAGGATTAAACATTTGCTTGCAGTGCTTTTGTTTTTCCAAAGTTTGTGAATAGTTATGACTCAGAAAAATTGAAAGACATGTGAGCTATCAGCCATTAGACCTATAAGTCATTAGACCTGTGAGCTATGAGTCATTAGTCCTGTGAGCTGTTAGCCCTATAAGCCATTAGACCTGTGAATCATTAGACCTGTTAGTTATGCGTCATTAGACCTGTGAGCTATTAGCCCTATCAGCCATTAGACCTATCAGCCATTAGACCTCTGATCTATTAGCCCTATAGGCCATTAGACCTATGAGCCATTAGACCTGTGAGCTATTAGCCATATAGGCCGTTAGACCTATGAGCCATTAGACCTGTGAGCTATTAGCACTATAGGCCATTAGAACTATGAGCCATTAGACCTCTGAGCTATTAGCCCTATAGGCCATTAGACCTATGAGCCATTAGACCTGTGAGCTATTAGCCCTATAAGCCATTAGACCTATGCGTCATTAGACCTGTGAGCTATTAGCCCTATAAGCCATTAGACCTGTGAGCTATTAGCACTATAGGCCATTAGAACTATGAGCCATTAGACCTCTGAGCTATTAGCCCTATAGGCCATTAGACCTATGAGCCATTAGACCTGTGAGCTATTAGCCCTATCAGCCATTAGACCTATGAGTCATTAGACCTGTGAGCTATTAGGCTGTATTAGCCCTATCAGTCATTAGACCTATGAGGCATTAGACCTCTGATTTATTAGCCCTATAGGCCATTATACCTATGAGCCATTAGAACTATGAGACATTAGCCCTATGAGTCATTAGCTGTATCAGCTGTTAGCCCTATAAGCCATTAGCATTTTGAGCCACTAGACCTATGAGCCATTAGCCATATGATCTATAAGCCCTATAGACAATTAGACCTATGATCTATTAGCCCTATAAGCTGTTAGCTCTATGAATGTTGGAAAAGGCTCCTTGAGGATTTATTCACACTACTTTAGCAAATCTTATCCTGTCATACCAAATGTACTCTACTGTTTAACAATGTAGGATTAGTCTGCTGCAACATTTTAACATTCAGAGGGCTAACCATTCAAATACTGAATTTTCAAAATGGAATTGTTCATCACTGTTTAACCCGTTCCCTCATAGACTATTTTTAGATCCAACCACTTTTAATAAATCTACCGAAAAGGAGCATTAACTAGAGAAAAGGAAAATGTTAGAATTTAAATTTTTGTAGTTTGAAAACCATTGTGATAAATAGAGCATTTGCTCCTATAGGAGCAAATGCTCTATTTATCAAAATGGTTTCATAAAGTGACTTTTACAGAGGCGTAGAAAGGCATATTTATGGAGGAAATGGTTAAAGATAAGAGTTAATTCAGTATAAATGTGCAAGAGGATTTAGAATGACAAACAGTGCAGACCCTTATCAGGGAGCTACTCCTAAATGCTCTCTGATCTTGGTCTACAAGGTTTGCAATGCCAGTGCATATTACCAGCATTCAAAGAGTTAAACATGATTAATGTTATTACAAACATGTTAACCCTTTACTCCATGAATATTTATGTAAGAAATAATGACGTCATCAATATCAATAAGATTTGTTATAACAGCACATTGACACAGGAATGTTTGACCATGGCAGAAACTGTAGAATCATATCTGTAATATATCACAAGCAAACAGGGAAGACCCTGATCAGGCGGCTCCTACAGGAGCGGTCTGACCTGGGTCTACTCTGTTTGCAAAGTGTAGAAAGGCGTATTTATGGAGTAAAGGGTTAAACTTTCTTGCACACAATGATCGGTAAGGTAGCACAAGCCTATGTGTGACTCCTCATCAGTTATAAAGTCCCTTTAACCCTTTACTTCATGTATAGCCTCATAAGAGTTAATTTCTTCATGAACATTAATTAGCTTTATATATTGTTATAATGACACAGGATTTTGTACATTATAGAAAATGTAGAATAAGATCTATACAATTCTATGAGCAAACAGAGCAGACCCTGGTTAGACCACAGGAGTCATCTGATTTGGGTCTACTCTGTTTACAAATGTGTAAAGATGGTGTAAAGGGTTAAAACAGTATTTTATTGTATAACAATATATCCAGCATTTCTTGGTTATAAGTTTTGTGCTGTTAACTGCAGATTGACATTTTTAGAAAAGCACATGTGAATGTTATATTTGGATGAAAGAGACCTTCTGACTGCATGTTGTAGATTCTTTTTGCTGTGTGTGAATGGCAAATTAGCCATTGTCTGGTTGTAAAAAGTGTTAATCTGCTCTAACTCTGATCTTGATCAAATGAACTTAATTCAGTTTTGTTCACACTTTTAACCCTTTCCCTCATATAATTTGCAAACAGAGTATACCCAGATCAGATGGCTCCTGTAGGAGTCGTCTGATCAGGGTCTGCTCTGTTTGCTTATGAAATAATATAGGTCTGATTCTACTGTTTTTGACACAGCATAAAATTCCCTTGAAAATTTTACATTCAGGTATTAAGTATTCATGATGTCATTATTTCTTACATAAATATTGAACAGGTAAAGGGTTAACCCTGTCCCTGTTTTCTAAGTTTATTCCAAATTTCAATACCTACTAAATATTCAAGGTCAAATTAAAGAACAAGATCTATCAAATTCTATTAGCAAACAGAGCAGACCCTGATCAGACAGCTCCTATAGGAGCCGTCTGATCTGGGTCTACTCCGTTTGCAAATGCGTGAAAACACGTTTATATGAGAGAAAGGGTTAAAAAAAAAAACTGCTTACTGAATGTCATATAGCATGGATCCTTATGAGATGCTAACTTCTTATTATGTGTCTTTTCTGAATCCAAGCTGTTTGCAGGTTATCCTTAGCAGATTAAGGGCTAGTAAGATTATTGTGTGAGTTCCAGATTGCCTTTATATGTGTCTAGTGGTTGATTGATTTCCATGGTAAATGTATGAATAGCTGATTCATTGATCTTTGTTTTCAATGTACAGTAAAACTCCTCTAAACTGGATGTTCAAAGCACTATCAGTGCTGATCTTTAAAACAGGTGGCAGCTTAATGCAGGCTGGAAGTCACATCGAAAGCTCCCTATGGAGCTTTCAGCATGGCTACCATCCTGCATTAAACAGTTACCTGGCTAAATTCTTCTTTATTAAAATTCAAGTTTAGAGGGGTTGTACTGTTTTATTCTTTTTAGTTTGTTGAAAAGAAATCTCTGAAAGAAATCTCAGAAGAAAAAAAATCTCTGAAAGAAAATCTCAGAAAGAAATCCAAGCATAACCTATATATACTGCTGAAAAAACTCTGACTGTTCAGACTGATCTGGAGCAGTGTTTAGTTTTATCCAGTTCATTCAAGCTGCCCTTGACCTACTAACAGTGTCAAACAGCTTGGGTCCTGATGAGACAAGATAACAAATCTGATTAACCCTTTCCTCCATAAATACACCTTTGTACACCTCTGTAAAAGTCACCTGTTGAAACCATCATGATAAATAGAGCATTTGCTCCAATAGGAGCAAATGCTCTATTTATCACAATCGTTTCAAACTACAAAATTATAAAATTTTCATTTTCTCTAGTTAATGCTCCCTTTTGGTAGATTTATTCATAGTGGTTGGATCTAAAAATAGCCTTTGGAGTAATGGGTTAAGTTTAGAATACTGAGCTAATTTTCGTTTGGTCCAATGGTTTGATGTGATACCAAGTTATTTTAACATTATCTTATCTGATTCCAAGCTGTTTAGATTATCATGAATTTATCCATAGTAGGCAATAGGTATTCATTTGTATCAACCTAAAACAAAAATTTAAGAGTGACAGGTGTTCAGTCAGTGAGGTAAAATACATTTATGTAATATAAGTGTAGAGACTACACATACAAGATATATTTATATATTGTGTTTTGAAAATCTCATACAGTTAGAGCAATTTAGCAGTGCTTAACCCTTTCCTTCATATTAATGCGTTTCACACCTTTGCAAACAGAGAAGACCCAGATCAGAAAGCTCCTACAGGGTCTGCTCTGTTTGCTTATGAAATTATAACAGATCTGACTAGTGTTTCTACCAGTAACAAAAAACTACATTTGTCATTATAAAAAAAAAATCAGCTAATAAATATTCATGATGTCATTATTTCTTACGTGAATATTCAACAGGGAAAGGATTAACCCTTTCCTCCATGAATATTCATGTAGAAAAAATAATGACACCATGAATACTAATTGATTTTTTCTAAGAACAAATGAACTCCAAAAGGTTGGACCATGGCAGAAACTGTAGAATCATATCTTTATTATGTCGTAAGCAAACAGAGCAGACCCTGATCAGATGGCTCCAATAGGAGCCATCTGATCTGGGTCTGCTCCGTTTGCAAAAGCGTAAAAAGGCATATTTATGGAGTAAAGGGTTAGATAGATAAGAATGTGTATATAAACATCATAGTAGTTTGTATAACTTGAAATGCATGTAAATATTTATTCTGTAAATACATTTTATTGAGAGAAAAAGGCTGTATCATCCTATGCCTTGATATATTTTTGCTTTTCAATAAATTATTGAGAGTGTTTATGTGAAGTATTTGTGTCTTTTAAAATCGACTATCGTGAATATATTAACCCCTTTTCCATAAATACACCTTTCTATGCCTTTGCAAACAGAGAAGACCCAGATCAGATTGGTCCTGTTGGAGCCCTCTGATCAGGGTCTGTTTTGTTTGCTTATGGAATAGTATAGATACGATTTTAAACTTTCGGCCATGGCCAAAATATCATGTGCAATTATTAAAAGTAATTTAATTAATATTCCTGATGTCATTATTTCTTACATGAATATTCATGGCGTAAAGGTTAATAAACAGTAGAACCTATTATCAGCTACTATCTATTGAATAAATATAGTGATCTTAAGCTGATGAATATTCACAATAGACTCCACCCATTGTGAATAATATTATTAATATATTATCATGATGATATATGAACATATAATAGTGAATGTTGATTTGCTAATTTTCTAATATTGTTATGTAAAACAAGTGAATACATTACTATAACAAATAGTGTAAAATCACACCTAAGATATTCTATTAGTAAACTGAACAGACTCGGATCAAACTGCTCCTCGATGGGCTGTATGGTCTGGGTATACTCTGTTTTCAAAGGCGTCAAACTGCATCTCTATCAAGTAACTGGTTAAATGGCTTCTTAACCAATTCTTTCATAGGCTATTTTTAGATCCAACCTCTTTGAGTAAATCTACCGAAAAGGAGCATTTACTAGGAGAAAGGGAACATTTGAATTCAGAATTGTGTAGTTTGAAACCATTGTGATAAATAGAGCATTTGCTCCATTGGGGCAAATGCTCTATTTATCAATGCTTTTGAAAAGTGACTTTAACAGAGGCATAGAAAGGCGTATTTATGGAGGAAAAAGTTATTGAAGAATGATAGTACATTGTATAGTTTTTGCTGTATCTGCCTGTTTGAAGACAACTTTAATGTTGGTGATAATTTCGTAGCCGTTGGACATACATACTTCAAACTTGGCATGCATGTGTAACTTATGGTGGCAAACATTTTTAGGGGTGAATTATTAAGGTCAAGGTCATATATCAAGGTCAAAGGTCAAATTTATATTGGCAGTAATCGGGGGCATAGTGTTTCATAAACACATCTTGTTTATAATGACATGAACACAAAGTCATAACATTTTTGCTCAGAAAGAAACTGTAGAACTGTAGAATCAGATATATAGTATATCACAAGCAAACAGAGAAGAACTTGATCAGATGGCTCCTACAGGAGCCATCTTATCTGGGTCTACTCTGTTTGTATGAATGAAAGGGTTAAACTACCATTTGTTAAAATTAAACTATAAGTGGTTGCTTTATAGAGGTCTTGCTGTAATTTTTAACAAGTTACTTAAGCCACATAATATTATTTCCTCCATAAATACGCCTTTCTACTCCTCAGTAATAACCACTTCTTGAAACTATTGTGATAAATAGAGCATTTGCTCCTATAGGAGCAAATGCTCTATTTATCACAATGGTTTCAAACTACACAATTCTAAAATTTTACTTTTCTCTAGTAAATGTTTCTTTTGGGTAGATTCATTCAAAGAGATTGGGTCTAAAAATAGCCTATGTGGGAATGGGTTAAACCCCTATCCTGCCAATCACAACCTAACCATCATTTGCAAACAGCTGGTATCGAGTTATTCTGTGTCTCATCAGGATCCAAAATGTTTGACACTCGGTCAGTAGTTACTGGAAAGCTTAAAAGAAATGCAATTAAGTAAATCTTGCTTTATATCAGAGGTTGAGCAGACATTAGTGTTTTGGCAGGATAAGTGTTAAGCAAAAATGAAAATGGAATTTTAAGTTACTTCCCCATAGAGTCCCTTCACACGTGTTTACAGATTAATTTCTTTTTTCTTTTCTCGGGCATTAAGATAAACCTCATTATAGATAGGTACACATTTTTGTCAGTGAAATTGATCTTTTGTTTGGAAGGCAACATATGGTCAAACAGCATCAAAGACATGATTGAATTAATTGTTCATGGATATAGTTACAATATACACAGGGTTTCATACGTGTAAAGTATATATAACTGGATATAACCATTCTCCAAATAGGATTGCATTGACTTTCTGTTAGGCCCAAGATGTTACCATTGATTTAACATTTCCCAACAACCGTCCCTCATAAAATCTTGATTAGGCTTTTGTTCCTGCACAGGTATTGCTGCATACCAGAAAAGAATCGTGATAAAAACTCACAACATATGTTCCCAAGCTCCCAGCAACATTTGTTTGGTCAAAGTCACAGTCTACCAGCATCCAAACTGTAATACCATATGCACTTTAAATAATCTTACAGCTGATCTCTCCACACCACCGGCTAGTAAGACAATATAAGTCACTCTGGCACTGTTTGATTACTTTAACCCTTTAATGTACATTTTAACACTTTTGCAAACAGTAGAACCAGATCAGACAGCTCCAATAAGAGCCGTCTAATCAGGGTCTCCTCTGTTTATGAAATAATACAGATGTGATTCTACAAGTTCTTGCCATGGCTAACATTTCCTATTATCTTGTACCATTATTGAAACGTATCTAATTAATAACAATGTTGTCATTATTTCTGACATGAATATTCATGAGGTAAAGAGATAAATGAAAGCAATGGAGTAGCGAAGAGTGCAGACCCTGATCAAACTGATCCTTCAGGAACACTGTCACCTGGGTATACATGTAGAGTAAAAACCCTCTCATGCGACCACCAAAAAGAGGTATGATTCTGGGTGGTAGAGGCAGGTGGTTGCTTAATGCAGGACAAAAGTAATGCAGAAAGCTCCTCTAGGAGCTTTCTGCATTACTTTTGTCCTGCATTAAGCAACCATCTGCTTATAAAGACACCAATGTTTATCCATTAAGTGGTCGCATTAGAGGCGTTCTACTGTGTATGATTTACTTAAGTTTATCCGAATATTTAGGGTAATTACAGAGTGTAATAATTGCAATTATCACATTTCCTTAATGAACATTTATTGATTATTTATGAATATTCATTAACCCTGCTAATGGAATTTGATAGATTTGTTTCATTACTTTCTAAAATGGCTACAAATGTGCCACCTTCCATATTTCATTATTATTTCATTATTACTATTTTGTCCACGAATATGCAGTAGGTATTGAAATTTGGAATAAATATAGAAGGGGGAAATGGTTTAATTTTTAAAAGTCAATAATTTAAAAGGGAATTGTTGACTTAGACAAAAGCTGTAGAATCATGTCTATATATTTTCTTAAGCAAACAGAGCAGATCCTGATTAGAGTGCTCTTACAGGAACCATCTGATCTGGGTCTACTCTATTTGCGAATGCATGGAAAGTCATTATGAGGGAAAGGGTTAATTTTGATGGTTTCTGTCCATAAATTGAATGAGTGACTGCATGGAGAAAATGACACACCAAATGTACAAATGATGTAGAGCCGGATCAGCTGTCACATTTCAAAATATTCAAACTGTTTTCTTTTTCTATTATTTTTTACCTCATACTGACAGTAGCAGTCAATTAAAATATGGCTAGGACTGACCATTTCTTATTTTCCTGTCCATTTATATCAGTTGTCAGGGATATTATTTTACAAGTGCAATGTTATATGATCTACTAACATACTTTAACCCTTTACTCCATGAATATTCATGTAAGAAGTAATTTCAATATGACTGCTAATTAGATTAATTTTTAATAGGACATCGACAAAGGATTTGTTTCCATGGCAGAAACTGTAGAACCATATCTATATTATACCATAAGCAAACAGAGCAGACCGTGATCAGACGGCTCCTACAGGAGCCGTCTGATCTGGGTCTACTCTGTTTGCAAAGACGTTTTTATGGAGTAAAGGGTTAACCTTGTGAATGCTGATGACAAACAGTGCAGATCCCTAGAGGAACCAGCTGATCTGGGTCTACACTGTTTGCAACTGTCACTTCACTGGTTCCCAGCATTCAAAGCTTTAAAAACTGCCTTCCGCTTGCCAATATGCAGATAGTGTAATAAGCATTGACAAAAAAAGCAGTGATGTAAGCATATTGAGAAAAAAAAAAGTTGTCCCAAAATTACTCATGACAGTTTGATATGTTATTATACTTACATTCGCTGTTTTTATATATAATGTGTTGCTTGATTAACCTACTTACACTTAACCCTTTCCTCCATATAAACGCCTTTTCACACGTTTGCAAACAGAGTAGACCCAAATCAGACGGCTCCTACTGGACCCGTCTGCTCTGTTTGCTTATGAAAGTACCTATAATAGATCTGACTCTACAGTTTTGTCAAATACCAAAATATCCTGTGCTCATACGTGTATGCCATTATAAAAAAATAGCTTATAAATATTCAGCTACATGTAATCAGCATTTTCAGCCAATCTCTGTGTGTGTGTGTGGGGGGGGGGGGGGTGTCAAGAAAAAAATATGTGCTATTGTCGTAACTCCAGCATCTGCGTTGTGATCTGAAAACTTCAACGTTGTCTATTAGTTCTTTACACTTCATGCAAACTTTAATGAAACTTCATAAACTTGTTCACGGTCAAAAAGTCTACAATCGAACATGCAAGCCTTGGCACCTGCATGTGGTGCTCTTGTTTATATGAATATTCAAGGGTTAATTGTATTTACTGACAAAAGGTGAGCTTTTAAATATTTAGCTTATACCATTTCATACAGTAAAATCCGCCTATAGCAGCCATTGAATGAATACAAGTAAGTGTCTTTACAAGCAGATGCCTTCTTAACACTTTACCTCATGAATATTTATGTAAGAAATGATGACGCCATGGATATTTATTAGCTGAACTTTTATAATGGCAAATGAATACAAGATTTTTTTTGCCAAGGCAGAGACTGAAAATGAGGAATCAACCAGGTTCCATGCTTATAAAACTTTTTAGTTGAGTCTGAGTTCGTTCACAAGTATTTGATTGGTCAGATTTGAGCCTCTGGCTCAAATCCGACCAATCAAAAGCTTGAGAAAAAACTCAGACTCAACTAAAAAAGTTTTATAAGCATGGTCCCTGTATCATTTCAAACTGAGCAAACATATGTAAACTGAGCAGACCCTGATCAGATGGCTCCTATCTGAGTTGGGGCTGTCCTGTTTGCAAAGGTGTGAAAGTGTATCTCTATCCGGTATATGGAGAGGTTTAGAATATAAGCTTCAACAGAATAAATGTGTCTGGGGGGATTTGCAAACAGTGTAGACCAAGACATCTCATAGATGTGGTGTCTAATCATGACTATCACCCTACATTAAGCAGCTATCGGCCTAAAAAGGCATCACTTCGTCATTATTTAAATTTCGATGTACCGCGTATTTACTGTTTTAATATCTAAATCAATTATTTCTCAGCCAAAACGATATCTTTGTTGTTGGAACACATTTGAACCACCCCAGAAAGAGGATTATAATAAATCCAAGAAGATAGAGTTTGGCAGAGAAATCTGAAACTGTTTGGCCTATATTTCATAAATACTGTTGTTCCTGTTTGGGTCTACGCTGCTTGCAAATCATTCTCTTTATTGTGGCGTCTCTCAGTTGTGTGCATGGAAAGATTGAAAGGAAGACTGGATACCCCGTAGCATTGAACGTGTACGTGTTGTTAGTTGATCTCGTATGTCGGTGTTCAGAATTCACTGTTTTAATCTCTATACTATGAATAATGTGTCTGTGATGAATAAATTCATGCACACTTGTTATCTTCTCAATAGTTTTTACCAATCCCAATGTGTTACTACATGTACATGTACATCATTAACTCTTTACCCCGTGAATATTCATGTAAGAAATAATGACCTCATGAATATTCAATAATTAGACTAACTGTTATAATAGCACATGGACACAATTCTTTTTGTCCATGACAGAAGCTATAGAATTATACCTTTATTATATCATAAGCAAACAGAGCAGACTTTGACCAGGCGGCTCCTATTAGTGCTGTCCGATCTGGGTCTACTCTGTTTGCAAAGACATAGAAAGGCATATTTATGGGATAAAGAGTTAATTCATTATCTGGCGAATCTGTGATTAATGTTTAGATCCAGATGAGACACTGGTCCCCTAGTGTCTGTTATTGAGAGGTGGAGCTGTCTGTGTTTTGAAACATGAAGCGGATATAATAGCATACAGGATTGATTTAGTGGCCAGCGGATTAATTAGTTCATTCAGAGTGCTTTCCGTTAAGTATTAGCACACTACAATCGAATTGTTAATTGCCATTAGTAGGTGCTTGCAATCCTGATGAGACGCCGAGTTGCACGACGTCACATCAGGATCCAGACTGTTTGATACCCAGATTGTATATTTGTAGAAAATCGAATATATCTTGTACTTTGAAAATTAAGTGAAACAAAAATTGTACTAACAATTTTGTATTTCAGCAGACTAAATGTTAAATACTCAGATTTATTTATGGTAGGTTAACAGGGCCAGACGTTTGGGTGTAGAATTTTAAGCAGCTGTAGTAACTGGGTGTTGATGCCCTGTCATGTTTTGTTATATGTTAATGATATAATAAGTCTGATACTCTTTCGCTGCCACGTATTGTCGTCTGCAGACATTTTCGTCTGCTTTAGTTTTCTTTTTAAATGTCTTCCTTTTTGTTTTTAAGAATACAATGACAGTGTCGAAACGAGTGTCTAAAGGAGCCCAGCTATTTTTGGAAGGCAACCTTTGATCTAACGCCGGTGTAATTTGTAAAAAATGCCATAGTACATGTATATAAAACTGTATGTCACTGTGTCGTCTGCACAATGTTGCAGCGTGCTTCAAATATCATTATTTTAATGTTTTAGAACTAAAGTGACAAACAGTTTTGATCCACATGTGAAGCCGAGTTACTCGGCGATTCATATAGTAATCACAGATTCGCCATTGGCAGGGATAGATTTAACCCTTTCGCTGTTCTGTATTCATGTAAGAAATAACATCATGGATATTTATTAACTCATTTTTTATAATATAAACTTTTCAAGGGGTATATATAATGTCAAAAAGAAAACAGAGCAGACCCTGATCAGATGGCTCCTATAGGGACCGTCTGATCTGGGTCTATACTCTGTTTGCAAACGTGTGAAAAAGGCGTTTATATGAAGATTTTACATGCTGAATAAATTTCGTCAAAAGAAGTCTTTTGATGCAGAATTCGAAGCAGACCTTGCTTCAGTTGTTTTCGATAACGTAATGTCTATCAGCTAGTTAATCCAAGTGAGATATCGAGTTGCTAAACGTCTGATTTGGGTCCAAACTTCATGAATTTGCAAGTCTTATCATGGCCCCGTGGTTATAAAACTTTTTTGATTGAGTCTTGCTCAGAATCTGACCAATCAGATACTTGAGAATGATATCAGACTCAGAAGTTTTATAACATTGGGTCATGGTCTCGTGTAAGAGTTAGTTAGACCTGTAAAAATAATGGCATGAATATTAACCCATCCATTCCCATGTTATAGTGAAAAATCGTCCAGATCTTACTTTGGAACCAATCCGTTTTTTCCTGTGGAGGGGGCAAAATAAACAAAATATTCGCATTGACATCGATGGGCTCAGCAAACCTTGTAGACACTGCATGCCTAATGGGGTTTTGGCAAGGCTGAACTGTAGAATCAGACCTTCATAATTATATAAGCAAACAGAGCATACCCTGGTTAGATGGTTTCTGCATGGGCCGTCTTGTCTGAGTGTTCTCTGGTTACAAAAAAAGTTAAAGGGCGTGTGTATGGAGTAAAGCGTTAAAAGAGAAAAGCTTATTCAGAGACTGTTGTTTATCTGGTCCGCAGTGTTTCACGAAACAGTTTTCTTTCTACTGTTGACATATTCAATTCATTAAATTTAACTCTTACAGTGCGGGGCACGAGTCACTAATGTCCGTTGCAAATAGTGTAGACCCAGATGAGAGGGCTCCTAGAGGAGCCCTCTCATCAGGATCTGCACTGTTTGTCATGTTGCACTTTTTTTCTTTTTTTTTAAAAAAAAGCTTCCTAGATATTCACCATAAGCTGTATTAAGCAACCACCTGCTTATAAAGACAGCCATGTTTGTTCATTAAGTGGTCGCATTAGAGGGGGGGAAACATAAAAAAGAGAAACAGAGATATCAAATTGCATTAACAAACCGAGTAGACCCTGGTCAGACCCTGATCTGGGTCTACTCTGTTTGCAAATGCGTGGGCAGGTGTGTATATGAAGGTAAGGGTTAAAGTCGGATCTGGTGTGTTATTGATCACTTCCGATTCTGTAAAGCTTTTTAGAGACTATTGATCGAGCGTCTAACAGCTTGGATCTTGAGAAGACACCGAGTTACCCGGTGCCTCGTCTGAACCCAAGCTGTTTGCAAGTGCACGTCTAGTTGCGAACAGCGGGATAAATGTTGATATTTTATGCAGCCGCTCCCCCTCGTACGCCCCGCGTATCCCAAGATGCCCCCAACATCATCAGATGCAAAATTATTCCTCCTTTCAGTCCACTGATTGATTTTCGATGAAGCGAAACAGCTTGTGTATAACGAGTTCATTCCCGCCCTTGATTGAGGTGACAGAGCAGAAATAATGCAGCCGAGGATTAAAGGACCCACATGTGTCACAGTCGAAGAATTAATATGAATGTATAAAAGAGGCTCCAGGTATATGTAGAATGTATGAAAAAAGCCCCAGGTACTTGTAGAATGTAGGAAAAAGGCCCCAGGTACATGTAGAATTTATGAGAAAAGGCACAGGTACATGAAGAATGTACGAACAAGGCCCAGGTACATGCTGAATGCACGATAAGTGTCCCAGGCACATGCCGAATGTATAAAAAGGTCCAAATACATTTACTTGTAGAATGTAAGAAAAAGGCCCAGGTATACATGAGGAATGAACGAAAAGGCCCAAATACATGTTGAATGTATGCTAAAGGTCCGAAGCATATGTATAATGTATGAAAAGGCCAATATACATGTAGAATGTATGAAAAGGTACAAGGTACATGTAGAATGTATGAAAAGGCCAAGATACATGTAGAATGTATGAAAAGGTACAAGGTACATTATACCGTACATACAGAATTACGAAAAAGGCCCAGATACATGTAGAATGTATGAAAAGGTACATACAGAATTACGAAAAAGGCCCAGATACATGTTGAATGTATGAAAGGGCACAAGGTTCATACATAATTACGAAAAAGGCCCAGCTACGTGTAGAATGTATGAGAAAGCAAAAGGTACATACAGAATTGCGAAAAATGCCCAGATACATGTATACTGTATGAAAAGGCGCATGATACATACATAATTACGAAAAAAGTCCAGGTACATGAAGAATGTATGAAAAGGCCAAGATACAAGTAGATTGTAGTAAAAGGCACATATACATGTAGAAGGTACGAAAATTGCAACAGGTACATATTAAATGTATAAAAAAGGCCACATGTACATGTAGAATGTATGAAAAGGCACAAGGCTCGTACATGATTACGACACAGGCTCAGGTAAAGGGTCGAAGACTTCAAGTACAGGTAAAATGTATGAAAACGGCACCGGAAACATAATTATAGTATATATGTATATATGAAAAAGTCCCAGATACACGTATACTTATAGAAAAGGTCACAGGTACATGTAGAATGTATACTAGTGAATACAGGATAAAAGAGTCGCATTGTGTGATACTCGTGTATTTATGTTTGACTCTGCAGATAGCATAGAAACAGACAAGGTCTGATCAATCAACATGATGATGTACCAATGTACAAGTCAAAATAAAATATTTTCTGTTCTGTTCTGTTAACTCTTTTAGCGCTAAATTTGATTTTTTTTGTTTACAAACAATGCCGTCTGCTTTCAGGTTCAGAGTGGACTTTTATTCAATGCACTGTGTTAACAGTTTGGATCCTGACCTATACTGTTTGCATGGGTAGTTACAGATTCGCTCATTGAAGCACATCCTGTGAGTCTCTTTCCGGCAATTTCGGTGATCATGAGATAGTTTATTAACCCTTTCCTCCATAAATACACATTTCCACGCCTCTGTAAAACTCACCTATGAAACCATTATGATAAATAGAGCATTTGCTCCTATAGGAGCAAATGCTCTATTTATCACAATGGTTTCAAATAAAAACAATTCTAAAAAATCCCTTTTCTCTAGTTAATGCTCCTTTTCGGTAGATGCATCCAAAGAGGTTGGATATAAAAATAGGCTATGGAGGAAAGGGTTAAACTTTGAAAATGTTGATGGTGTTGATTAATCATGCACAAACATATCTAAACTTATTTCAAAGACCCCCTTACCTACATGTACGTTTAGTTCGTATTCGGATTAGAAATTAGATCTATTAACATCACAACTAATTCAAGATAGGTAGAACGGGAGTGTGTGTGGGATGGGGTGTAGTTGAACTCGGGAGGGGGTAGTCATTCGATCTTTAGAAGTGGCAGAGTATCTCTATATAACATTTATAATGCTTCTTATGTCTTATTTAGATTTCAAATAAGATTTATCTTCTTCCGTTTCTTTTCCAAGGTGTTATCAGAGTGACAACTATTTTACTCGACGTCACACCGGTATCCAGAATGTTTGTGGAGGTACTCACAGAAATGTTGATATTCGCAGATGATCTTGATTTAGCAGTGAACTCTCGATTATTCGAACACCCAAATACATATCATTGTCGATCTTCAAAGAAAGATGTCAGTTTAACTCTTCGCTTGCTATTCACGTCAATATACCTACCTGTAAATAGTGCAGACCCAGATGAGACAGCTCCTGCAGGAGCTGTCTCATCAGGGTCTGCACTATTTACAAGTTGATTGTGCAACCAACTGCACTCCACAGCAGTGATCGAACAGCGAAATACTTGTACACAGTGAAGATATATGTAATTATACAACAGCACATGGGTAAAGAAGGATAAAGGATAAATGTATTTTAAAATTCAGCAAGAGAAGGGTTAATGCACGTTGAAATGCTCCTCTGGGAGCTTTCTGCATGACTCCCATCCCGCATTAAGTCGTCACCTGCTTACACGTGTCTTAATTCTTCTATACCAATATTTCGAACTATCGAGGTTGAACTGTACATATCGAGGGATTGGTGCAAAACTATTCTAACTCCTTCACTTTGTGAAGGAGTTAGAATAGTTTTGCACCAAGCCCTCGATATGTAGAGCACTAAAGCGAAAACGAGGAGCTGTAAATGAGCCACTCAATGGTCTACAAGTTAAAGCACGAGGGATCCACAAACTGTGTAGACTAAGATCAAACTAGGCGTAAGAAACTAGGGATCTGATTAGTGTACATGTATACAAAACTACTCCTCGATTTATTATCTACTTTGAACAGAGTCATAGCTACTGAAACGTATTTCAAACACCAAAGTCATCACTTCTCCACCAGCCCGTATCTTGTGACCACCCATGCGTCTCAAAGAGAGTGGCCAAGCCTAGAGTTTGGTTAGACAAAAAGGAGCTATTCTTCAAAAGAGGTTTATTTACACTTTAGCCCATTCCCTCATAGGCTATTTTTAGATCCTACCTCTTTGAATAAATTTACTCAAAAAGAGCATTTACTAGAGAAAAGGAACATTTTTAGAATTTTGTAGTTTTGAAACTATTGCGACAAATAGAGAGCATTTGCTCCTATATGGAGCAAATGCTCTATTTATCACAATGGTTTCAAGAAGTGACTACTACAGAGGCGTAGAAAGGCGTATTTATGGAGGAAAGGGTTAACAGTTGCTAGTTAACCCCCACCTAAACGACCTCCCAAAACGAATCTTATTGAATGTTTCCATCACTTTATCACATGGATACCCATATAAGAACTAATGAAATCATTCACAATTAGGAGCAGACCCTACAGAAGTCATCTGACCTGGGTCTACTCTGTTTGCAAAGACGTGAAAAGGCGTCTTGTCTGGGTTAGCGTTAAACCACGTGCTAAATGGCTTTTACAATAAGTAATGCATACAGCTCCCGCAGAAACTTTGCAGCAATGAATTCCGTTAACTCTTCCTTCATATAAACGCCTGTTCAAATTTTCAAATAAAACAGAGTAGACCCAGATTTGATAAGCAAACAGTCGCCTGATCAGGGTCTGGGCTGTTTGCTTATGAAACTACAATAAGTCTCTACCAATACAAAACATCCAGTGTAAATATGCCGTTAAAAATCAGCTAATAAGTATTAATAATGTCTTTATTTCTTACATGAATATTCAACAGGTAAAGAGTTGAGCATTACGCAGTTGTCCGTTTTTAAAGACTCTTGTACATGTATGTAAATGGTCGCTTGGATTAACCCATTCCCTCATATAAACGTGTTTTCACGCATCTGCAAACAGAGTAGACCCAGATCAAATGGCTCCTAGAGGAGTCGTCTGATCAGGGTCTGCTCTGTTTGCTAATAGAATTTGATATATCTTTTTCTTTGCTTTCTAAAATGTCTACAATGTTCAACCTTCCACATTTCTTTGTAACAATTTTGATAATGAATATTCAGTAGGTATTGAAATTTGACATAAATAAAGAATAGGGAAAGGGTTAAGTATTACTGTGTGTGTGTGTGAGCCCTTGTTAACCCTTTACTCCGCGAAACAGTCATGTCAAAAACACCATGCATATTCAACAAATGTTTTTTTTATTATGGCGCATGAATTGAAGAAATTTTGACCGTGAGAGAAACTGTAGAATCAGATGTATACTATTCCATAAGCAAACACAGCAGACCCTACAGGAGCCCTCTGATCTGGGTCTAGTCTGTTTGCAAAGACATTAAACGACGTGTTTATGGAGTTAGGGATTAACGTAGAATTTTTAAGTTATTGCGGGTTTGTGTGAACAACTCTTACAAATTACATGTACTCAGATGAATGAAACCATAAAGCTCAAATACTGTAGGGAAACTTGCCATCAATAGACGGTGATGATCCGTTATATTGACTATAAAACATATGTTAACCAACTGCCTTCGCAATCTTTTCAAGCTCAGTGTACCAAAAAATAAAAGTTTGTAAATAGAGTTGAAAAGAGATGAATCTTAATTAAAATTCAAATCGAATATTTGAAATTTATTTCATATTCCAAACAATCTCACATCACTTCTATGGCAGCGAAAATGTTTTCTACCCCCAACAGTTTCAGGAACTATATAAGAGTTGCCATGTCGATCCGTCCGTCCGTCCGTCCGTCCGTTAGCCTGTCGGTCTGTTGGCTTTTTGTAGTACGCGCTATTTCTTAGCAACTAATGACATGTTTTAACGAAACTATAAGAAGCTTCACCACCAAGAGATGGCTATCGTTACAGCATTCCAGTCGGGTGATTTCTCAGAGTTATGGCCAATTCCTTATTCAAATTATAGCATACGCTGACAAGCACCTGCAAGGGGCAATAAATCACATGCAGTGATAATTCTGGCCAATTTGTTCAAATGGAAATAGTCTGGCCAGTAAGCGTGATTAGATCATGGCTCTTGAAATTGTATGAAACACGTTGAGCTTGATTTATTCAGAAATTACAACCACCTTTGTTGTTGTTGATGATGATGATGATAATGATGCTGATGCTGCTGCTGATGATGATAATGACACATTTATTGTCTACATGTATGCTCATACTGTGGCTCTTACAGTGATAAGAAACTCGTGGAGCCAGATTGGATCAGAGGTTACCAACAACTGCTGTTGTTGTTTATGATGATGATGATGATGATGATGAATGATTATGATGATGCAGTTACTGTCTATGATAAAAAAATGTAGCTCTTGCAATGGCACGTAGACCTCGGTTGCTTCAGAAGTGACAACCAACTAGTGTTACTGTTGTTGTTGTTGTTGTTGCTGTTGTTGTTGATGGTGGTGATGATGATGATGATGATGATGATGATGATGATGCTGATGATGATGATGATGATGACGATGAAAATGATAACGATGATGACTACTTTAACTAAACTACGTATGTTGGGCGAAAGGGAAATAACCATTGTTCGCAGTTTGGACCCTGATTAGGCGCAGTCTGTCTCGGCGTGTCATCGTTATCTATATTGACACTCTGGTCCTGATAAGGCGCAGTCTATCTCGGCGTGTCATCGTTATCTATATTGACACTTTGGTCCTGATAAGGTACAGTCTATCTCGGCGTGTCATCGTTATCTATATTGACACTCTGGTCCTGATAAGGCGCAGTCTATCTCGGCGTGTTATCGTTATCTATATTGACACTTTGGTCCTGATAAGGTACAGTCTATCTCGGCGTGTCATCATTATCTATATTGACACTTTGGTCCTGATAAGGCGCAGTCTATCTCTGTGTGTCATCGTTATCTATATTGGTACAGTCTATCTCGGCGTGTCATCGTTATCTATATTGACACTTTGGTCCTGATAAGGCGCAGTCTATCTCGGCGTGTCATCGTTATCTATATTGACACTTTGGTCCTGATAAGGTACAGTCTATCTCGGCGTGTCATCGGTATCTATATTGACACTTTGGTCATGATAAGGCGCAGTCTATCTCGGCGTGTCATCGTTATCTATATTGACAATCTGGTCCTGATAAGGCGCAGTCTATCTCGGCGTGTCATCGTTATCTATATTGACACTTTGGTCCTGATGAGGTACAGTCTATCTCGGCGTGTCACCGTTATCTATATTGACACTTTGGTCCTGATAAGGTAAGGTACAGTCTATCTCGGCGTGTCATCGTTATCTATATTGACACTCTAATGCTGATAAGGCGCAGTCTTTCTCGGCGTGTCGTCGAGATCTATATATTGTCTCTGTTCATGTTCTTTGAAGTTGTTGTTTGTCTGTTTGTTGTTGTTTTTGTGGGTGGTTTTTTTCATGAAACCTTAAGGAAACAGGAAGTTTGTAATTGCTTATGAAGGAAATTCAGCTGCAATGATTTATTTGCTAAATACTCGACACATTTTAAATAAGGGTGACGAGACGAGACGTTAAACATCGTGAAGTGATAGAATGTGGGCTGTATTCAACCATACACAATAAATACATATATGTATAGGGACAATATATATCACTTAATCCTTCAAAGAAGAAAAAGAAATGATAACATTCGTCTAACTCTTTCCCTTTTTTATGTTTTTTCTCAAAATTTCAATACCTACTGAATATTCATGGACAAAATAGTTGTAATGAAATATGGAAGGTGGAACATTATAGCCATTTTAGAAAGTAAAGAAACATATATTTCAAATTCCACTATCAAACAGAACAGACCCTGATCAGACGGTTCTTATAGGAGCCATCTGATCTGAGTCTACTCTGTTTGTAAAGGTGTTAAAGTGCATACATGTGATGATCATGTTCGTCCTTTGCAAGCGAAGATGACCATGACTTCTGATCACGGGGGCTGGGGATGAATGCGGAGATGGCTGAAGAAGCCGATTCTCGCTCGAAATTGTCTGTTGCATTGTGGGCAGGGGATGCTATAAGGGCTGGACCAAACTTGGGTGTGGACAGGGGATGCTAGGGGCTGGACCAAATTGGGATGGGGGGTGTCGTGCGTTCTTTCCTTTATTTTCGTATCTCTTCTTGGTCGCTGACGGGTCTATGTTCGAAGTCGGACACTCCCGGCTTGACAATATAGCACCAGGAGAAGCGGTCTTCTGCACTTGTTTCTCAGGTGGTAGATGGAAGTGCATGTAGCGCTTGAGAGCCTCTTTCAGCGTGTCTTTGTATCTCTTTTTGGGTTTCCCATGTGAGCGCTTTCCAGTGGACAGTTCACCATAGAACAGTCTTTTTTGGGGGACAATGGTCATCCATGTGTCGAACGTGACCAGCCCATCGGAGCTTAAAGCACAGGAGAATGGCGTGGATACTTTACATATGAGCCTGCTGCGGCACTTCGGTGTCTGGCACCTTGTCTTGTCACTTGATATGGACACATGGTCCTGATGCATCCCGTATTGAAGACGGTCAGTTGTTATGCATGTCGGCTGCACTACACTGTCCATGTCTCGCATGCATAGAGCAGTGAAGATAGAACAACTGCTCTGTAGACGCTGAGCTTGCTTTCAATGCTCAGTCCGCGTCGCTCCCAGACTTTGACATTCAGCCTGCCGAGAGCATCGCTGGCTCTGGCGATTCTGTATGCTTCCTCCTCGTCAACGATTCTGTATGTTACCTCCTCGTCAATGAATTTATAGAGTTAAGGGTTAATTAATGCAGTGTTTGTGCCATATCACTGTTTATGCAGAGAAGAATTGCTATGTACAGTAAAACCTCTCCAAACCAGTTTTTTAGCAAAGAATAATTCAGACATCTTTACTTCTTTAAGCTGCTTACTACACAGTAAAAGTAATACACTAAGCTCTCTGGGAGCTCCGTTAGGAACTTTCTGTATGACTTTCACATTTTAAATGCTATTTGTCTTAGAAATCGGCATTGGTTCGGATTAGGGAGAGTTATTGTACATATAATTAAGCGATGTTCTGATATCGTGTTTCCCTTTTATGTAATAAACAGTTACAGTAAAACCTCTCTATAATGACCACTAAATTACATTAAGTATTTTTGTTAAAGGTAGGTGGCTGCTTAAAGCAAGGTGAAAGTAAAACAGAACGCTCCTATAGGAGCGTTCTGTTTTACTGTCATGTTGCTTTAATTAAGCAGCCACCTGTCCTAAATACCAACCAATTAACGCAATTTAGTGATCATTATTGAGAGGTTTTACTGTATAGTCCAATTCAGTTATTATCATTTTTATCAAACGCGTTGGCTAAACGTAAAAGACACTCATCAATACGTGTGTCATATAAGCCCAGCCAACTCGTATGATAAAAAATATAATGAAGGGAAAATCATGTAAGATCCACCATATAATTGCGAGATAGTTTAGAAATTTGTAAATGAATAAACCACGGTTTCTCTGTAGTCCTATTTTTCTTAATTAAGTCAAGGCAAGAATTATATATAAAACCGACGATTGATCTCAGCCGGTCGGTTATTTTTCTGTCAAGTCGTGTCATTACTGAGTTCACTATCATTACTGTGCTCAGACGATTAAACTTAAGCAAGCCGATTAAATTGTCATCTATCGATATCATCCTTTCTTCAAATGTCAAAGCATCCCTTTCAAAAACACAAGCGGGATATCAAACAGTTTGGATCCTGATGGGCCTCGAATTACCTGGCGTATAATCTGGATCCTAACTGAATACAAATGGTATTTATTACGATTTCTTAGCACTTTAGCGATTCAGATTATTTCTCGTTCAAGGAAATATTATACGGAAATATAATCATTGCTCTGATCATCTGAAAGACTTCATTGCTGTACAATCTAGCCTCATCGTTGAAATCGATATTAAATTACTAGTTACAATAACATATGAAGCTGTGCTATGTTTAAAAATAAAAACACGGGCGATATGAACAACCAATATGGAACGATTCTGGTCACAGGGATCCGGTTTTAATATTGAATTGTCAAACATTTTGGTTTCGACTTATCATGCAAAGCGCGGTCTGACTGACATTTGCAAATAGCTTGGATCCTGCTGAGATATCAGGTAACTTCCTGCCTCCTCGGGATCCATACTGTCTGGTAATTGGTCAATAATTCCTCAAAGGCTTTCAAACAAATCGGGCGTATTTAAAATTGCTCCATATCAAAGATACCGGACACCTGTGAGATGTTGGTGTTATCTACTGAGTCTGTGTAATTATTATTAATATGCCTTGGTAATAAAGATATTCAATCGTTTCTACCATGAAAAACAAAAATACATGTACATGCATGTATGACGTCATTCAGATGGCGTCAGCCAAAGGTTACATTCAATATGATACTCAAAAATGTTACTAATTTATTGGGAAGATTTTGACTCGATACACTCATGAGAATCCCTTTTATCTCTCTCTCTCTCTCTCTCTCTCTCTCTCTCTCTCTCTCTCTCTCTCTCTCTCTCTCTCTCTCTCTCTCTCTCTCTCTCTCTCTCTCTCTCTCTCTCTCTCTGAAAAAGCATGTGTGGTTCAATAACAATGGACACTACAGGGTGATCAGCAGGTGTGGCTTAATCGAGTTCCGAATGGTTCAAATAAGTTATATATAGTGTATTCATATTCGTCACAAATCCACTTTTAACCTTTAAATGTTTAATATTCAAAGTGGACTGGCCAATCATTGTTTAACTCTAGTGACCATTTAGTACTACATGTTTAAACTTATTCGAAGATTTTGACGGACAAACTATGCAGGCAGTGACCAAATGACCTCTGGCCTGCAGACAGTGACCAGATGACCTCTGACCTGGTTCTACATTGTTTTTACTGTCAGTTCAGTCTTTTCTGACAATGGACAGGTTGAATGACTACAAGCATAACCACCTGATTTCAGTTTTAATTCTTACAATTTTCTGAAAAGTGTTGATTATTTTATTGTTTGCTGAAATCACGATGCAAACCGACAACTTCCTCATCTCATAAAAACTTTAATAAGTTTAGTAGAAAGAATTGCATCAAAACCATTTTTATCTTCATATTTAACCTAGTATACTCCTATCCTATTCAATACACGTATCATTCTCCAGCATTTCCATTCATGTAGTTAATTTATATCGACTGGGGATTTCCACGGCTTTGACTTTACAACGTCACACTTGCCGTGACAAGTTGAGGACTGGTATAGTTTGCAAAACTTGTCTGAAGCTGAGTGGCCCAGTTTGTTACAGAACCAGAAATACTTGACATTGACCTGCATACATATTGCAAATATAATCACATGTACACAAGAGAGAACCGCTTTACTAATAAATAAAGGTGAACATTTTAAAGGCAAACATTGTCCCATAAGGCAACAAGTCACAGCATCTGGGCACAGCAGGGTACGGTAATGTTAGCAATGTAACCTGGTAGCGCTTTAACTGTTTTACTATATTTTAACACTTTCATCTTTGTTGACTCGGTGTTTCCCACACTGAACTGGCTTACAGTGACCTCTATCTGGTAAGTCCTTTAAAAGTCAGTTTCTAAGTTCGCAACTATTAACACCACAAATGCACTTTTTAGCCCTTTCAAACAGAGTCGATCTAGATCAGACGGCTCCTATATAGGAGCTGTCTGATAAGGGTCTGCTCTGTTTACTTATGAAATAATAGACTTGATCTTTTCTGATAAAAAGTATTTTGTTTACATTGTCATTATAATATTTCAGCTAATTAACATTCATAAAGTAATTTGTCTTACCTGAATATTCATGGAATAAAGGGTTTTACCCTTTCCTCCATAAATACGCATTTCTACGCCTCTGTAAAAATCACCTGTTGAAACCATTGTGATAAATAGAGCATTTTCTCCTATAGGAACAAATGCTCTATTTATCACAATGGCTTCAAAACTACAAAATTCTAATTTTTTCCTTTTCTGTAGTTAATGCTCCTTTTGAGTAGATTTATTCAAAGATGTTGGATCTAAAAATAGCCTATGAGGGAATGGGTAAAAAGTAAGAGAGGGACATTTTTTCTGCTTTGCATATTCATCTATGTATATGTACACAGTGTAGATCAAGCTTTATCCTGAGCATGGCTAACCCTTTCCCTGTTGAGGATTCATGTAAAATAAAATTGACATCACGAATATTTATTAGCTGTATTATTATAATGGCACATATACACATGGTGTTTTGATATTGATAGATACTGTAAAAATCAGGTCTAGATCTGTTATAATTTCATAAGCAAACAGAGCAGACCCTGATTAGACGACCCCTATAGGACCAGAAAGGGAAAGGGTTAAGCTACAATTTTATCGAATGCACTGTCCAGTACCGGTAGCTGCAAGATTGATTTAGTATTTTTAGTTGCAATGCATCTGTCTATTTCAAATCGAAAAATCGGGGGATGGGATGGGTGGGAATGTCATGTCTTTTAAAAGTTACCACATATTGTGAAAAACAGATTAGATCCTGATGAGAGGATACGTAAATTGATGTACATGTATCATTTTGAACTAAACTGTCTGCAATGGTAATCATGAATTCATCTTTAATTTATGCAAAGTGTTATTCAAATAATACAAGGTTTATAAACTTTACCTCAACTGAATATCTGTGTTTAACCCTTTACTCCATACAGAATTGTTTGGCACCTTTGCAAACAGAGAAGACCCAGATCAGACGGCTCATGTAGGACCCGTCTTATCAGGGTCTGCTCTGTTTGCATATGATATAACAGATTAATTTCTACAGTTTCTCTCATAGTAAAATATGCCATTGTTCATGACGCCACTATAACCCCCCCCCCCTAATGTACATGCATTCAGTCATTAATTCTGACATGAATATCCATTGAGCAAATGGCCAAAGGAGTAGTTTCTCTCCAATTATTTCAAATTCCGTGTTTTCGAATGATCTAGCTAAAGGTAGTCATATTTCAATATACCGGTATGCCGGGAATCGTACCGCGATACAATATCTAAAGTCGGTCGATATTGCAATAAATACCGGTTTACCGGTTTACTGTTGCTGCACTGTTGTTGCAAAGCCACGGTGACATAAACATTTCCTCCATGAATATTTCTGTAAGAAATAATGTATGTATGAATATCAAATATCTTCGTTTTATAATGGCATACTGAGGTACAGAGAAGATGCATAAATTAAACATTTTTAAGAATAACTTCTTTATTTCTCCACCAAATCCTATGTTGTGAGTCTATGTGACCACTCTTTAGAATCGCTTCTTCGCAACTTAGGGTTTGGCGGAGAAAGGACGATTTTAGTATTTGAGTAGGCACCTTTATCTGTTGCTCTGGGTAACCCTTTCCCTCATATTGACGACTTTTGACGACTCTGTAAAAGTCACTTTGTGAAACCATTGTGATAAATTGAGCATTTGCTCCTACAGGAGCAAATGCTCTATTAATCACAATGGTTTCAACCTACAAAATTCTTAAATTTTCCCTTTCTCTAGTTAATGCTTTATACAATGCAGTTGTATCTAAAAATAGCCTATGGGGTAATGGGGTATACGAACAAGAGATGTTTTAGCCATGACAAAAACTGTAGAATCAGCTCTATAATATTCCATAAACTAACAGAGCAAACTCTGATTAGACGGCTTCTACAGGAGCCGTCTGCTCCGGGCCTGTTTTGATTGCAAAGTCGTTAAAAAGGTATATCTATGGAATATAAGGTTTCACATTCCCCACTCATTCACGGCGATTAATTTCTCCACCGTAAGTACGTTTTGTACCATTTCTAAATATATCTTGATAACCACAATAAAATGGCGACAGGTTTTTGTTTTGATAGACCAGTGTTCGTGTAATGAATTGGTGTATCTGTGTTTTAATGAGAAGGTCTGATTGACTTTTGCAGATCAATACAGAATTACCGTGCGCAAGTTAATTAACCATTATCACATCAAGTAAAACATTGTCTAGTGAAATAGTCATTTGTTTCATATATAAAATCCAAGTCATGTGCCAGTTCCCGTCTAATAATAAGGCAATAGCAAAGCAGTTTGGATCCTGATGAGACGCCGAGTTATTCGACATATCATCTGGATCCAAATTGTTTTCAGAATGTTATTATTTCATTCATAGCCTGATTAAAGGTAGCGCCTTTTCTATATCTATAGCTCTAGTTTGTAGCTACGTTTTCTGCAATGATACCATCTCACACTGGTTTCCATTCTCCCAGATACACTGGGACCAGTTAAGCACGACTAATACCTCCATATAAGGTGATAATTAGGAAATGGCGACTGAGGGAGAAATTGTAATAAATTGTTGATGATTTATGAACTAAAGTGACCTTAGCATCACAGGCTCAACTAAATCTCGCTATGAGCTCGTTATATGAGTCAAATTAGTAAAACAGTTGAACTTCGATATCTCGAACTCCGATAACTCGAACATCGGGTTAACTCGAACTAAAAGTTCGGTCATTCTAAAGCAGAATTGCTTTAAAATATATCACTACGGATATCTAGAAACACATGTGACAGCTTAATGCAGGTCTAAAGTAATGCTGAAAACTCCTACTTTAGACCTGCATTAACCCATTACCTCATGGGCTATTTTTAGATACAACCTCTTTGAATAAATCTACCGCCGAAAAGGAGCATTAACTAGAAAAAGGGAAATTTTTGGACTTTCGTAGTTTGAAACCATTGTTATAAATAGAGCATTTGCTCCTATGGGAGTTTTATAGAGTCGTCAAAAGTCGTCAATATGAGGGAATGGGTTCAGCTGTGAACTCGATAAATTGTCCAGATTAGAAATCGGATAACTCGAGCGTCAGTTATCTCGAACTAATTTATATAGTCCCTTGCAGTTCAAGATATCGAAGTTCAACTGTACTTGGTATGCATGTACATTTGTATGATACCGGAGAAAATCCCCGAAATTATATGGACATACATACGTACTAACAGACAGACATGGTCTCTGAGGGGATTTTGAAGTCATTGTTCGTCGATTGTTTAAATTATGGATCTGTTTTGTTATTCTTTCTTGCATTTATACCCTGACATCCATATTTCATACACTAAAGTATGGGGTAAATTAACAACCAACAAGTTTTTGTTTATTTTACTGCATACATGTTTCGATTTACATCTTCATCAGCGAATAACAACTATATAAATATCACATCCTATGGAGAGCGACAGCACGATTGTCAACCCGAGGTTGGCAATGTTCACCGAGGCGTTAGCCGAGGTGGACATTACCATACCGAGGGTTGACAATACGTGCTGTCGCTCATCATAGGATGTGATATTTATTTTATTATACCGAACACTACGAATAGCACAATCACTTTCGCCAGCAGTTTGAAACACAAGTTATTCTCGGTGCTTAAAAATCGCACAACAGCATTACACTTATATTCAATACACGTTAACACGTACTGGCGGAGTCCTTACTACTGTCCAATCTTAACAGATCCTCCGAAATAGTCGCATAACTTGACATTTCTCAAATAACTAAACAAAAACAACAATGAAGAAAATATTCCAAAATTGGGAATTAATATAATACATAAATACTTGAATTGCTCTGATCTAATATTTCGACCACTAAGGGCCTTTTTCAAAGATTATCATGTCAAAATACACGTCACATTTTTGTTACATGCATTCAGCCATAAAATCAAAGAGAATAATTTTATGGCTGAATGTATGTAACAAAAATGTGACGTGTATTTTGACATGATAATCTTTGAAAAAGGCCCTTAGTGGTCGAAATATTAGATCAGAGCAATTCAAAAACAACAGTTATTGTCAAAATGACGTTTGTCGATCAAGTTGCAAGCGTCAGATGACGTCAGTCGATGACGTCAGTCGGACGACGTTACGCACACAATTTAATAAGCGCTCACTGATCTAGACGTACTGTTGCCTGCACGAGGTAATGTTATGGGCATGGAACAGTACACATTGTTTCATGGTGGGCATATGGAAACATTGTATAGGAAAGCCACGTGAGGTATAATAATATAATATACTTAACGTCACGGAAGTGACGTCATCGTATTAACAATGGCGGGAAAATTAAACGTAACGTTACGACGAAATTATCCTATGGAGCAAATGCTCTATTTACCACAAGGGTTTCGAAATGTGACGTTTACAGAGGCGCAAAATGCGTTAACTATGAGAGAATGAGTTAATTAATATTGGAATAAATGTATTAAGGTTAACAGAAACAAAACGGTTTAGTGAAGCAATAATCACATATCTTGTATTGCACATGTATCTTTTGATATGGAATAATATGAAGTTCAACAAAACATGCGTATTAATGTATTGAATTATGGTGAATACTACTGAACACGAACTCTTCCGGCCAGTCAAAATCGAAAAGCAACGTACATGGTATGAAATATACAAGAGTCATAGGAACGAGTCAGTCATTTGGTAAAAAAAAGTAGCAGAGAGGTTTCGATCCTCGGACCTCTGGGTTATGGGCCCAGCGCGCTTCCATTGCGCCAGTCTGCTGTATGATCGCTGCATCATTTTTGTGTACGTGTATATGAACTGTTAGTCGGTCAGATGGACGGGCCGCGGGCTATAATGACTTAGGATTGCTGATAAACCAGCAAACTGACTGCATGACACATGTCAATGGAAAAGTCAATAATACGAGTCAGATATCATAAGATAAAATAAGTCAACCGGAAATTAATGGTAAGAATAAAATTAAACTGTCCTTACATGGGAGGGACTGCATTTAATAGATTTAACTCTTTCGGCGCTAATGTCGCCTGTTGGCACCATTGAAAACAGTGCAGTCCCAGGTCAGATGCCGCCTTTTCAAGGTGGCATCTGACCTGGGACTTCACTGTTTTCATTTTAGCCCAGGCATACAGGTTTTTTAAAAAACAAATGTTTTACTAATATACTTTTATTATTTAGTTTATAATTATATTTAATATGAAATTATTATTGCAGACGACACTTTTAAATTTGGCGCCAAAAGAGTTAAACAATAAAAGTCTTTGGGCAAGACCTTTACATTGCTGACTTTTTTACCCTTAGCCTGCTAAACGCGACCTGACAGATATCTGCAAACAGCTAGGATCCAGGTGAGACGCTGAGATCAGTTTAACACATTACCTCATAGGCTATTTCTAGATACAACCTCTTTGAATAAATCTACCGAAAAGGACCATTAACTAGAGAAAAGGAAAATTTTAGAATTGTGTAGTTTGAAACCATTGTGATAAATAGAGCATTTTCTCCTGTAGGAGCAAATGCTCTATTTATCACAATGGTTTCACAAAGTGACTTTTACAGAGTCGTCAATATGAGGGAAAGGGTTAACCCAGCGCCTTTATTGTTAATCGTTCTGTAAAAACGGTTAACCAAGCCTCTCTATTGCTACTTCATCTGTAAAAAGTTCAACCAAGCCCCGCTATTGTTACTTCATCAGTAAAACGTTTAGCTCAGCTCGTCTATTGTTACTTCATCTGTAAAAAATATTTTTTTTTTTTTTTTTTTTTTTTTTTTTTTTTTTTAACCAAGCCCCTCTGTTGTTACTTCATCTGTAAAACGTTTAGCCCAGCTCCTCTATTGGTTACTTCATCTGTAAAACCTTTAGCCCAGCTCGTCTATTGTTACTTCATCTGTAAAAACGGTTAGCCCAGCTCGTCTATTGTTACTTCATCTGTAAAACGTTTAGAACAGCTCGTCTATTGTTACTTCATCTGTAAAACGTTTGGCCCAGCTCCTCTATTGGTTACCTTTTCTGTAAAAAGTTTGGCCCAGGTCCTCTATTGGTTACCTTTTCTGTAAAAAGATTGACCAAGCCCCTCTGTTGTTAATTCTTTTGTAAAACGTTTAACCCAGCCCCTCCGTTTGTTGCTCCAATATGTTAATTAAGCGTTTAACCCAGATCTTCTATCGGTTACTAAACCAACAACGGTGGTTGCCTCAGTATATAAAACGTTTAACACAGTTTCCAAGGTGGCTGCATCAACCTATTAACCCGACAGAGACGCCTTTGCAAATAGAGTAGACCCTGATTAGACGTCTGTAGGTACCATGTTATCAGGCTCTGCTCTGGCTTGCTCATGTGCATCATAGATCTGATTCTGTAGTTTCTGCCATGGTCAACAAATCATGTGTTCAAATGCCATTATCAAACTTCAGCTAATAAATACTCATGATATCATTATATCTTACAATATTCATTAAGTAAATGGGCTAAACAAACGTTTATCCAATCTCCTCTGTTGGTTAAAAACTCATCTCCTGTATTGGTTGTCTCATTATGTAACAAGCAAATTCGCCAAACAAGTGCTGGCCACTCAGTATTTAACTGAGTAAGAGTTATTAACCCATTCCCGCATATTGACGCCTTTTGACGCTTCTGTAAAAGACGCTTTGTGAAACCATTGTGATAAATAGAGCATTTGCTCCATAGGAGCAAATGCTCTATTTATCACAATGGTTTCAAAACTACACAATTCTGAAAAATTCCTTTTCTCTAGTTAATGCTCCTTTTTGGTAGATTTAATCAAAGGGGTTAGGTCTAAAAATAGCCTAAGTGGGAATGGGTTAATCAGAGGGACAAACAGGTTTTTCACAAACAAAGTGCCATAAATCTGGCGTTCCAAAGTAAATGTGAGGGATACCTGCAGGGCCGACTTTGTTTATGGCACTAAACATTTACACAAAGTTTCATTGAAAATGTCCAAACAGTTTCTGAGATATGACTAAAATGGATAAAAACGTTGTGTATTTCACAAAGGACCATCACTCTGGTATTCAATATGATTGGCACTTGCAGGGAAGTATTTCCCTATAGATTTAAACATTTTCATTAAGTTTCAAAGAAAACCTCTAAACTGTTTCTGAGATTTGACTCCCAGACAGACTAAAAGGTTATTTTTTCCGCAAACAAAGGACTGTAACTCTGGTGTTCCACGATCAATATAATTAACACATGTAGAGCCCAATGTTCTTATGCGATTAAACATTGTCACAAAGTTTCATTGAAAAATTCCGATCAGTGTCTGATAAACGGCTCCGGACAGATAAACAGATTACATTTTTCACAAACAAAGGGCCATAATTCTGGTGTTCCAAGGTGAATATAAATGATACTTTCAGCGCCGCATGTTCTTATACTACTTAACATTTGCACAAAGTTTCACAGAAATAGAAAAAAATCCATACAGTTACTGAGAAATTGCTCCGAACAAAGGGCCATAATTCTGGTGTTCCAATGTGAATATAAATGATACTTTCAGCGCCGCATGTTCTTAAGCTACTTAACATTTGCACAAAGTTTCATAGAAATAGAAAATATCCATATAATTACTGAGATATTGCTCCGGACAGGCAAAAATGTTACATAACGAAAGACCATAACTCAGGTGTTCCGCGGTCATTGTGAGTGATACTTGCAAGCCTACATTCTGTTATTGTACTAAAACTTTGCACAAAGTTTCAATGAAAAAATCCTAACCGTTTCTGAGATATCAGTCCGGGGTGCACAGACGGACACACAGACGTTCTTACGGATTGAATGTATCTAGCTATTCTTTTGTTCAAAATAGCCACATAAAGTGAAAATTAGCCACATAAAGCCTATGAGAACACAAAATATTTTGTTCTCATAGTCAAATGAACAGGAATTGTTAGCACAGACACACGGACGGACGGACAACGCAAAAACTATATCCTCCGCCTTTGGCGGGGAATAAAACCGTTCATCTGCTGGTTGTTCCAGTCTAATCTACGTTGAGCCCATCTCTTATATGAAGTCTCTCAATTTGTAAATCACGCTCTTCCATTAGCTAACCCAGGTCTCTTGTTGGTTGACTCACTTTATAAAATGTATAACCAAGGTTTCTTACCTGTTTGCTTCAATCTACTATAAAGTAATACGGCCTACAAAAAAGATGCGGTGACTGTAGTGGCGTGTAATCTAATACATTGTACATATATACATATATTCGATATAAAGCTAATTAGTAATTACCCAACCAGTTGTTCAAAAATGTACTCACACATACGGAGGTCATTTCAACATCTATTGATTTTTTATTTGTTTTTGACAGAAAAAATATAGTAGCAGAGCGAGGTTTCGATCCTCGGACCTCTGGGTTATGGACCCATCACGCTTCCACTGCGCCACTCTGCTCTGATATAGACTTTGCATTCGATATTTTTAATACACTATTGCTGAACTTTTATCTGCCGATCTGAATGGCCTCTGGCGTATTAAAGATAAATTAGTTAAACTGTCCAATTTACTGTAGGTTACATTAACCCATTTGCTCCCAGTGGATTCTTCCATGCTAATATAATGGATTAGTCCATTTTTTATCCAAGGGATGTCTGGTCTAAATTTTCATTATCTTTTTGTTTTATAATGAAATTCCTATCAGAAAAACAGTGTAGACTCTGATCAGACGCCGCATTATGCGGCGTCTGATCAGAGTCTACACTGTTTGCCTACATCCCATATATGGGATAATGGGAGCAAATGGGTTAATAATGCAAAACAGAATTTAAAAGATGCGTTTACAAGAATAATCTAAATCTTAGACCCCAGTCGAGCGTGTTTTTGTTTCCTATATTTGATATACCGAAATGTAATTGCATTACGAATCTCTCTCTCTCTCTCTCCTTTCTCTCTCTCTCTCTCTCTCTCTCTCTCTCTCTCTCTCTCTCTCTTTCGCGCTGCATTAAGCAGTCATCCCCGTATTAAGACAATCGACATGTATTCATTAATCCTTTCGGCGCCAAATTTCTAAATTTCTAAATATGAATTCGTTTTCATATACACCTTTAACCAATTCTCTCCAATTCACGCCTATTGACGCCTCTGTAAACGCCACTCTTTTGAAACCATTTTGATAAATAGAGTATTTGCTCATATGGAGCAAATTCTCTATTTATCACAATGGTTTCAGAACTACACAATTCTAAAGTTTCCATTTCTTTAGTAAATGCTCCTTTTCGGTAGATTTATTCAAAGAGGTTGGGTCTAAAAATAGCCTATGAGGTAATGTGTTCAATTAACAATGTATATATACATGTACCGGTATTGTTGAAATAGTTTATATAGCTGTGACTAGAGTTCGTAACTTTATATTGTTTATTTCAGCAGGCAAGACAACAAATGTCATCAATAAAATGGCACTGCTGTGCATACAATATATTTTATATGACATTCCATTATGTTTTCTATCGACTGGGTGGACGTGTCATTCCCCTAATTTTACACGGTTTTTACCCTATAAAGTGCGGAAAATGACTATAGGACCATTGCAAACATTGTCGAGCAAAATAAAAGGTCTTCTGAAGGAACATCGTATTCTTCAGTGATAATTTTTGATACATCTGCTTGTTTAATTAATATTCATAAAGGGAGGAGCCAGTTTTAATTATTCAGCAGGTTAAAGGTTAACATTACCTGAAAAAAAAGGTTAATATACAGAGATCATGTAGACACATGCATACTGATAACGCGTGGAAACACTTTATGAATTAATTGGACTTTCTCTGAGGCGTAAGACATCGTTTTCAATTAAATGCTAATTTTTATCATCGACCGGGTAACATGAGGTGCTGATGAAAAGCCGGGATTAGTGGTTTTGTCAAACTGTACAACAAGAAATATTGATTTGGTGAGAGGGTTGGGAAAGCTTTGAGTGTGACAGGAGTTTATTATACATCTCAACCATTATACCGGACTGAACTCTTTGAATGCGGGACACAGATGCACCGGCACTTGCAAACTGTGTAGACCCAGATCAGATGGCTCCCAGAGGATCCCTCTGATCAGGGTATGCACTGTTTGGCACCCATAATCCTTTGGCAGGTTTAAGTCTTTCATATTGAATAGACTGTATAGTTGAACACTGATGATTTATTCCACTGTGTAAACTGAGCGTTTAAAGGGCTAAAGGAGGGAAACTTTGGCAACAGATTGGAACAAGACAAAACGCACACAGAACGAGCACTGCCATATATAGCTATATACTACCTGTAACAGATTTATTTGCGCAGAAGACTTCGAGTCGTGGAAGTGGGAATGAGGATGTTCAGTAAAGGTCTACATTCTGACAAAACGGTAGAGTACTTTAAATTTATAATTACATTTATAAAATTATGATACGTTTTATACCATTTAATTATATGTTTAATGCAGACAAAACCCTTCAAAATGGCTGTCAGATATAAACATGACAATATTCTTTTGATCAAAATCTTGTTAGGCTTTACTCTTATTAATTCCCTATTTCACACTATTTTGGGGATAGAAAGGGTGTCAAAAGGTCTGTAATCAGATCACGTCTTCTTACTAACGGTCTTGTCAAGCTGTGTGCACTTTCTGTTTCCGTCGTGAGTACAGATTTGTGTGATATAGTTGATCTGTATGCAATCAGTTTTATGACACCAATGATGATGTTTCTAGTTAATGTACTTCCATAGTCTGTCATAAATATTCGTGCAAAGGATTGAAACGTAACGAATTCATGACAATTAAATTAAAGGAATGTTTATCATGCCAGCATGTACAAAAACAATTACTGATTACCTGTTAAAAATCATGTAAAAATAATGACATCATGAATATTAATTAGCCTGTTTTTTTATAATGGACCATGACCACAGAAACTGTAGAATCAGATATACACCATGTCAGATATACACCATGTCATAAGCAAACAGAACAGACTCTGGTCAGACTGCTCCTACAGGAGTGATGTGGTCTGTGTCTACTCTGTTTCCAAAGGCTTTAAAATGCGTATACATGTATATGGAGTAAACAGGTACAGTGTAACTGAACAAGTATTCGGATACCTCGCCTCTCCTCACCAAAAAATTGATGTAAAGTTGATAAGTTTATATAAGACTGACATAGTAGCAAATAGTGTAGACCTTGGTTAAATGGCTCCTTCAGGAGCAGTTTTATATGGGTATACACTATCTGTATATGTTTGTCTGTCAGAATACTTAGGCCAACGAGAGTATTTCTTTCGATCTCTTTCGTTCATGGGTTTTTCGATTTATCAAGCCTCATACACGTGTCATGTACATGTATCACGTTATCATGTGGCACTTTAAGAATATTTTGCTTTTGTGTCTTAATTTCAACAATGGCAGGGTTAAGTGTGTCCATTGATCAGTTTTGTGAAATTTTAGATTCTGTTATAAAATTAAAAAAAAAAAAAACCGACATGAGCTAATCGCATGTCAATCAATTTTAATCCATTCCCGTAGATTGACACCTTTTGACGCCTCTGAAAAAGTCACTTTTTGAAACAATTGTGATAAATAGAACATTTGCTCCATAGGAGCAAATGCTCTATCACAAAGGTTTTAAAACTACACAATTGTAGAAAAAATATTTGTCTCTAGTAAATGCTCCTTTTTTGTAGATTTATTCAAAGAGGTTGGGTCTAAAAAATATCTTACGAGGGGATGGATTAACCCTTTTCCTGTTCTATGTTTATTACAAATTCCAATACCTACTAAATATTCATGGGCAAATTAGTTATAATGAAATATGGAAGGTGGAACATTGTTGCTATTTAAGACAGTAAAGAAACAAATCTATTAAATTCCGTTAGCCTCATATAGGAGTCGTCTGATCTGGGTCTACTCTGTTTGTAAATGCTTGAAAATGCGTTTATATGAGGGAAAGGGTTAAGCATATGTACATGTACGAGTATACGCTTTTCCAGAAATATTCAAGGTTATTTCTATGCTGAATCATCGAAAGGAAAATTTAAATCGACCTTAAAATTTCATGTAAAATTGCTGGTTACATTTTATTTTCTGACAAATTCGATTAAGGGAATACATGTAGATGAATTAGTTTACTTAAGCCTTTACGCATTTTAAACCTTTTATAAATAGTGTAGACCCAGATCAGACAGCTTCTGTAGGAGAGTTTGTTGTGTTTGCTTATGGCATGATATAGATTTAATGTTCATAAAATAATTATTTCTTACCTGAATAGCCATTAGGTATAGGGGTAATATGACTGTTTAATGTTCCAGTTAGTGATTAAAGAGTAGTATTAATCTGACCTTGACATTTAAACCCTTTCCCTGTTCTATGTTCATTCCAAATTTCAATACCAACTGAATATTAATGGACAAAATAGTTAAAATGAAACATGGAAGGTAGAACATTGTAGCCATTCTAGAAAGTAAAGACAGAGATCTTTCAAATTCTATTAGCAAACGGAGTAGACCCTGATCAGATGGCTCCTCTAGGAGCCGTCTGATCTGGGTCTACTCTGTTTGCAAATGCGTGAAAACACGTTTATATGAGGGAAAGCGTTAACAGCAGGAGATCCTCTCCTGGTGAACTGATCAGGGTCAGTTTTGAAAACAGGTGACTGCTTGGTGCAGAGCAAAGCAATGTAGAAAAGTCCTCATGGAAACTTCTGTAAACCTCTGTCTTGTATTAAGTTATCACCTGTATTAACCCATTTCCTCTTAGACTATTTTTAGATACAACCTCTTTGAATAAGTCTACCGAAAAGGAGCATTAACTAGAGAAAGAGAATTTTTTAGAATTTTGTAGTTTGAAACCATTGTGATAAATATAATTTTGTAGTTTGAAACCATTGTGATAAATAGAGCATTTGCTCCTATAGGAGCAAATGCTCTATTTATCACGATGGTTTCACAAAGTGACTTAGCAGAGTCGTCAAAAGTCGTCAATATGAGGGAATTGGTTAATACATACATTAGACTTGTTTTGTGTGGCAGTTATAGAGAGGTATATGTATGCAGTAGAACCTATCTAAGGCGACTTTGAATTGATTAAACATATAAATCATAAACAGCGGCTGGTTGCTTAATGCAAGAAAAAGGTAATGCAGAAAGATCCTATAGGAGCTTTCTGCATTACTTTTGACCTGCATTAAACTACCACCTGCCATACAGATCCATAATTATACCTCTTTTTGATGGTCGCTTAATACATACATGTACAGATTCTACTGAACAATGTCATAAATTGTACACAGCAAATTGTGAGAAGTCACGACCTTGATAAATCCCGATCTAAAGCTATTCTAACGCTTTACTTCGTGAATATTTCTGCAACAGTCCGCCAGTTATGAATACAGTAAAACCTCTCTATAACGACCATTAAATTACATTAATTAGTTGATATTAAATTACATTAATTAGTTGATATTTAGGACAGGTAGCTGTTTAAAGCAAGGTAAAAGTAAAACAGAACGCTTCTGTGGGAGCGTTCTGTTTTACTTTCACATTGCTTTAAGCAGTCACATGCCTTTAGCACAAAATACTTGATGTAATTTAGTGGTCGTTATAGAGGGGTTTTGCTGTATTAATTACAAAGTAATGTAATTATTGTATAAAATATAAACAGTGGATTTTACTGACATGGCATACAGTATAGTATTGTAGTATATTAGCAAACAGAGTAGAACCAGATCATATAGCTCCTACAGGTTAGCTACCACATCTCTCTGATCTGGATCTTCTCTGTTTGAAAATGAATACAAAGGCGGGAGTGGTGCCGATGTTGTCATACACACTGGATGTTCCATTGACGGCCCTTTTACAAACAGTAAATAATCTTGTCAATAAATGAAATATATAGATAAGCGTTCTTGTAATTAAAATAGGTGCCCCAAGCAACCTATTGATGACATCTCGTCCATTGAAAAGCGTCACGCAAACTTATGATTATAGCTATACATGTAGAGGTTCTTCATAAGTTGACCCTTTACTTCATGAATATGCATGTTAGAAATAATGACATCATAGATAGCATTTGGACTTAATTTTATAATCGCAAAAGGACACACTGAGAACTGTTGGCCCTGGCAGGAACTGTAGAGTCAGCTCTATATTATTGTCATAGGCAAATACAGTAAAACCTCTCTATAACGGCCACTAAATTACATCAAATATTTTGTGTTAAAGGCATGTGGCTGCTTAAAGCAATGTGAAAGTAAAACAGAACGCTCCTATAGGAGCGTTCTGTTTTACTTTCACCTTGCTTTAAGCAGCCACCTATCCTAAATACCAACTAATTACCACAATTAAGTGGCCGTTATAGAGAGGTTTTACTGTATAACAAACACTGATCAGATGACTTTTACAGGGGCTGTCTGATCAGGGTCTGCTCTGATTGCTAGTGGAATTTGAAATATGTTTCTTTACTTTCTAAAATGGCTATACTATTCTACTTTCCATATTTCATTATAACTATTTTGTCCATGAATATTCAGTAGGTATTGAAATTTGGGTTAAATGAAGAACAGGGAAGGGATTAACAAAGGTACCACACTACATGTATACTGGGTGTAACTAGTTGTGTATGATATTGTTGTTGTTGCTGCTGGTGTTACTGCTGCTGTTGTTGTTGTTGTTGTTGTTGTTGCTGCTGTTGATGTTGTTGTTGCTGCTGCTGCTGCTGTTGCTGTAGTTTTCAGAGTGAACATTTATGTAAGGCTACAGAGTACCGATTTCAAGTAATGTATTTAGCATTTTATTTCATGAATATGCATGTAAGAAATTATGACATCATGGATATTGATTTTTATAATGGCATACGAATAGAGAATTGTTTTGGTCGTAGTTGAAAATGTATCATTCAGATGTATATTAATTCAAAAGCAAACTGAGTAGACCCGGATCAAAATGTTCCTATTGGAGTGATCTGATCTGAGTGTACTCTGTTTACAAAGGCATCTAAACGTTTGGTTTTAAGTCACTTTAACAGTATTTCAGTCATATCGTTACATCGATATTGCATTACAGTAAAACCACTCTATAACGGCCACTAAATTACATCAAGTATTTTTGTATTCAAGTAAGGTGAAAGTAAAATAGAACGCTCCTATAGGAGCGTTCTGTTTTACTTTCACCTTGCTTTAAGCAGTCACCTGCCCTAAATACCAACTAATTAATACATTTTAGTGGCCGTTATAGAGAGGCTTTACTGTATTTCATTCACTGACCAACTGCAAACCAGATACATGTATATGTACGAGTATAGAAGTAAACTTTAAGAAACATCTGTCTCTACACATTGTCGTCTGTTTTAATTTTCAACGAATATCAAATATATTTTGAAAGATATCACCAACATTTCAAGCTGTCTGGATCCTGATAAGACTCCGAAGTACTCGATATATCATCAGGATCTACACAGTTTGCAAAGATAATGACACATCAACCTATAATGTGCAAAGAGTTCAAAAACAATTCAAAGTCTGAGTTTGTGCATTGATATACTGTTTTTGGCCTCATTATTATATTTCCTAACAAAGACACAATTCTCTAGCAGATGCTATCAAGATTTTATGATCTTCCTAGACATTAGATCGTGTAACACGTGCGCGAGTAGAACTGATAACTACACAGTCTTTTGATGTACAATAGAACCCTTCGAAACCGGACCTTAAAATTAGTATAAATATCGGTCTTGAAGACAGGTTGCAGTTTAATGCAGGGTGAAAATCATGCAGAAAGCCCCCTTAGGAACTTTCTGCATGATTTTGACCGTACATTAGCAGCCACCTGTCTAAAAGTATCTAGATTCTTCTCTGCTATAATTCCGGTTTAGAGGGGTTTTAGTTAAACATTATGATTATAGTTGAACATCTCTGAGCGACAACTCAAAAGACGCCACATTATGGGTCCATTAGACAGGACGAACGTTGCTCAGAAATCTCCCATATAGCCTTTTAGCACTGAGCCGGTCTGCACTATAAGCAGTCTGTCGCCTATTTTCAAAGACATCTGTTTATTAACTACTTAAATGATCAATTAATGTAGGACCTGCCGCGTCACTGACTGATCGGGGTCTACCCAGTTGGTCACTTAACAGACCATGCAGTATCACTATGGACCCATGTACAATGTAAAGCGTTGTTAGACACACCAGCATAGCTGTTACACCTGATCAGGCTCTACTACATTGTTTGCAATGAAAGCTGACCCATTTTCTCACTTTGGGCATCTTGGTATTATAAAGTTACTTTCCCTGTTTTATATTTATTCCAAATTTCAATACCTACAGAATATTCATGGACAAAATAGTTGTAATTAAATATGGAAGGCGGGACATTGTAACCATTTTACACCACAGAAACAGATCTATCAATTTCCATTAGCAAACAGAGCAGACCCTGATCAGACGGCTCCTATAGGAGCCGTCTGATCTGGGTCTACTCTGTTTGCAAATGCGTGAACGTTCGTTTATATGAGGGAAAGGGCTAATGATTCTAAATGTATCGCTTAGAGAACTATAAATAAAATAGGTTATCTCAACTGATTCACTGTCTCATGTGGTGCATGCATTGAGGTGCGTGAGCTAATGTATGCAAAGAAACTTGGTTTAGAAAGCCGGATACACAACATTACGTTGATAACAAGGCTACAAAATAATTATAATCCTGTTTAATGCACTTGCTGTAAATGTTAAGAAATCAAACGGTATGTACAATGTATATCTCAACTTTTAACCTTTTAGTTCCTAGATATATAACATGACGCCTTTACAATCAGGCTAGACTCGGATCAGATTCCTGTAGGAGCCGTTTGGTCAGGATCTGCTCTGTTTGCTTACGAAATAAGATTCTTCGGTTTGTGTCATATTCAATATTACCTTTGTTCATGGTGTCATTATAAAAACCTCAGCTAATCTGTATCCGTGTTATCGGAGCTACAGATAAGGGGTGCGTACCCAAATATAAAATCGTCATTTCACCACTAAACTCTATACTGTCACCACTCTATAGAATTGTCTCTTTGAGACGATTCTAATAGATGGTCACAGTATAGGGTATGATGGAGAAATGAAGGAGTTATTCTTGAAAATGTTGTAATGTACTCACCTCATCTGAACCTCTGAGTGGTACAATTAGTGTTTACATGAATATTCATGAGATAAAGGGTTAACCCTTCTCTTGCTGAATAATTTGTTGTATAATTACATATATTTTCACTGTGTACACGTATTTCGCTGTGCAATCACTGCTGTGGAGTGTACTGGATGCACAATCAACTTGTAAATAGTGCAGACCCTGATGGGTCTTCACTATTTACAGGTAGGTATATTGACGTGAATAGCAAGCGAAGGGTTAATAGCAATATAAAACTGTTATCCTCTTAAACTTTGACTGTTGTATTTGCTATAAAAACAGAACAGACCTTGATCAGACGAAGCCTCCTGATCTGGGTATACTCTGTTTACAAAAGCGTCTCTGTGAGATAAATGATTGAAATAATTATAACATATGCAACAGCCTCTTTAGACAACGTAATTTAAGTACACAATGTATGCTTGTAAGTTATATATTGTATCGAGCGATTGTATCCGGCAGTATGGTTCACAAAAGTGCTGACCAAATACATGTACAGTAGAACCCCTCTAATGCGACCACTTAACCCTTCGCTTGCTGAATTTTAAAATACATTTCTCCTTCTTTACCCTTGCACTGTTGTATACTTACATATATCTTCACTGTGTATACGTATTTCGCTGTGCAATCACTGCTGTGGAGTGCACTGGTTGCACAATCAATTCGTAAATAGTGCAGACCCTGATGAGACAGCTCCTGCAGGAGCTGTCTCATCTGGGTCTTCACTATTTACAGGTGAACAGCAAGCGAAGGGTTAATGAATAAACATGTATGTCTTTATAAGCAGGTGGTAGCTTAATGCAGGACAAAGGTAATTCAAAAAGCTCCTAGAACTATACATCTTTTAGGTGGTCGCATTAGCGGGGTTTTACTGTATTGCTTAATCCTTTGTCTGATGAATATTCATGTAATAAATTATAAATATCATGAATATTTATTATCTGAATTTGTATAATGGCGTCTGAACACATAAATGTTTTGACCATGCAAGACACTGTGGAATCAGATCTATATATAATTCCATAAGCAAACATGGCAGATCCTGGTCAGATAACTCCTACACGAGCCTCTGGTCATAGTCTACTCTGTTTGCAAAGGCATTGAAGGGCGTGTTTAAGGAGTAAAGGGTTAATGTTGTAGATGAAATCTTATAATCTGGATTATTTTTATTGCTTCGTTATTAAACTGGTTGTGTACAATAATATGACTCGTGTCTGTACAGTTTGGCAAATCACTCAATAAAGACACTCATGTAAGACCCTTTACAAGGCCATCACCATGAGCAATATCATCTTTAGATAAAATCGCTAGCGTTATTTTTAATTACTAGTTAATTGCAATCTATAGTTCTGTATTTGATATGGCGTTAGTTTTATGTAATCGAGCAAATAATGTTAACTGAGACGTGTAACAGATGGTTGGTCCGACAAATCGAAGGCAAAACACTTAACTAGAGTTGAATGCAAAACTATCGTAACTAGAACATGTGGGGCGAACTCATGTGTAACTTGGTGTCTCATCAGGATCCAAACTAATTGATACTCTTATTATGTTTTTCAATAGAAATGCAAGAACATTAACCTGGACAAAATTAGAAAGACAATTAATTTAAACGCTTATAGATGTTATATATCATATATTCTTGCACTCAATCCTCGAGGTACAGTAAAACCTCTCGATAATGACTACTTAATTGTTTTTTAGGGCAGGTGGTCGCTTAAATTTATTAAAGCAAGGTGAAAGTAAAACAGAACACTCCTATAGGAGCGTTCTGTTTTACTTTCACCTTGCTTTAAGCAACCACCTGCCTTTAACACAAAATACTTGATGTAATTTAGTGGCCGTTATAGAGAGGTTTTACTGTATACTGTAGATTGCTAACGACAGCTTGGGTGTCATATGCAACCATCTGATATCCAATTGAGGTATTTGTCATCTCAATAGAGGTCATACTGTTTACCTTTCAAAGTTTATTTCTATGAAGAAAGACTAAGAAGGAGGTCCGTGGTTTAATATTAATTATACATGTATATGAATGTGAACAGGCACCGATTTCTCAGCCTGTTAACCGGTTCCTTCATATAAACGCATTTTCGCGCATTTGCAAACATAGTAGACTCAGATTAGAAGGTTTTTGTAGTCTGACCAAGGCATACATTGTCTGCTTATGAAACAATATATATCTGATTCCACAGCTTCTACCAATAATAAAACTAAAAACTTGTGTAAATATGCCATTATATAAAAACTGTTAGACACTTAAATTGTATGTTTGTTCTTTGTAGGTCATGTTTTAACCCTTCCCCTGTTCTATATTCATGTAGGAAATAATGAGGTCATGAATATTCATTAGCTGATTTTTATAATGGTATATGCATACAAAATTTATTGGTATTGGTAGACACCGAAGAGTCAGATATATTATATTTTCATAAGCAAACAAAGCCTCAATAGGAGCCGTCTGATCTGGGTCTACTTGTTCTCATATAAACACGTTTATATGAGGGAAAGGGTTAAGTCGGTGTTTTACTCTGCAGGCTAAAGATGAGGGACTACGTGGCCAGTCCACGTGTTTGTCTTTTATTGTAAAATACTGATCAAGATCACTATCATGTGGTTCACTCTTATTGTTTACGTTTCTGTATAACCTTTTTGAAAGGCAAGGGTGCATTTTGACCCGTTACTTGATAAAGCCACCTGTTAACACTTTGGCAAACAGAGTAAACCCAGATCAGACATCTCCTATTTGAGCTGTCTGATCAGAGTAGTTGCTTTTATGTTACAGATCTGATTCTATAAAGTTTGCCTTGACAATTAATTCCTTTTTTTATATTCTAATGCAATATACAGTAAAACCCCTCTATAACGACCACTAAATTGTGTTAATTAATTGGTATTTTGGGCAGGTGGTTGCTTAAAGCAATGTGAAAGTAAAACAGAACGCTCCTATAGGAGCGTTCTGTTTTACTTTCACCTTGCTTTAAGCATCCACCTACCTTTAATACAAAATACTTGATGTATTTTAGTGGTCGTTATAGAGAGGTTTACTGTATATGTTTATACCCCCGCAAACGAAGTTTGAGAGAGGGGTATATAGGAGTCAGTGTGTTTGTCAGTCAGTTGGTTATTCTAATGCAATATACAGTAAAACCCCTCTATAACGACCACTAAATTGTGTTAATTAATTGGTATTTTGGACAGGTGGTTGCTTAAAGCAATGTGAAAGTAAAACAGAACGCTCCTATAGGAGCGTTCTGTTTTACTTTCACCTTGCTTTAAGCATCCACCTACCTTTAATACAAAATACTTGATGTATTTTAGTGGTCGTTATAGAGAGGTTTTACTGTATATTTTTATACCCCCGCAAACGAAGTTTGAGAGAGGGGTATATAGGAGTCAGTGTGTTGGTCAGTCAGTTGGTGGATTGGTCTGTCTGTCTGTCTGTCTGTCCGTGGCACAACTTTTGATTTTTTGTCCTTGTCTATCTCCTGTTCTACAGATACCATTGAATTTATACTTCCCGTATGAAACAGACCTAGTAAGAGGAAGTGTCATGAACAAGGTCCATAACTCTAGAATCAGTATTGTTTTAGTTATTCCCATTTTTCATTATAATGGGGTCGGGGCCAAAACCAAAGGAACATTTTTCCTCCAAAGGACATTAGTCACGTGTGTATTGTAAAAATGAGTGCTCAATGTTTTGCTATAGATGAATCGTTCATTGCATTTCAATCAGTTTGAATCCAGATGAATCCCTATTTCTTTAAAAACTGTTGATATTTTGTATAGACAAATGCATTTGAAAGTTGAAGGGACTTAACCAGAGATTATTTTGGCCTTGAACATTTTTTTAGAGGGGGTATACAGGAGTCAGTGTGTTGGTCGGTCGGTTGGTCTGTCTGTCTGTCAGTGGTAAAAATCCTGGTCAATGCACCAACATATTTTTAATCCTGGTCATGGCACCAAAATGTTTGATTTGCGATCAAGGCAGCTGAGCGTGGGTATTCCATCACGTTTATTGATAGGTCTAATTATTCCAGTGGCAAGAGCCTTGCTTGAATATTTACAAAGTTACGGGTAAGATGACATTTACATAAGAAATTGTAACGAAAACTATGTAGACACAAACCATCAGGCGCCTTAACCCATTACCGAAAATGAGCATTAACTAGAGAAAAGGAAAAATTTAGAATTTTGTAGTTTGAAACCATTGTGATAAATAGAGCACTTGCTCCTCTAGGGGCAAATGCTCTATTTATCACAATGGTTTCACAAAGTGACCTTTACAGAGTCGTCAAAAGTCGTCAATATGAGGGAAAGGGTTAAAGATAGTCTACATTGTTTTCAAGAGTAATGTGTTAATAATTATAGGTGTTCGTGAGTAGCAAAAGATTTAGACCTTCATTGGACATTGCCATGTAACACCGCTCTATACATTTACTGTAATATGCAAACTTTCAAATTCATGGACCGAATTTAGGGCACTTTTTACTTGAGATTGCATTCATTTTCAAGCATCTTATTTGTCAGATTTTGAGTTTCACTCAAATTCTGACCAAACAGATACTTGAGAATGAACTCAAACTCAAGTAAAATGTTCCTATAACCGCCGTCTTCACTTGATAAGTTAGAACCTCAAGCAGCAGAGCGTCGTTTTCAACATTTCTTCAATTGTCTTATGAACTGGGTCCGATTCCTTCTCTAATAATAGCATTAAGCTACCATCTGCCCATACGAACCAGAATTAGATCTCTTGTTGGTGGTCACTCACATGATCTCGAGGGCTGTTCTTATAGTATATACGTCTTTTCAAATGTGTTCAGAGTTGATCCTGATCAGACAACTTATGCAGGAGCCGTTTGATCAGTCTGCTCTGTTTGCTTATGAAATAATATAAGTTCTGATTATACAGTTTATGCTATGGACAAAAATAATCGTGTTTTTTGTTTGTTCATAAAATATCATCTAATTAATATTCATTATTTAACTGTTTCTTATATGAATATTCATCAGGTAAAAGGCTAATGAAGTCGTGCCACCCATGTTTACATGGCAGTCTATGAATTGATGGTAAAACTTGTGACGGGATGTCTGTTAATGCCATACAGAGTGAATCGGTCTCTTTTCGGTTCATTTAATCTTCTCCATCAAATATTGATTTGTTGTATATACCGTTAATCGAAGCATTGGTAAAGGCTCTTAACCCTAAACTTGCTTACATACAATGTACTTAATGATCAGTTGTTTCATGATGCCTTTGACTGACCACTGTTTTACATGTAATAGAAACAATGATAATTGTGTGCCCTTTTTCTTCTTGGAAATTTTTCTCTAACCTGCAAATCTAGTTCCATTTATCGTTGTAAGTGTTGTAAGCATGGACGAATTGTAAACGGTGCAGTTCGACAGGTTTATAATCGAAACATTAACATATCAAATACAGAAAAGTTGGAAATAGTTGGCGGGCATTCGTTTGTAAAATCTAATTATATTAAGTTGGTATCCATAACGGAAGTTGTTTTTGTAGACTGTATCCAGGTGAGATTAGCCATTGAATTTGTGCGCGTCAGGCTGTGAAATTTGAATATTGAAAGGACCAGTCCAAGAGGCGGTCACATGTAGCTTATGGGATCGATAAGGTATGATATTAATTTCACTCAACCTTTTATTCGGAATCTTGCCTGCTTGAAATAACTAGAGAGAAAGAGAGAGAAAAGATACTTACATTTATTTTACCATCAACGTGTTCTGACAGGATTGGATATATACGTAGAAATATTTCATTGGATTTTTATGAAATAATATAATAATAGGTAGGCTGATATTAAGATGTGTCGTCTGTACCCATGCCGTTTCTTTTTATGGTGGACAAAGGTTTTACGATGTTTAACTCTTTCGCTACCATATATTGTCGTCTGTAAGAACTGTCGTCTGCTACACTTTTCTTTGTTTAATTTTCTAAAATATTCTTTTTTAAAAAAAAAAACAACAACAACATAATTACTACATCAAATTGTTTAATCCTGAGTTACTGGGACTCTCATCTGGATCCCAAACTGGTTGAATAATAACAGAGTCTCCATTGGCAATGCCAGAGTTAAGAAAACATGTATTACATGTGTTTAGAATCGATGTTACATAAAAGGAAAGTGCATGTAGACGCTTTTAATACTTTCATCTGACAGTCTTCACGATGGAGAGGTAAGTAATGTTGAATTACTTTAGAAATTAAAAGGAAAATGTTTCTTACGAAGTAAAAGTAAATTAAAATGGATTGACATAGTAAGCTTTGCTTAAGAATTTTTGCACAATGTAAGTTTCTTCTACAAATAAAGATTCGTTCGCTTGAATATTTAAATTTGCTTTGATTTCATTTTTTCTTTAAAACACTGAAAAATTGTTCGATTCTGGCGTGTATAGGGTTAGGGTATCTTCATAAAACGGACACATAATTTAGCTCCTTACTCCGTGAATATTCATGTAATAAATAATGACGTCATGTAGCCCCTATATCAATTACAGTAGAACCTCTCTATAACGGCCACTAAATTGTGTTAAGTAGCTGGTATTTAGGGCAGGTGACTGCTTAAAGCAAGGTGAAATTAAAACAGAACGCTCCTTGTAGGAGCGTTCTGTTTTACTTTCACCTTGCTTTAAGCAGTCACCTGCATTTAACACAAAAAAACTTGATGTAATATAGTGACCGTTTTAGAGAGGTTTTATTGTATATTATTTTTTATAATGGCGTATGGACACGGGAATTTTCGCCCATAGTAGAAACTATTTAATAATAGCTATACTATTTCATAAGCAAACAGGGACGACCCTGATAGTCAGACCGCTCCTACAGGAGCCGTCTGGTCTGGGTCTACTCTGTTTTCAAAGGCACAGACATGTGTATTTATGGAATAAAGGGTTAAGAAACAGATAAAATGAGTTCTGTTTACTCCATGAATATTCAAGATGTAATTAATTATGAAATATTAGTTAGATGCATGTAGGAAATGACACGCTGAGCATAAGCTGTAGTATCAGGTCATTATTATTCCATAATCAAACAGAGCATGTCCTGATCAGACATATCCCACAGGAGCCATCTGCTCTAGGTCTATTTTGTTTTGTTATAAACGCCGTGTTTTATTACATTTATGGACATCTACACATGTAGGTATCCACATATTTGCATAATAAGCACATGTAATACACAAAACATTCTAAATCTTTATTAACACAAAAAAACTGACGCGTGTATACCTCCAACAATGAATGGTGAACGATGCGAGTACATAAAATGAGTTTTATAATCATTAATTTGAGAAATGAGTATATGTGAAGGGGTTATGCTCTCAACTCGTATGTGAAGGAATATTGCTTATTGCAATAAGACTCTTTTGAACTGAGATAAACACGTGAAAGACATTAACTGAGATCTATTTTCGACAGGTGACAAACTAGAAAAGCATGGACATGTACAGTGTACATGCTAAATATCCGCCTAGTTAAGCATCTTCAAAAATAATTTATTAGATCGTTAACCCTTTCCTTCATATAAACGCCTTTTCACGCATTTGCAAACAGAGAAGACCCAGATCAGACGGCTCCTAGGGGAGCTGTCTGACCAGGGTCTGCTCTGTTTGCTAATGGAATTAAATAGTTTCTAAAATGGCTATGTACAATGTTCCACCTTCCATATTTCATTATAACTACATGTAATTTGCCCATGAATATTCAATAGGTATTGAAATTTTGAATAAACATAGAACTGGAAAATGGTTAAACATCTTCCGCAGACATATTTATTTGATCGTTAAGCTTTTATTTACTGTCTGTATAAATTTACGCCTTGATTATTTAATTGAAATGTAAGATATATTATACTGAATCCACATCTTAAACCTTTCCCTGATAGAGACACATGTTAACACTTTTGTAGACAGAGAAGACTTAGACCATACGGCCCCTACACTGTTTGCTTATTGGGCTGCGAAAGCAGCCCAATCTCATATGACTTTGAATTTTGACCATGCGTTTCTGCGTTCCTGTGTTTCTATAAAAGCCAATCGTTTTAATAACTATAGTTTACTGTGAGACAAGTTTTTATTTATATATATTCATTTATTTTATTTATTTTGATTCATATATTTTTCCCAGTGAGGCACATATTTTTGTCGGGGTTATTTCTTTCTTTTCTTCCATGGCCCAGTTTCAGTGAAAATGCTAGTGAATTTGGTATAACTGATTAAAATCACACTCCCAAGCATGGCTTATGAAATGTGAGGTCGTGGGTTCGATCCTCGGTGGAAGCTTAATATTTTTTTCTCTCATTTTTCTTAGCACCCTTAGTTTACGTGCTGTTAGTTTAAAACCATTTTGTAAATAAACATGTAAGACTTCCTTTGTTTGCATTTTGACTTTGGTAAAGTTATTTAGCTGAGACCTTTTACTCGTGGTTTTGTTGACCGTTTTGCATATTTCACCATTGTGCATGAATTGGATATCTTATACTAACCTGTTCTTAATATGGGGACAGTATTAGTGAAAAAGTTAATGGGCATTGCGTCGACCTATTCGAATAATTTCATGTAGACTGTAAGTATCCTCCGATGGATATGGGAGTTTGTATGCCTTGTGAACATCATGGTGTCTACGTCAGTGTGTTTCAGCAAATGAATAACATTGATCTATGACGTAATGTGTATTATTGGTGTCATACACAGGTATTATGCATCATGGCTCATTAAAACATTCCCCCGTTTCTGCTCTCAATTTATACATTACAGTAATGTTTTCCCAATGTATCTGTTAATTAAAAGTACTAAACAATATTGCTCCCTCTTTTTCTTCTATCCTGCTTAAAGACATTTTAAGCAGCCATTTTACGCTTGCGTAAAACCTTGCTTGTGGAATAATATAAAGCTGGTTTCACACGTTTTGCGATGATCAAACACTTTGTGTTCACATGTACTTCTGAATGTTAGCAAAAAAAAATATTCATGACGGCATTATGCGTAACATGAATATTTAAGTAAATAAAAAGTAAATGGTAAATGGACAATAAAACACAAATAAATCCTATACAAGAATTGAAAAGGCCCTCAGCAAAAACTAGATTTTCGTTGAACTGATCAATGCTGCAAATGCGATTTAAGCTATTTAATTATTTAAGGGCGATAACTCTAAAACGATTTTAATTTATAAAATCATTAAAACCTGAAATATATTTTCAAATATTAAGTTCACTCGGATACGGGTAAAGTACAGAGGTAGTAAACACTAATTATCTGCCAGTAATCCTTACTGATATTCTTATTTGCATCAACCCTTTACCTAATGAATATTCATGTACGAAATAATGACATCATGAATATTAAGTACATTAGTTTTTGTCATGGTATATGAATGCAGGATTTTATTTGCGATTGAAGAAACTGCAGCGTCCGATATAACGTAATAAACAAACAGGACAGACCCTAATCAGACGGGTCATACAGGAGCCGTCTGATGTGGGTCTACTCTCTTTGCAAAACCGTCAAAAGGTGCTTTTATCAGATTAACGTATAATCTATATTAATTTTCTGTATCTATATGATTGGAGAATAAGACACCATCACTGTTGCATTCGTGTATATACATATATATTTGTTTATTGTATAGTTCGAGTATCCTATTTTCCACATATCCTTATTTCGTTTACATTAAATGCAGCTATTTTGTTAATGAAGTAGTAATAGAGATTTACATGAATAAGTGTATATATAACTAACATATGCCATTGTTTTATTCCTATCTATTTCTGTCAGTTTTTGTTTATACAGAATTATGAAATATCATGATAGATAAGTGATAGATAAGTAAATTTAGTTAAAAATTGAATGCATCTATTCACCCTTACAGTGCGGAACATCAGTCACTAATACCCTTTGCAAACAGTATAGACCCAGATGAGAGGGTTCCAAAATGAGCTCTCTCATCAGGATATGCATTGTTTGTCATATTACAGTTTCTTTAGAAAAAAATCCGTAAATTCACTGTAAGCCTAACTTGCTTGGATTTTGGAATAGTCCATTTGAAAATTCAGCGTTGTAAGTGTTAATAACCGATATTTTGTTGAACTCCTTTTCTGTGATTGGTCAATCTGTAATCAAGATCGCAAAAAATGATTGCAGATGCTCCATACAGATGAGATACCGGGAGTTATGCAAAAAGACCCCAATAGGAGCCTTTTTCATCACACTCGCATGCATTAACCCTTTCCCTGATGAATATTCATGTAAGAAATAATGACGTCATGAATATTAATAAGATTATTTTTGATAATGGCATATGAACACAGGACATTTTGCCTCGGACAGAAACTGTAGAATCAGATCTATATTACACCATAAGCAAATAGAGCTGACCCTGATCAGACGGCTCCTATAAGAGCCGTCTAATGTGAGTCTACTCTGTTTGCAGATGCGTCAAAATGCGCTTACATAAGGGAAAGAGTTAAGCAACCACCTGTTTATATAGACATCTTAGTCATTCATCAAATGATCTCATTAGAGATGTTCTACTGTACATAGTTCACTCTCAAATGCTGCTGTTTTCAGAGAGGAACAATACACTAAACACTTTTGCATCACAGTATTTACAAATGACATTAAATCATCCACACGGTCTCATATTTCAGGAAATAATAATAATATTAATAATAATAATAAATAAATAAATAGAGATATATATAAATAGATAAATAAATAGATAAATAGATAAATAAATAAATAAACAAACAAACAAATAAATAAATAAAAATAGATAAATAAATAAATAAATAAATAAATAAATAAATAAATAAATAAATAAATAAATAAATAAATAAATAAATAAATAAATGAATGAATGAATGAATGAATGAATGAATGAATGATTGAATGAATGAATGAATGAATGAATGAATGAATGAATGAATGAATAAATAAATAAATAAATAAATATAAATAAGTAGTAATAGTAGTAGTAGTAGTAGTAGTAGTAGTAGTAGTAGTAGTAGTAGTAGAAGTAGTAGTAGTAGTAGTAGTAGTAGTAGTAGTAGTAGAAGTAGTAGTAGTAGTAGTAGTAGTAGTAGTAGTAGTAGTAGTAGTAGAAGTAGTAGTAGTAATAGTAGTAGTTAATAGTAGTAGCAGTAGCAGAAGTAGAAGAAGTAGTAGTAGTGGTGGTATTAATAGTAGTTCTAATAATAAAGGAATAATAATTATTATTATCCTTTTTTGTTATTATTATTATTATCATTATCTATTATTATAATAATAATAATAGTAAATGTTGAGAATATCCTCCAGTTTATATCTTATAATGGTTAGGTGATTTGTGTGTCAATGTGTGTATTTGTCAACGTGTTTCAACGTGTGTGTCAACGTGTTACAACGTGTGTGTGAACATGTTCCAATGTGTATGTTAACGTCAAAATTAAACTACAACAGCCGTAGGCGCCTGGGAACCCAGTCACGACACGGGGCACTACGAGCACTTGGATCCATTGAAACTCGTGACTAGGGTAATACTTGTTACATGTGGTTCCTGGATAGAAAACGAGTGTGAACATGATACCAGTAGCTCTCTATCCATTAGACACTCACTCCATGAATATTCATGAAACACGCCGTCTACTATAAGTAGTAATAAACTGAATTCGTTTATTAAAATATCAATAAGGAAAAATATACAAACTTACAATAAGGATTTTTTCCATGACAACAGAGACTCAGATATGTAACATACATGTACATATTTATGCAAATAGAGCAAATCCTGACCAGAATATTCTGCAGGACTTGTCTGATCTCGGTCTGCTCTGTTGGTAATTTAGGCGTAAAATAGGTATACAAATGCATGAATCCATAGAGTAAATAATCTCTACATCGACTACTCAAAACTGTCTATCGACAGGTGGAACTTCGAACTCGCCGGAGAACGACTTACAGGGCTTGCTTCAATGGGCGAAATTTAAACAAATTGCAAACAGTTTGGATCTAGATAAGACGCCGAGTAACTCGACGTTTTATCAGTATCCAATCTGTTCAAAGTCCAATTACGTTTTGAGAAACGTTTGAAGGAAATTTTACTTCAAAACTTAAAACAGACGACATTGTTTGCAGACGAAAAATGTTTGAGACCAAATTTTTTTATACATGTCGAAAGTTATTCAGGAAAGCTCCTATGGGAACTCTCTCTATAACTTTGTATTGAACAGAAACTTTGTTTTAAAGACACATAGCTTTATTTAGCGGTCACTATATCACGGATGTTACTGTATTTTACGGAACCAGTTTGGATGGAGGATGCCACGTTTCTTCGAGACCACCCTCCTCATATTTTGATTGTTGCTCAGAAAGCCGTGTAGAATATGCTGGCGCTCTAGCTGCAATCAAACACTGAGGTAGATTTAATCCAGCACGACGTCACGGAAGAGGAAAGAAGCTGAATACCAATTGACACCTACTGGGGGATGCACTGATCCCAAAATGGCTTTAACCCCTTTATCTCATATAAATGAATATAAACACATTTTCACGCATTTGCAAACAGAGTAGAACAAGATAAGTTGGCTCCTATAGGGGCCTTCATGGTATGCTCTGTTTGCTTATGGACTAACATAGATCTGATTCTATCAGTTTCTGTCACGGTAACACATTCCTTAATGTGGTTTTAAAATGTGGCTAATTAATATGCATACCGTCGTTATTTCTTACACACATATTGACAGGTAAAGGGTTAACCCTTTCTCTCATATTGACGACTTTTGACGACTCTGTAAAATCACTTTGTGAAACCATTGTGATAAATAGAGCATTTGCTCCCATAGGAGCAAATGCTCTATTTATCACAATGGTTTCAAACTACAAAATTCTAAAATTTTCAATTTCTTTAGTTAATGTTCCTTATCGACAGATTTATTCAAAGATATTGTATCTAAAAATAGCCTATAACGTAATGTGTTAAACAGTAGAATTGCAATATGCAAGGTAACAAAATACGAAGAAATGGCGCCTATCATGGGAAAAGAGCGTTTGGACATTTACAAACCGGGTAAACCCAGATCTGGTGTCGTGCTTGTACTTCAGCGTCTGATGAGGATCTACACTGTTTATATGGTCAGAATGAACATTTGTCAACTACCATTGAAAACAGTACAGACACTGACCATATGTCGTGTTCCAATACATACAGTGTCTGATTTAGGTCTTCATAGTTTGCAGATGTAATAATAGCATTGTGCCTCCATCCATTTACAAATGGGTGAAAATTTGTAGCTATGGAGTAAATGGTTAACCGAGTGTCAAACCAGCTTGAGTTACTCGGCATCTCATGTGGATCAAAGCTACATGAATTCAACAACCTGGGTCCATGCTTATAAAGCTTTTAGTTGAGTCTGAGTTTCGTTCTCAAGCTTTTGATTGGTCAGATTTGAGTTCTCAAGCTTTTGATTGGTCAGATTTGAGCCTCTGGCTCAAATCTGACCAATCAAAAGCTTGAGAACGTACTCAGACTCAACTAAAGGTTTTATAAGCATGGACCCAAGTCGCGGGTAGCAGGGCAGAAACATCATTTAGTTTTGCTATCACCTCAAATTTTGTTTACTTTCGATGATTTAGTGGAAAACATCCTGGACTAACCGGTGCGATATACATGGATATCATCCCTTTACCTAATAAAGACACGTTGTCACTGTTGCAAACAGAGTAGACACATATCAGACGGCTCCTACAGGAGCTGTCTGATCTGGGTCTACCCTGTTTGTTTATGAAATAATATAAATATGACTTTACACTTTTCCTTAACCTTCCTTCGGTCATCTTCCATTAGAAAAATAATATATATATAAAAATAATTTTCATGACATTATTTCTTACATGAATATTCATGGACTACAAGATTAATAAGTGCCCCATATATCCGTTCAACAAGGGATGACTTTAATCTTCAATATGTACTTATATACAATATGTACTTCAATATGAACGTTGATAATTATCAACGTTCATATTTTGTTCCAGTTCTTATTCACGCAGTTTGGATCCCGGTGATACGCCCACGTACTGATGGCGACTATACATGTATATGTTGCGGCATGGGTCGAAGCTGGATAAACCCTTTCTTTCATACAAATGCCTTTTCATGCCTTTGCAAACAGTATACCCAAATCAGACGGCTCCTGTAGGATTCGTCTGATGAGGGTCTGTTCTGTTTGCATATGGAATTATGGTAGACCTGGCTCTACGATTTCTACCAATACCAAAAAAACCAACACTGTGTACATATGCCATTAAAAAAGGCTAATAAATATTTTTTACATGAATATTCAACAGAGAAATGGTTACAGGCAATGGACAAATGTACAATGTACAGTAAAACCTCGATTATTCGAATTTTCGGTATAGAAGAATTTAGACCCTTTTAGGCAGGTGGCTGCTTAATGCATGGTGAAAGTCATGCAGAAAGCTCCTAGAGGAGCTTTCTGCATGACTTTCACCATGCATTAAGCTGCCACCTGTCTTAAAGATCGATAATAATACGTATTTTAGTGTTCGGATAATCGAAGTTTTACTGTATGTCGTAATTCAAGTACATGTAGGCCTGCCTTACCGTGCTGATCGCGACCTGACCGCCATTAGCAAACTGACTGGATCCAGATCATACGTCGAGCCTCATCAGGATCCAATCTACTTGACACTCGGTCAGTCGTTTCTTAACCCTTAGCCTGCTAAACGCGACCTTATTTCCATTTGCAAACAGTTTGGATTTAGATGAGGCGCCGAGTTACTCGGCGTCTCATCAGGATCCAAGCTGTTTGACACTCTGTCAATAGTATCTCAAAAGCTTAAACGAATCAGAAGTAAGTGACGACGGCAACAGATCGGAGCTTTAAAAGCAGACCTCGTTTTCATAGCAGGCTAAGGTTAAAAAGCTTGATCAAATCGGAAGTAAGTACAAGTTTTCTCCATATCAGAGTTTTGGAGACATTTGTTTTGCCACAGTCGGATAAGTGTGAAATGCATACTCAGATAGAGACTCTTGAAACTTGAAGGAGCTCTAGGGCCTTTCTGCATGAATTTTACCCGGCATTAAGCAGCCACCTGCCTAAAAGTATACAAATTATTCTCTACTAGAATTCCGGTTTAGTTGGGTTTGCTGTACGTATAAAATACTGCAGGTTGAAATCTTATTTCGAATTAGTTTTGAAAGGTGAGATTGTATGTTAAAATTAATTCATATCTTTGAGAAAAAAACGTATGACGGATGGCGATCCCATTGACCTCACATCACATATAAAAAGATGGCGTTTCCACCTGAGCGATTGCTACATTTCGCTTCTGTATCATAAAGCAATATTGAAACTAATCCCCAAGATCCCAGTAGGGGCACAGCAGGTTCCTCACTCATCCGTGTAGTCAAAACGGGGTCGAATACAGTAAACCGTCCCTTAAACGACCATATAAGGGAAATCTACATTAGGAATGTGAGACATATGCAGTAAAACCTCTCTATAAAACCTCACTAAATTGTGTTAATTAGTTGGTATTTAGGGCAGGTGACTGCTTAAAGCAAGGTGAAAGTAAAACAAAACGCTCATATAGGAGCGTTCTGTTTTACTTTCACATTGCTTTAAGCAGTCACCTGCCTTTAACACAAACTATTTGATGTAATTTAGTGGCCGTTATAGAGAGATTTTACTGTGGTAGCTGAGTGCAGGACCAAGGTTATACAGACAACGTCTATCCATTATGAAGGATTTCCATGTATGCTATGTTTATTTCAAATTCCAATATCTACTGAACATGTTTCATGTACAAAATAGTTATAATGAATTATGAAAGATAAACAGATCTTTCAAATTCCGTCTGGTCTGTGTCTACTCTGTTTGTAAACGCGTCAAAACGCGTTTATATGAAGGAAACCGTTTCGCATAACCTTTGCCCATCGTCAAGCAGTAACCTGTTTTACAGACGCCCATGTAAATAAATTAAGTGGACGACCAGGATAGGTTCCACTGTCTCCGTATTGAAATACCACTAACAAATTCAACTACATATTTGAGAAAAACTACAGTAAAACCTCTCTATAATGGCCACTAAATAACACCAAGTATTTGTGTTAAAGGCAGGTGGCTGCTTAAAGCAAGGTGAAAGTAAAACAGAACGCTCCTATAGGAGCGTTCTGTTTTACTTTCACCTTGCTTTAAGTAGCCACCTGCCCTAAATACCAACTATACTAAAACACAACTCAGTGGCCGTTATAGAGAGGTTTTACTGTACATGATTAACCCTTTCCTCCATAAATATCGTTTATGACGGACTGACTTATTTCGTAAATATTGTGAAATAATAACCTAAAATGCATAAATATTCATGTAAGAAATAATGACATCATGAATATTTATTAGTTATTATTCAAAATGGTATATGGAAACAGGATGCTGTTGCTTTGGCAGAAACTGTAGAACCAGCTCTTTATTTTATACACAGAGAAAATGAGTGAAAAGGTGTTTATATGAAGGAAAGGGTTAAATCCGATTCAATTGCTGAACTGAATTGTTAAAACATGATTTTTTTTTTACAAATGCCGATTGTATTCTGATTCTTTAATGCAGGTGGTACAAGCAACTCAACGCGGGATGAAAGTAATGTAGATGCAGAAAGCGCATTACATGTACTTTCATTCTGACTTAAGCTAAACTTTGTTTATTTTCTATTCTAGAGAGTTTTTATCATTATATAGCTTTAAATTATATTTGGAAATGAATAAATAAACTCCAGTCTAAAACTACTAGCCCACTTTCCCTCTTTTGGCATGCATAAATGCTGTTTAGGTAAGCATTTACCATATATGGTCAAAACAGACACGATCCGCCGAAAAACAGTGTCACGTGCCTTGCATGTCCAGTCATGTTACATTTTATGAACTTGTAAAAAAAGTATTACTTGAGTATTAAGGGAAATAAATGATGGGAAATGTAATTTGAGAATCAACGCTTTCCTTCATAAATACGCCTTTCTATACGCCTCTGTAAAAGTCACTTTTTGAAACCATTGTGATAGATAGAGCATTTGCTCCTCAGGAGCAAATGCTCTATTTATCACAATGGTTTCAAAACTACAATATTCTATTTATTTTCTTTTTCTCTAGTTAATGCTCCTTTTCGTCAGATTTATTCAAAGAGGTTGGATCTAAAAATAGCCTATGAGGGAATGGGTTAAGTTGATTTTGTAATGTGGAGTTTCAGACTGGATCCTACTGACCTAAAACAAACCATATACGTCAATTTCCCTCATAGGCTATTTTAAGGCCCAGTCTGATTTTAACAAAGCTACTTAAAAGGAGCATTTACTAGAATTTTCCTTTAGAATTGTTCAGATTTGAAACTATTGTGATAAATAGAGCATTTGATCCTATGAGAGAAGTGCTCTATTTATCACAATTGTTTCAAAAATTGACTTTTACATGGTCGTCAAACGGCGTAAATATGGGGGGAAAGGGTCAGGCAATATATGACATATACACCGATATAATCCGACGGACTCGCCACATGGCAGCCATTATGCTGACCAGACAGGCTTTTTATAGTTTCAAGACCAAACCAAAGTCAAACCACCTCTAACTGCGTTGCCTGGTTCCCAGCAGGCTATCCGCTACATTTCATTCTGTGCAGTTTTTCACTGTTACAAGAACGTGCTCAGAAAGGGCATGCATGGTGTGCATTAATTTTTTTCACAGCCGAAGTCCCCGGAAAGTGACTCACAGAGCCTGCTGCAATGGGCAAATATGTGAATACTTATGCAAACAGTTTGGATCAAGATGAGACGTCGAATATCTCGGCGTTTAACCAGTACCCAACGTGTTTGACATACCACTTGTGTTTTATAGAACAAATTGATGGAAAGGCACACCTGAAAATTAAAACATGTGACATTGTTTGACGACGAATATTATTTGGCACCAAAAGTGTTAAGCCCGGCTCTGGGTGATCCGTCGCCCGACGTGTATAAGTAACAAGAAAATCGTTTTAAGTCACCTACACGTGATTATGGTATCGCTGCTTGCCACATTCAATCGACTAATGGAAGTAACACAGCTCAGTGGACCTTTTGAAGGGATTAATCCTTATCATGCACCGTGTTACCTTGCGTAGGGTACTACATTGTACAACAGTTTGGACACAGATCAATCAACGAATTACTCCTCATGCAACCAAATGCTAAATTGCTACGATCTTAACGCGAAATCCTCATTATTAACGTTGATAATGGCTTAAGATACATTGCTTGTTTCACTTTTTTTTTAATAAGAGAGATGCGTATAAGTAGAAGATAATTTACTAGCAAGTCTAAGGTTAATGGAAATGACGGTCGAAATGAGAAAACCTGAATACAGTAAAACCTCCCTGTATCGAATTCTCAGCAGAAGTCTAATTAACCATTACAACGCTAAAGTTTCAAATGGATTATTCCAAAATTCAAACAGGTCAAGCTTACGATGAATACTTAGGAATGTTTCTAAAGAAAAGTGTTGCATGGCAAACAGTGCAGACCCTGATGAGAGAGCTCCTCTAGGAGCCCTCTCATCTGGGTCTACACTGTTTGCAAAGGAGATTAGAGACTCGTGTCCTGCACAGTAAGGCTTAATACTGGCGTTTAACCAATCCTCTTATGTTGACACCTTTTAACGCATAATTTTTTATGTCAAAGTCATTTTTAGAAACTATATGAGCAAATCATTAATGGTCTATTTATCGTTATGGTTTCAAAACTATTTTTTTAAAGTCATTTTCTCTAGTAGCTGTTCATTTTCAGTAGCTTTGAGTTTAAAAGGCCTATGATGTAATGGGTTAAGACAGAATGTAGTCTTGTAGATGAATACAGGGGGAAATATACAGGAATTCAAAATAGGATCATTCTGTTATAGTTTCGTTCTACACGAAGCAGCCACCTGTTCTTAAAGACAAAATTGTTTATTAATTAAATGGTCGCCATGGAGAGTGTTGATTGTTCTCGGTGAGTGAATTAGTGCATTCTACATGTATTGGTGGAGAATTGATTAATGGATTCTTGGCGATCTGTGATTGGTCAAATCAGTACAATATCATTATTGCGATGTAAAAAAATATATCTTAACCCTTTACCTGATAGAGTCGCCTTAACAAATAGAGTAGACCCAGATCATACAGTTCCGGTAGGAGCTGTCTGATCAGGATCTGCTCGGTTTGCTTATACAATAATATAGATATGATTTTACCATTTCTGTCATGGCAAAATAATTACATGTACATGTATGTGTTCGTGGTGCCATCTGGTTAATAATCACACTGCCATTATACCATAAATAGATGATTATTCATCATTGAACAGTTAACCCATTACCTTATATTGACGACTTTTGACGACTCTGTAAAAGTCACATGTTGAAACCATTGTGATAAAAAGAGCATTTGCTCCTATAGGAGCTAATGCTCTATTTATCACAATGGTTTCAAACTACAACATTCTAAAATGTTCCTTTTCTCTAGTGGGTAAAAACGAAATTACAGTTCTAGTGATGCTGGATTTATCGGCTGCATTTGAAACTATCGATCACGAAGCGTTGCTAAAACGCCTGGAAACGGACTTCGGAATCATTGGAAAAAACCTTGAGTGGATGACTTCCTATCTGAAAGACCGCTACCAAACAGTTTCAATAGATGGAGAATTGACCACTCCAGTTAACCCTTTACCTGATAGAAGCGGCTTTTAGCGTGTTTGATTTATTCCTCCGCTGTAGAAAATAGTTCAAATTCATACAGTCATGAACATATTGCATAATAAATATTTTCTATATCCTAGTAGGTGGTAGTTTAAAGCAGGCTGAAAGTAAAGCAGAATGCGCCTTAAGGCGCATTCTGCTTTACTTTCAACCTGCTTTAAGTGGTCATATGTCTTCAAAACTAGAAACAGGCTATTGGGTAAAGGGTTAACATGAAATTTAGCGTGCCACAGGGATCGGTCCTAGGACCGAAACATTACATAATGTACACAAAACCTGTCGGCTCAATCTGCAGAAACCATGGACTTGACCACCGTTTTTATGCCGATGACTCACAGTTATACATGTCATTTAAGCCAAAAGACATTTCCTGTCAACAGGTAGCCTTAACACGAGTTGAGGACTGTCTGAAAAGTATAGTCTCTTGGATGAACCAGACATACTGAAGCTCAATACCGAAAAAACTGAGGTCATCATGTTCTACACAAAAAAAACCTCAAAAGTACCTGCAGACATTCATGTACAAGTAGGGTCCTCTAAAATCAAACCATCGCTGTGTGTGAAGAATCTTGGTGCAAGACTTGATTCACAAATGGACATGACACCGCACGTGAATTCCGTGTGTAGATCTAGTTACGCACAGCTCCAGCAAATAGGCCATATAAGAAATACCTATCACCTGATGCTACCAAGACTTTGGTAAACTACCTGGTTACATCAAAACTTGACTACTGCAACTCATTGCTGCATGGAATTTCAAAAAGCACGCTGTGGACACTTCAAAGGGTGCAAAACACAGCAGCCCGTATCATAACCAAGACTTCTCGATATAATCATGTCACTCCGGTTTTGAAGGAACTTCACTGGCTTCCGGTTCAATATCGGATCGAATTCAAAATTTTGACACTTACGTACAAATTCATGCACAATGAATCGCCCAAGTACATTGTCAATATGCTTGACGCGAACAGGCCTCGCAGAGAGTTAAGGTCACCAAGTAGTTCAGTGTCGTTGGTTATTACCAAGAAGTCGTATGGTAAAATACGGGGATAGGAGTTTCGTGCATGCAGCTCCATAACTTTAGAATGCTCTACCGTCAGGCATCAGAGACGCCAGCTCACTTGCATCCTTTAAAAAATGTCTGAAAACGCATTTCTTCAACCTGTTTTTCTAGGACATTGCAAGGACAGGTAACACGTAGTAACTATCAATCACGATGACTGCTGCCTTAGCCACGGAGTGTCGATCCTGCCATTTCTCTTGTGACTGTCGGGACATTTTCAAACCCCTCTCCTTTCGAACATTTCCTACTTGCTAAATATTGGCTGAGGAGTGTTCTGTCAGTTGTTTTAGTTGCGCACTGTTTGTGGGCTCTTGGTGTGTGTCTCGTGTTGTGCGGGTGGTGGATCTTGATGGTAGGGATAGCCCCTGATCTCTTTGAAACCGCCCGGTTTGCGGCTCGGGGCGGCATTGTGTGCCTCGTTTCAGTGTCGGGTGAACTGATTTTATGATACTCTTTCGCCAGTTTTGCATACTGGATGTATACATTGGTGGATTGTTTGTAATATTTGTATTGCATTGTGTAGTTTATATGCATTAGTTACAAAATTGACCTATTCTGTTAACCCATTGTCCTACATAACTAAGACAATATAGTATGTGTAGTGTTGTATGCCAATCCAGGTAGTTCTGGCGTACCGACACTGACCATATATATAATGTTTCATTAAAGTTTTAGTGATATGAGTGGACTGACACAATATAGTCACAGCATGTGTCTATTTCCTATGATTTACGGACATAAAAATGTACAGAAAAGGATAATTTTGATTTTATTTTTGTTCTATGATTCTTAAATCAATTCCATTTTTAATATTTTTATCGATATCTCTATCTTAAATTTCATTTGTTTTAAATATTCTGTAAGCATTATATATACATGTACTCAGTTTTGTACATGCAAATTATTTATGTGAAGCGCTTTTGAACGCGCTTATCCTGTGTGAAAAGAGCGCTATATAAATGTGGTAAAATAATAATAATAGTTAATGCTCCTTTTCGGTAGTTTTTATCCCCCACCGCATAGCGGAGGGGGGTTATAGGAATGGCCTTCGTCTGTCTGTCTGTCTGTCCGTCTGTCCGTCTGTCTGTCCGTCTGTCCGTAACAATTTCGTGTCCGCTCCATATCTCCTATACCCCTTGAAGGATTTTCAAGAAACTTGCCTCAAATGTTAACCAAGGTGAGACGATGTGCAGAACATATGTGGCAGATATGTCGGCTCAAGGTCAAGGTCACATTTGAAGGTCAAGGGTTTTAACCTTCAATTTCCATTGCATTTTTGTGTCCGCTCCATATCTTCTAAACCCTTTGAAGGATTTTCATAAAACTTGAGTCAAATGTTAACCAAATTAAGACGATGTGCAGAACACATGTGGCAGTCATGTCGGCTCAAGTTCAAGGTCACATTTGAAGGTCAAGTGTTTAAACCTTCAGTTGCCATTACAGTTTCGTGTCCGCTCCATATCTTCTAAACCCTTTGAAGGAATCTCATAAAACTTGAATGAAATATTAAATGAATTGAGACGATGTGCAGAATTCATGCGGCAGTCATGTTGGCTCAATGTCAAGGTCACGTTTGAAGGTCAAGTGTTCTAACCTTTAATTTCCGTTACATTTTCGTGTCCGCTCCATATCTTCTAAAGTCTTTGAAGGATTTTCATAAAAGTTAAGTTAAATGTTAGCTAAATTGAGGCGATGTGCAGAACACATGTGCCAGTCATGTCGGCTCAAGGTCAAGGTCACATTTGAAGATCAAGTATTCTTACCTTCAATTTCCATTATAGTTTCGTTATCTCCTATACCCCTTGAAGGATTTTCAAGAAACTTGCCTCAAATGTTAACCACGTTGAGACAATGTGCAGAACATGTGTGGCAGTCATGTCGGCTCAAGGTCAAGGTCACATTTGAAGGCCAAGTGATTTAATCTTCAATTTCCATTACATTTCGTGTCCGCTCCATATCTTCTAAACCATTTGAAGGATTTTCATAAAGCTTGAGCCAAATATTGACCAAATTAAGACAATGTGCAGAACATATGTGGCAGTCATGTCGGCTCAAGTTCAAGGTCACATTTGAAGGTCAAGTGTTTAAACCTTCAGTTGCCATTACAGTTTTGTGTACGCTCCATATCTTCTAAACCCTTTGAAGGATTTTCATAAAACTTGAGTCAAATGTTAAATGAATTGAGACGATGTGCAGAACTCATGCGGCAGTCATGTTGGCTCAAGGTCAAGGTCACGTTTGAAGGTCAAGTGTTCTAACCTTTAATTTCCGTTACATTTTCGTGTCCACTCCATATCTTCTAAAGCCTTTGAAGGATTTTCATAAAAGTTTAGTTAAATGTTAGCTAAATTGAGTCGATGTGCAGAACACATGTGCCAGTCATGTCGGCTCAAGGCCAAGGTCACATTTGAAGATCAAGTGTTCTTACCTTCAATTTCCATTATAGTTTCGTTATCTCCTATACCCCTTGAGGGATTTTCAAGAAACTTGCCTCAAATGTAAACCACGTTGAGACAATGTGCAGAACATATGTGGCAGTCATGTCGGCTCAAGGTCAAGGTCACATTTGAAGGCCAAGTGATTTAATCTTCAATTTCCATTGCATTTCGTGTCCGCTCCATATCTTCTAAACCATTTGAAGGATTTTCATAAAACTTTAGTCAAATATTAACCAAATTGAGATGATGTGCAGAACACATGTGGCAGTCATGTCGGCTCAAGGTCAAGGTCACATTTGAAAGTCGTGTTCTTACTTTCAGTTTCCATTATATTTGTTTCCGCGTCCTATTTTCTTAACAACTGGAAGGTTGAATGTCAACCACGTTAAAACCCAGGTCAATGTCTTAATTTAGGGTGGCGGCGGTGGGGGATATAGCTGTCCTTTGGACTGCCTTGTTCAAATTAAAAATAGCCTATGAGTTAAAAGGTTAACCATTAGTGTGGATAGAGATTATTCTCGTATATCAGGATCTAAACTGGTTGATTCAGTGTTTGAAAAGAAATGAAAGAATGCCTGAATCTGAACTAGAAAACTTAAAAAATTAGTCAGCTCGCTTAGGAATAACCTTTTCCTTCATATACATGCCTTTTCACGCATTTGCAAACAGAGAAAATCCAAATCAGACTGCTCCTACAGGAGCCGTCTGGTAAGGGTCGGCTCTGTGAAAATATGATAGATCTGACTGTACACTTTCTACCAATGCCAATGTGAACATTAAAAAAATATGTCATTATAAAAAATCAGCCAATAAATGTACATGATGCTCTTATTTCTAACATGAATAAATGTATTCAAGACGGAAAGAGTTAATTGCGACATAAAATCTAGTCAAAGCTTTTAACAAATAGTGTGGACACAGTTATATTTTTAGGATCTAGGCTGTTGGAGATTAGATTCTATTCAACACACAGCTAAAACTCGATACTGCGAAATGTTTAGTAATGAAGAGTTTATGTCTTTATAGGTAGGTGGCTGCTTAATGCAGGGTTAAAGTCTTGCAAAAAGCTCCTAGAGAAGTTCTTTGCACGACTTTCACCCTGCATTAAGCTGCCTCCTGTGCAAAATATCAACAATGGTAGGTATTTGAGTGTTCGATTAATCGCGTTTTCACTTTGCATATATTAATACACAGTAAACTCCCTTACAAAGGCCACTAAAATAAATATATTTTTTCTCTGCTTGTTTAAACTTTTAACTCTTTCCTCCATAGGCTATTTTTAGACCCAACCTCTTTGAATAAATCTATCCAAAAGGAGCATTTCATAGAGAAAAGAAAAATGTTAGAACTGTGTAGTATTGAAACCATAGTGATAAATAGAGCATTTACTCCTCAGGAGCAAATGCTCTATTTATCACAATGGTTTCAAAGAGTGACTTTTACAGAGGTGTAGAAAGGCGTATTTATGGAGGAAAGGGTTGACATCATCAATACTAAATTATTACAATCATTATTACACTAAGATGGCACTAAGGTGACATGTGCAAGAAAGTTTAAGTAATTTCCACGACTAAATTTTGTTTTGAGGACAATTTTATTTTATCTTTTCAAAGCGAATTTTCGTTTGCACGAGATATTTTTTAAGTCATGCGCACGACTTAAATTCGTTTCGACGATATACTTATTTTTATCTCGTGAAAACGAATACAGGGTGGAAGTCGTGTAGAAAGCTCTCAGATGAGCTTTCTACATTCAGAACTTGACTCCAACGGAGGGCTGTGATTGGCCGATTATGTCGCGCGCACAAGTTATTAAGTCGTACACACGAGATAATACGTGTTTTTGATTGGATGATTATGTCGTGCGCACGAATTAATTTCGTTTTGACGAGATAAAAAAAATGCCGTCAAAACGAAATTAAGTCGTGCGCACGACTTAAAAAATATCTCACATTGAGTTTGGGGAAAGTGACGTATATATTATACATTAAATTAGCTGAAAATGTAGTTTTCAACAGTAAGCATACTGATTTTATTTTTAAAATAAACGTGTGTCTATTTACCGAGTCACAAGATATGTGTCGTGTCCAATTTAACAGCACGTGTACTCAAGTAGCTTTGATCAATGGGTGGCAGTGTGTCTGATCCACTCACTCATTATAAAATCCAGACTGTACACGATTAAGTGCCAATAATAGGGTAACTAAATCTAACCATTTACACATGAATATTCAAGACAGAAGTAATGACATCATGAATATTAATCAAATCAATTGCTTTTATAAAGCATGGCCACATGACGTTTTGGCCATGGCAGAAACTTCAGAATTATATCTATACTGTATCACAAGCAAACAGAGCAGGCCCTGATTAGACGTTTCCTATAGAAGCCGTCTGATCTGGGTCTACTCTGTTTGCAAAAGTGTAGAAATGCCTATTTATGGAGTGAATGGTTAATATGAGTGTATTGTTTGTGTTAACAGCCTGATTTTATATGGGATAATGTGTCTCCCGTCTTGCCCACTGACTCAATAATATAAAAAATGTACATGTACACTCTTTTAGTGTCTGAAATGGCGACAGTCTATTATAATCTACATAACGCTAACAGTTCACATGATTCAGTGCGTCTAATGGATTCGTTAAAATCCAGGCTGTTGCATTCGTTTTAGTACTTGAAATGGCGATAGCTTATAAACGGGACTGCGTTGTACGCATGTGGCGTGTGTTTTTGTGCATCCTGTATTAATTTCTGATGCTTTGTGCTTCCTTTAAACCACAGCTTGTGGTTTTAAATATATGCATGTGTATATAAATACATGTATAATTACCGGTATTTGCAGTAGTGTGTATACATGTTACTTTACTTGTTGATATACACGTGTCTGTAGAATGCAAGGCAATACATAGTCCCCCACCGGAGCCCCCAAACAAGTTAATGAGATTTCTTTTTCATTTTGCCTAACAGACATTGTCTAGACAAAAAAAGAAGAAAGGCGAAATCACTCCGACAATAATTGTGATGTCCCGAGTTATGGACTTTGCTGACATCAGTTCCTCTCACTGTACAAATGAGTTTTGTTTCAAAAGTCATAAAAAGTTATTGGGAAGACAAGAAAATATGAAAAAGGGGAATAACTGCAAAACTACAAATGCTAGAGTTATGGAACTTGTGCACAACACGTTCTCCCATCATGCTTTTTTTTCAATTATGAGATTTCAATTAAGTCACTTTGTGACGATTCTAAAGAGTGGTCACAACATAGGGTTTGATTGAGGCATAACGGTTTTAGTTCTCGAAATATACCTTATCTGGGGATCTGCAAACAAGCCTCTTATGTTTGATTTTTCCCTCCCTGTACTATAACAACTCCCTCTGAACAACACATACAATCTTCGTATCCCAAAGGATGTCGTTGTAGAGAGGGAGCACTGTACTACAACGTTAGTGAATAAAATAAGACCACCTATGCTGATATGAATAATACATGTACAAACGGTGTACCAGTTTTCAGGAACCACGTTCGTTAGCGAGTTAATACTTGACCATTTACCCTTAACCCTTTACCTCATATTGTATTGTGGTATTATAGGGGTTTATATGACAACCGACCACACCATAGTTCGATATGCCAATTTATTTGTAAATGGGGAAGTATAAGAAAGGCTGTGCAATAAATGGAAATGCACATTATAAATTGTTAAGCAACATCACTTTGCAGAAGGTATACATAATTATAAACTATCCGTAACGCTATTACATTATCATACTAGTAACATGACTAGTTATACGTGTACAGATTTACTTGATATTCATGTTATACAAATAATTAATAAATTAACATACACATTTACTACAAAAAATGGAAGATAAAATGAATATTTAAAATAGTTATACATTATAACAAATATTCACATTTCTTACCTAAACTGTGGGTCTAGAACCTGACAAAATGGTTGAAACTTCTTAGAAACGTGAAAAGTGACTTTCTTCAAAGAATTAGCAAACAAAGTGAGCAAGACCAAGAGCGGGAAAAGAAGTGATCAAGCCGTTGGACGCTATAATTAGAAAATATATAAGTTCTCATTGGTTATTTAGTTTAGTGGTGTGCACTGAAGTATGAAAACTGACCAGGTAATGTGTATGTGATAAGATATATCTGTTTAGCAGATTAAATGCATCTGTACTGAACAGAACAGAACTCATATAATTGTTACGCTTTTCACAACATTTATTCACTATACTACATACTCTCCCCACCCCTGAAATGACGTCCTCGTCATTCAAAGAATAGATAAGCTGATAAAAGCAATACAGCTTATGCATACAAAAATATTAAATTTACTTCTATTCAAAAGTGCTTCAAGAACTGTCATAATCACAATTATTGGGGCATTCAAGTTTAAAATAATGACATGTATCAGATCACAATTTATTTGCAATATACATATATAAAGATTATTTCTTTTTCTGCAATCTGAAAACAAAGTCACCAACAGACATCTATTTTGGAGGCCTTTTTATTCTCTTAGACTTCCTAGGTGTATTTGCAACAGGGTTAAAACTATTTACACTCACATCAGTGTCTGCAGAATTTTTTTATCAGAATTTATACTTTGGTGTGGAACAGTTGAGCAATTTTCACTTGTTTGAAGATTTTCACCACCAGTAGAAAATTCAGAAGGTAAAATATCATTATTCACACCAACAAGGTCTGAATTAACACTAACAGTATCCAATCTACTAGGAGCAATGTCTGGTCTACTAACAGCAATATCTGACTTACTACTAGCTATGTCTGACCTACTACTCGCAGTGTCTGACTTACTACCAACAGTGTCTGACTTACTACCGGGACTTACTGACAGGTTGGTCATATCTTGAGATAAATCAAGATCCTGAGTTTCAGTCTCAGAATTATGGACAGAATTAACTGACTGGTTAACAGAAAGTACGTCACTATCTGTCAAAATTTCTAAAACAACTGACTTTATACTATCCTGAGAGATATGTGTACCATTTCTTTCAAGATCAAAACTTCTCTGATAGCCTGAGCTGCTCAGATTAACCTCAACAGAATCATTCAGATCTACCAGCACAGAGTCGTCACCCTGAGGTTGATTTACCACATGAATGGAAGATTCAGTAGCATCATCTGCATGTGCAATACTCTCGACAAGATTATGGCAAGAGGTGTCTATTAACTGTTCAGAAACAAATGATTTAGTGTCAGACTTCCGACTGTCGGCACCTTCGATATGCTTGCTAGGACATACCGCCTTCACTCTATGCCTGCGAACCGTATCTGGTTCTTTGATTTTGGAGGAGACGGGGCAACTTGAAACAATGATCCCACAGGTAACAGCAAGTTCCTATGCAATCTACGCAGGCTACCTTCGCCATTCTCCGGTCTTACATAATATACTGGGGTGTCTGTATTAACTTGTTTAACAACTATATAAATAGCACTGTCCCATTTATCAACAAGTTTATGTCTTCCTTAAAAAGCCAAAGTTTTTACTAACACTATGTCTCCAGGTTTTAAAACATTTCTTCTAATTTTAATATCGTAATTCCTTTTCTGTGCTTTTTGTGCCCTTTCAACGCATTTTTGAGCTGTTTCTCTAGCAAATTCTTTCCTTAATAAATTGTGTTTCTTTGTTTCTGTCTTTAATCCCAAATTCCAAATCTCCTGGTAAAGTACCAATTCTGCCACCAAACATTAATTAAAAGGGTGAAAAACCTGTAGGATTGTGCTTTGTACAATTATATGTACAAATTGTATAATTATATATAGACAAGATTACCAATGTATTTTTCTAATCTGCTTTCTTGTCTGGATTTAATGTGCCAATCATATTTATCAAGGTTCTGTTAATCCTTTCACACATTCCATTTCCCATAGGATGATAGGGAGTTGTCCTTGTTTTAAAAACAGAATTTATTTTACACATTTCCTGAATGATTTTACTTTCAAAGTTTGCTCCTTGATCGGAGTACAATTTTTCTGGGTATCCAAAGTCATTGAAGAAAGAAATAAGAGCATCTGCTGTAGTTTTTGCTGTTTGGTTACGTGTAGGAATTGCATGAGCATATCTGGTAAAATGGCCAGTAATTACCAAAACATTCTCAATTCCACCTTTTGATCTATCCAGAGTACGAAAATCTATACAAACAAGTTCAAAAGGATGAGTTGAAACTATATTCATCAAAGGAGCTCTGTCATTTGGAGTTTGTTTGAAACGAATACACCAGTGGCTACGTTCAAAATGTTTATGAATGTCATTTGTCATACCCTGCCAGAAAACCCTATCTTGAATGAGAGAAACTGTTCTCTCCTTACCTTGGTGAGCAAGGGCATCATGAAAAGACATTAAAACCCTATTTACAAATGTTCTGGGTAAAACCAACTGCTACCTGGGCTCATTATTTACAAGAATATTTCTATATAAGACCCCTCTTTGCAAACAAAGTTTATCTTGATTTCTAAAGAATTCAGCATGTTTTTTAAAATATGAAAAAATCATTTTTAGTACAAGCGCGTCTATTTGACAGTAACTGAATCAAAAAAAAGTAAAATTGGGTCATCACGTTGTGCTTTTCTCCAGTCGCTAGGTGACATAGAGGACATATGACTCCTGCAGAGAAAGGCTATCACAAACTGAAGGTTCAAATACACCAGATTATATTGTTACTGTTTGCATTGGTTTACACAGTCCTCTTATAGTGGAAGAATTCATCGTTTCAAAGTTTTGAAAACGAGATAAACCATCTGCATGTGCATTACTTTTACCTAGCCGATAAACAATATAGAAATCATCAGCTGAAAGAGCTGCAAGTCAACGATGACCATTTGCGTTCAATTTAGCTGAAGACAAGATGTATGTAAAACGGTTATTGTCAGTAAAAACAGTAAAATGTTGTCCATAAAGAAAATCTGATTTTTTCAGTAACAGCCCATTTTAATGCCAAAACTTCTAACCTAAATGCTGAATAGTTTTTCTCTGACTTGCTCAGTACACGACTAACATAACTAATGACCCTTTTAACGGCATTCTGTTCTTGATACAGTATAGCTCCTAATCCAACAGCAGATGCGTCTGTTTCGAGTTCAAAGGGTTTTGAAAAATCTGCAAAACCAAGAATAGGGGCTGAAACTAAGGCATTTTTAATACAACTGAATGATTTACACACCTAGACAGCAAAACACTTATACACCACCACCACAAGACACATTTGGCGCCCAACGTGGGACTGTGACTGTATGAGCTCCGAGTTCGATTCCCAGTCGTTCTCATACCCATAGAAATTCCGGACGAATTTCAACTTGCCGGCGGAGTATGTCACAGTGTGTAGGTTTATCATCACTTGTACGGCCTTGCTGCACAAGCGCGCTTTTATGGCGACGTGGTAGAGTGCATGACTGCGAACCTGGCGACCCGGGTTCGATCCCGGGTCTGAGCGGGTATGTTTCTTTATAAGAACACCCGGTTACATTTGTAAACCTGGGGTCGTGAGTTCGATTCTCACTGGGGCTCCATTGTTGTATTGTGGTATTATGGGAGTTTATATGACAACCGACCACAACGTAGTTCGATATCCCAATTTATTTGGAAACGGGGAAGTATAAGAAAGGCTCTACAATAAATGGAAATGCACATTATAAATGGTTAAGCAACATCACTTTGCAGAAGGTATACATAATTATAAATTATCCGTAGCACTATTATATTATCAAACTAGTAACAGGAATAGTTATATTTATACAGATATACTTGATATGCTTGTTATACAAATAATTAATAAATTAACATACACATTTACTACAAAAAAATGGAAGATAAAATGAATATTTAAAATAGTTATACATTATAACAAACATTCACATTTCTTACCTAAACTGTGGGTCTAGAACCTGGCAAAATGGCTGAAACTTCTTTGAAACGTGAAAAGTGACTTTCTCCAAAGACTTAGCGAACAAAGTGAACAAGACCAAGAAAGAGCGGAAAAGAAGTGGTCAAGCCGTTGGACGCTATAATTAGAAAATATACAAGTTCTCATTGGTTATTTAGTTTAGTGGTGTGCATTGAAGTATGAAAACTGACCAGGTAATGTGTATGTGATAAGATATATCTGTTTAGCAGATTAAAAGCATCTGTACTGAACAGAACATAACTCATATAAATGCTATGCTTTTCACAACATTTATTCTCTATACTGCACTCATAAAACGTTTTTCAAGCTTTTGCAAACATGTAATTACATGTATTTCTTACGCAAATATTCATGAGGCCATGTACATGGGTACAAGAAGTTCGAAGTCCTCTAAAATGAACAAAACAATGGCAAAGTTCAATATCTTAAGAATAACAATACACCATATTTAGATCTAGCCTACTACACACTTTTTCCCGTTTCATAGGAATTAGTTGGGCCTAATACACATTTGGTTAACCCTTTCCTTCATAAAAACGCCTTTTCTCGCATCTGCAAACAGAGTAGACCCAGATCAGACGCGTCCTATAGTAACCGTCTGATCAGGGTCTGCTCTGTTTGCTATATTGAAGTTAATAGATTTGTTTCTTTAGTTTCTAAAATTGCTACATTGTTCATATTCCATATTTTATTATAATTATTTTGTCCAGGAATGTTCAGTAGGTAGGACCTATTGGAATTTGGAATAAACATAGAACAGGGAAAGGTTTAAACATGTGGACAATGCTTGGCACAAAACAAGTGTAACTAACGTTACAGGGTAAGTATGACAAAACAGTGACGAGCTTTGCAAACAATTCGACACACTGATCGTGAATTTGGAAAGATATGAAACAGGAAGAAAACTTTGTTTGAAGAATTAAAGAAGAGGACAATTTTGATTTTTTATAGATGTTAAAGAATGTAAGAGTCGCCAGAGACATATACTCTGGAGTCACATACCAAAGTCTCTCTGTTAAAACCCTAGCACCCACACGATTTCATCAAAACTTCATAGTCATAAGATTTTGGTCAATTTAGCTTATTGACAAATTCGGTTTTGTATTTCTAGAATTGTATTCTTTGGACTGGTCAAATATAGCATAGATTATCTTGTTATTTTTTAACACTCTATAGCACCAATAATTCACAAACTTGGTAGTCACACGTGTATACATGGCCATGCAAACCAGAGCAGTATGTCTAGAGTTGTGTGTCACTGACTTATCAGAAACACTGGCATATCTTATCATGTTGACACATTAATAAGCATATTTATTTCACAAATTCTTATCATATTAAAAATTAATAGGTATGACCTTACAGGGCCGTACCCGGAAAATTCTGACTGGGTATGCCCAGTTTGGGAGGGTACGGGAGGGGTGTCCCCTCCCATTAGCCGAAATATTTTTGGTATGCCGCATTGAATGGTGCATTTTCCCGCTATCTGAATCACTCTATCAAGATAAATATAGGATAGCGGCTCCTTACACCTGGGTTTCAGTGTATAGACCTAAATAAATATGTAGTGTATTTGCAACACATGTTGAAAAAGAGCTTAATTGGGTGAGGGAAATAAAAACACTCCTATTGAATCATTAACATTGTTTTATTGGTTTTAGTAGATACAACGACCACTAAATTACATCAATTATTTTGTGTTAAATAAAAACAGAACGCTCCTATGGGAGCGTTCTGTTTTACTTTCACCTTGATTTAAGCAGCCACCTGTTCTAAATACTAACTAATTAACACAATTTAGTGATCGTTATAGAGAGATTTCACTGTATATAGATCTAAAATATTACTAAAAAATTGTTTTGGCAATTTTAGGGGGCGTACGCCTGCTCCGCCCTTCTAAATCCGCGCATGTTGACTATAGTAAATTGTTTTTCTTTAGAGATCACGTGACATAGAGTTTGGTCGGCAGACTGTCAATCGTGAATTTACCAAGTACGCATGCCCAACTTATTCAGTTCAAAATAACATAACCGCTCCCATAACCTGAACAAAAAAATGGAATACATGTATATTTTTCTTAAATCTTACCGAAACGAGTATCGAGCATAGTCAATGAACTTTTCGGAAAAAATATGTTACTCTGACAGAATCAAGGGTGTGTATGGCCTTTGGGTCATTCCATCTTAATAGGTTCTTGCGGAACGCGTGACATTTTTCGTTAAACATTAGTGTTTAAATTTATAATTTTATTATCAATATGCATATAATGCGCAGTGGCGCAATAGGTAGCGCGGAGGACTACTATTCAAAGTGGGTCGCTAATCTTCACAAATGAGTTAATAGTGCCAGTTCGAGCACTGCACTATGCATATATTTTTGTTGATCAATATTTTGCTGCTTTTATGTGAAAGCATTGATAAACATCTTGGATATAAATGCCTTTAGATCTGACATGTCGTGACCCGTAGATTGGGGTAATACCACTTTTGTATTAGGTGAGCTCAGCATTTTGCCGACTATTTCAACATATCCTATTTTATTTAATCACTATAAGCAATCGGACTTATCACCCGGCGTCGGCGTTGGTTTTTGGTTAAAGTTTTGGGGTAAGTGTTGAAACGGACTAATACTACATGAAATATTTGCCCAAGAAAGCTGATATTTGGAATGGCGGTTCCCTGTGTGTTGAACATTGATGTAGTGTAGTTAAAATTTAAAATAAAATTGAATTTTAGTCAAAGTTCAACCTGTTTTGGACTTCGCTTTTGGGGGGGTAAGTGTTAAGACAACACAACATGAAATACTTGCCATAGGTAGATGGTATTTGGAATGGAGGTTGCCAGTAGATTTAACATTGATGTAGTTCAGTTAAAATAGAAAAAAATATTTCGGACTTCCGATGTATATGTACATGTCAGAGTGAGTGGGTTGAGTATGAGATCGTTGTGTGCGTGCGAAACTCGATATTTATGACGTGACATGAGACTAACTTTGCACTCTTCGTTTAAACGCCTTTTTCACTTTGGCTCTGTCTTTCGTCTAGCTCACATCGCTTACTCTAGAAAACTACGTTATATTTGCTACGGTAACTTTGCTCGACCAGCTGGTAGGCTTATTATTTGTTTTGGTCAGACTTACTTATCTCTCTAAAAGTAATTGTTAAGATAATACATATTCAATATACTGTGTTAAGTCTACTAGATATAATAGATATTACAGAATGTACAGTGAAAACTTGATACTACGAACACTCATATACATTCTATTATTGATCTTTAACACATGTGGAAGCTTAGTGCAGAGAAAAAGTCATACAGAAAGCTCCTATAGGAGCTTTCTTCTTGACTTTCATCCTGCATCAAGCAACTACCTGCCTACAAGGACAAACATTCTTCATTACTAAAATTCCTTAGTATCAAGTTGTTACTGTTGTTACAATAGTTTTGCACTAAGTCCTTGGTGTTGTATATCACTGTAATGAGGTCCAGGTCACAGTTTATTTTCTTCAATTACTACAGATGATGTATACCTTGACCAGACTCTGCATTTTTAGTCTCTTGACATTCCTGCTCTAGACTATTCCCACAATATTTCAGTAACCCATTGTACGTCCTATCTTTTCATTCATCATACCTTTCCCTATTACTCCAAAAGTACTTGACCTAGAGACATGTGAAAAGCCTTCAAATGTTGTTACTTAGTTTTAGTAGTTTTAGAAGATATGCTCAAGCTTCCTCTCTGCTTTATTACAGGCATATTTTGCTGTAGAAGTGACTACTTTAAAGCTCTGGTCAAAGACCACTTTGGAGAATAATGGTCAAGCGATGAAGATTTGCCCATTATTCCTGTACGAAACATTGATGTAGACACATTCATACCTGTGAGGTAAGAAGCGTGTTAACCCATTACTTCATAAATATTCATGTAAGAAGTAATGACATCATGAATATTAATTAGATTAATTGTTATAACAGCCTGATCAACATTGATAAATACTTCTCATAAATAGTTGTACTGTACATGTAACCCTAGACTGTATAATTTGTATATACAATGTATTTGCAGACCCATTTTATTATAGGAATATATAATTTTCACCAAAGCATTAGTGTTATACTTCAGATAGTTATCTGAAAAGTGGAACCTGTAAATTGTTTACAATAACCAGATAAATGTGTTAGCATGAATTTTGTCATGATACTGCTTTAAACTGCCACTAGTTAATGAATTGCATGGTACCACTTATCTAAAAATAGAAAATTATATTCGGATGAATGTGGCCCATTAATGTGCAAGGACATAGAATATCACCGAACATCACTGATTTTTCTGGAAGAACAGGATATCTATTTTTAAAAAGTTTACAAGAATCTTTTGAAAAAAAAAACTCGCGTAATTTATATTATGTGATGGTAGTATATGGCACTAATAGGTCATTTTGACGCGATAAGATAATTATAAGGTTTCATGAAAAGGTTCCACTTTCCACTTATTAGATAAGTGTGTGAAATATTAACTGTGAACTTTTCACGAAGGCTAAGTGGTAAGTGGTGTCAGAAATATATCACTATAAGATACACATCAAATTCTTTACTGATAAATACATTAATGAGTAGTGTTGCACTTTTAATTACCACTCATGAACATACTCAATTAAACGAGGCTGCAATTTTATGCCCCGCAAAGTGCTGGCATGTAGGGTTGCTATTGTCCGTCCGTCCGTCTGTATGTCCGTACGGCCGTACACATATCTAGAAGAATGGTCCGGGCTCTTTCTTGGAGTCGTTTAGGAGTTGTGGTCCTTTATTTCCAAAATGACTTTAAGATATCTTGCCCGGGCTCTTTCTTGGAAAGTATTTGTCCAATCCGGACCAAACTTTACTCACATGTTCGAGGCAATTATATCTCGGTCAAGTTCTATAGCCAGTCCTGTAAATTACTTGAGTTGCGGCCCTTTAATTGCGAAAGTATCTTATCCGGACTCTTAAATTTCGCGGAGAGTATTTTTCCAAATCAAACTTTACACACATGTTTGTGGCTATAATATCCTGGCCAAGTGCAATCGCCATGTAAATCGATTCAGTCGCTTAAGATGTGTGGCCTTTTATTTGCAAAAAGGACTTTAAAATATATTGTCCGGACTCTTTCTTGGGAAGTATTTTTCCGATCCTGACCAAACTTTACACACGTGTTTGTGGCTATTATATCTTGGTCAAGTTTGTTAGCCATTTAAATCGATTCAGTCGTTTAGGAGTTGAAACCCTTTATTTGCAAAAATGGCATAAATCGCTTCAGTTGTTGCATACATGATTATGACGCTTACTTTCTGTGACAAAAAATCTTAAATGGGGGACATCAGTGTCCTGTGGACACATTTCTGGTCTCTTTTAGCATTGCTACTTTTGCTTTCAAAGGATATCCCATTTACAGTATATATTAATGGCATGTGTGATATGTTGCATGTATGTACGCTATATAGTTTAATACAGCGGCGAATCTTTGATATCAAACACATGAAAAGTTTGTCTTCTCCAGCTTTTTCGGTCGGTTTTCTTGCCATAAACTTCATTTCAGCATATAAACAAATGCTCTATGTAACTTTCAGACATTTATAAAAAAAAACTCATGTCGACGCCTGTCTACGCCTTTGCAAACAGAGTAGACCCAGGTCAGACGGCTCCTGTAGGAGCCGTCTGATCTGGGTATGCTCTGTTAACAAAAGAAATAATATAGATCAGACAAGTTTCTGCTTCGGTAAAAAATCCATTTGGTAATACACATTCCATTTAAAAAATATATTAATATTCATAACGTCATTATTTCTAACACGATTATTCATGTAGTAAAGGGTTAGCCCTTTCAGTGTCAGCATTGTCGACTGCTGGACACATTGTTGTCTGCTACAATGTTTAGAGTGGGCGTTACTTGAATTGCCTTGAACACAGTTGAACAGTATCAAACAATTTGGATTCTGTGACACTTAAGGGATTAATGTCTATAAAAAATGCAAAATTGTCTTATTCTGTTTTGTCTCATTATCCTCTCGGCTTCTGATCAGGATCCAAACTGTTAGACATTCTTATTATGTTCTTGAAAAGAAATTTAAAAAAGGACACTTCATGTTGAAGCCTGAAGCAGACTATAATCTAAACCGAAGAAAATTATTGTTTTTCGAATGGGGTTTCATTTTTTTCTGGCCTCTGTGTGTGTGTGCGTGTGCGCGTGTGCGCGCGCGCGCGCGTGCGTGTGTGCGTGTGTGCGTGTGTGCGTGTGTGCGTGTGTGCGTGTGTGCGTGTGTGCGTGTGTGTGTGTGTGTGTGTGTGTGTGTGTGTGTGTGTGTGTGTGTGTGTGTGTGCGTGCGTGCGTGCGTGCGTGCGTGCGTGCGTGCGTGCGTGCGTGCGTGCGTGCGTGCGTGCGTGCGTGCGTGCGTGCGTGCGTGCGTGCGTGCGTGCGTGTGTGTGTAAAGGCAAAACGCGCTCCTGCGATTTATAACACTAAATCGACACAACAATTATTTTTTTTTACTTTTTAGACAATCTAGACCCACGAAATGCCCCCTGTGATTTATAGTAAAGATTGCTTTTCAGCCTCCTAAGGCACATTGGAGATGCATATGCGACCACCTTAAGACAGGTTGTTGACGATCGTACGACAAGTCACTGGTATTCGTACGAATGTTCCACAATCACTTCCGACCTATTGTGTGGTCACGTGGTATATGCCTAGTCGCGGGTAATCTTTAGGCAGTCCCTGGTGATCGCACGACAGTCGTAGTTAATTTACAAAGGTCGCTGACAGTCGTACGATTGTAGCAAAGATCAAGAAACGCTGCATAATTGTCGGACGAGTTAACTTAATTCAATTTGAGTTCTTTAGGATAAATTGTAGAAATCAGAGCATCAAAGAAAGGGTTATCTAAGTTAAAAATATCATCCAAATATCGACAAGTTTCATTGAAGGCTTTTATAACATCTCTTGTGATTGAGGATTCAAACGCACCATGAAATCTCTCTCATGGCTGTACAAAAACGAATCTGCGACAGGTGGTGCACAATTCGTACCCATAGGAATACCAATTACCTGACGGTATATAGCATTCCCATAACGTACAAATATGTTATCCAAAAGAAAGGTTAGTGATTCCCTCTTAAATACCACATGTGACCAGTTCGATCGTAAGGAGATTGTTGTGCATGATCAACGACTGAAATTGGTTGCACGACTAGAAACGATTACCAACGATTACTGAAGACCACCCACGATTATCAGTGACTTTTCGTGCGACGTTCCTAAGAATATCGGCGACAAGAGGACGCATGAAATCGTAAACAGGTCATAAGTGGTCGTAGGCCTAGTAGGACTGGGTCCTGAGGTTGTGTATGATGAACAACCTCTATACGACTGAAATGCGACAGAAATTGGTCGCACGACTGGAAACGATTACCAACGATTAATGAAGACCACCGGCGATTACCGCTGACTTGTCGTGCGACCTTCTTGTCGCCGATATTCGAACGAAGGTCGCACACCAAGTCGTTGTACACAGGTTATTCATGCACAACAGCCTCCTCAGGGCCCAGTCCCAGTAGACTTACGACCATTTCAGACCTGTTTACTTTTGCTTTCGACCCCAAGTCGCCGATATTCGTACGAATGTCGCACGACAGGTCACTGATAACCCCCGGTGGTTTTCGATAATCGTTCGTTATCGTTTCTAGTCGTGCGACCGTTTTCAGTCGTAGAGAGGGCTCCTTATGATCGAACTGATCGCCGGTGGTCTTTATACGAGGTTTTAGGTAATCGTGCGTTTGTTGTACGAATGTCTCCAACAATCTTTAACTGGTTGTTGGTGATCTTCCCTACGATCGTACGACTGTCAACGACGTTTCTACAATTAGATACGACTGTCGTGCGATCACCAGCGACTGCCTAAAGATTACCCGCGACTAGGCATAGACCACGTGACCATACAACAGGTCGGAAGTGGTTATGGAACATTCTCTTATGTGACTACGAAGCTTTTTTTTTTAATTTAGTCGCCAATAATCGCAGAAAATCGCCGGTTTCAGAGTTCGCCAGTTGTTTTTAACGATCGCAAGCGCTAGTGGGACTGTAGCCTTAGAAGTTTGGTTTCAAGTTTTGTTTTTACCTAACAGGTTAAAATATGAAATTATCCGTGACTTGGAGAAACTGGCTGAGATGTAGACCGAAAAAGATATGTAAGCTCCTGTGTCTGTTGATCGTGCTTGTCTTTCTGTGCATAACGACGATTACAATGCAAACGATTGGACGACGATGTTCTAATACCAACACAGTCAAAACAATACAGATGGTTGTGAGTATATTCTTACAGTCAAAACAGCGCATATAGCGGTGGGTACGTTCTTAAAGCAACATAGTCAAAACAGTACAGATAGTGATGGGTATATTCTTAAAGTAACAGAGTCAAAACAGCACAGATAGCGGCGAGTGTGTTCTTAAATTAACACAGTCAAAACCGTACAGATGGTAGCGAGTATGGTCTTAAAGTAACACAGTCAAAACAGTACAGATGGTAGCGAGTATGGTCTTAAAGTAACACAGTCAAAACAGCACAGGTAGTGGTGAGTCTGTTCTTAAAGTAACACAGTCAAGACAGTACATAGAGTGGTATGTTCTTAAAGTAACACAGTCAAAACGGTACAGATGTTGGTAAGAATGATCTTATATCGACTCCGTCAAGACAATACATTTAGTGGTAAGAATGTTCTTATATCAACTCCGTCAAGACAATACATTTAGTGGTAAGAATGTTCTTATATCGACTCCGTCAAAACAATACACTTAGTGGTAAGAATAATCTTATATCAACTGGATCAAGACAGTATAGACAGATGCCAATATAACTAGACATGTAATAATGTATAACATTGATCGGCGGTAAGTTCGATATTATGGCTAATGCATTAAACAATCCTCTGAAACAATCATCAAAAAGGGTTTAATTCTAAGTCTTAACCCTTCACTTGCTATTCACGTCAATAAACGTACCTGTAAGTAGTGAAACCCAGATGAGACAGCTCCTGCAGGAGCTGTCTCATCAGGGTCTGCACTATTTACAAGTTGATTGTGCAACCAGTGCACTCCACAGCAGTGATTGCACAGCGAAGTACTTGTACACAGTGAAGATATATGTAATTATACAACAGGATATGGGTAAAGAAGCGGAAATGTATTTAAAATTCAGCAAGAGAAGAGTTAAAGGCAGTCGGTAGTTTAATGTAGTACGCATTATCTATCAACCACCTGCCTTCAAAGACATCGCTAAATCGAGCATTATTATTGCATTGTTGTTACATTACTACTTCATAACTTGTCAATTCAATGATAATAAACATCTTTTATAACAAGTTATCCTCAATGAGCACTCTTGTGGGTTTAACAATTTATTTTATGAATGCACATACATTCTTGTAAGACTGTCCATTGTAAATATAAACTTTATTTAATTATTATACAAAGTATATAGAATATGGAAATTTATTGGCATGGCAGACAGTAGATAGTTAGGTTTGTGATATGTATGCAAGAATCCAACGACGAACTGGTCAATTTTCTGATTGGATAAGACTGACCTAAAAGTTTCAGGACATCGAGTCTGTTGCGTACAACAGATATACTCATTACTGAAATATTTTTCTTATTTTCTAGTGTTCAATGTACCATGAAGGGAAAGTCTCCGGCGAACTTTGTAGTAGCTTGTGTGACACCGACCATTTCGCTTTCAATTACTGCGGACAAACTCTTAGCTCCGAAAAATCCGTGCTTGTTATGGATTGCAATGAGTGTAAGTTAGGAAAGGATGTTGATAAGGTTGTTATTAAAATAGGTATCAACATGACAAACTGGATAAACATTTCAAACAAAGTTATTGAAGAATCCCAATCAATGCATGAGACAATTAACAAGACAAAAGCCATTGTCTTACGTCAGTTTGTGGCTAATTTTGGGGATGACGGAGTCTCCGAAAATGATGTGCTAGCGATGTTTCTGGGAAGAGACTTGATTCAGTTTGTTAAAGAGACAACTAGCAATGGTAACTACGGCGCGTGGGTTAGGACGCTGCTTGCACTAGCTCTACAAAATGAGTACATTAAAATGGTCAGGTTGAAGAGTTATGGTTTCACACCAGAACTGTATGGTTTCTGTGGTCCAGCAATCTTTGTGGAGTATACGACACCACTCACTTTACTGGGCTACACGTTGCCTTTTAAAGCAATACCGTCTGAGCTTATAAACTATCGCTTTAATGTCAAGCCGTGGCCAGAGCGTGCACGGGTGGCCTTAGACCTGATACAAACTACACAGAAAATTGAAACTGCAAGTGGTGGTGTGGTAGAAATTTGTGATATGCATCCAAAGAACGCAGGTCTAAATAGCGATAATAAAGTTGTATTATTTGATCTGGATGCTGCTAGATACAGTAGGGTATTCACAAATAAAAGTTGCATAGTAGACAAAGAATGCGAGTATGCAACTTGCGAAGGATATTGCGACACTATGAGGGGAAAATGTTTAGAGAAGAGAAGAAACAATATACTTCAAGTAAGTGCATTGTAGTGACTAAATATTATAGAAATACAGTTGAACTTCGATATCTCGAGGTTTCAATGGACTATATAAATCAGTTCAAGATAACAGAAGTTCGAGTTATCTGATTTCTGATCTGGATAATTCCTTAAGTTAATAGCTTAACGCAGGTCTAAAGTAATGATGGCAGCTCTTGTAGGAACTTTCAGCATTACTTACTGCATTAAGTTGTTTCTAAATATGGATAGTTTTACATTTTAGAGCAATTCTGTATTCTAAGTGTTTAAAGGACTGAACTTTTAGTTCTAGTTATCCGGAAGTTCGAGTTATCCGAGTTCGAGATATCGAAGTTCAACTGTAACAATTTGGTTCATGTACTGAAAAAACTGGTTAACCCCTTCCCTATTCTGTTTTCGTTTAAAACTGGTTAACCCCTTCCCTATTCTGTTTTCATGTAAAACTGGTTAACCCCTTCCCTAGTCAGTTTTCATGTAAAACTGGTTAACCCCTTCCCTAGTCAGTTTTCGTGTAAAACTGGTTAACCCCTTCCCTAGTCAGTTTTCATGTAAAACTGGTTAACCCCTTCCCTAGTCAGTTTTCGTGTAAAACTGGTTAACCCCTTCCCTTGTCAGTATTCGTGTAAAACTGGTTAACCCCTTCCCTAGTCAGTTTTCATGTAAAACTGGTTAACCCCTTCCCTTGTCAGTTTTCGTGTAAAACTGGTTAACCCCTTCCCTAGTCAGTTTTCATGTAAAACTGGTTAACCCCTTCCCTAGTCAGTTTTCGTGTAAAACTGGTTAACCCCTTCCCTAGTCAGTTTTCGTGTAAAACTGGTTAACCCCTTCCCTAGTCAGTATTCGTGTAAAAATGTTTTACAACATGAACATTTATTACTGTAAAACCTCTCTATAACGGCCACTAAATTACATCAAGTATTTTGTGTTAAAGGCAGGTGGCAGCTTAAAGCAAGGTGAAAGTAAAACAGAACGCTCCTATAGGAGCGTTCTGTTTTACTTTCACCTTACTCTAAGCGGCCACCTGCCCTAAATACCAAATAATCAATACAATTTCATGGCCGTTATAGAGAGGATTTACTGTGGCTGAATTTTAATCATAAAAACATGTCAAGGGACTTGTTTGCTTTGACAAAAAATTAGAATCAGCTCTATATCATGTCAAAAGCAAACAGAGCAGACCCTGATCAAATGGTTCCTGTATATATGAGCCTCTGATCTGAGTCTACTATGGTTGCATAATGCTTGAAAAGGCATTTACTTGAGGGAAAGGGTTAAATGATTTTACAGCGGGTCTGTTAGATATACAAGCACTTTAAACTCTCATTGTCGATGAGCAATCTATTTGTTGCCGACATGGCTTGAGCCTTTATCTCTTCAACAGTCATGTTCAAAAATACATACATGTACATACTTACATGTACTATCAATTAGTTGATTTTTACAATGCCATCTAAACGAAGAAAATGTTTGTCATGCCAGAAACTGTAGAATCGGACCTATAATATTCCTCAGTCAAACAGAGCAGACCTTGATTAGACCATCAGGGGGGGGGGGGGGAGGAGTCTGAAGTAGGTCTACTCTGTTTGCAAATGGTAAAGTCTAACTTGCTTTTACTCAGACTAGTAACTCAACGTCTCGTCAGAGTCGAAACTGTTTGACACTCTGTTAATTGTTTTATTTTTCAATATTTCAAAAAAAGTTTTAAGTAGCGAAGCGTAAGTCATTATCAATTTGTCAGTGCCATCTTTTGTTTACATTTTTATAGTTGGAAGATAAAGTTGTATTTTCACCTATTACAGCGGCTTTGATTATGCTTTTAGAAATACATAAAGAATGGATATGTTAGGACCTTCACTAAAGCTTAAATATATCGGACTGAATAAAGCAATCAAGAAGGTAATTTTAATATTGATTAGGAGCCTTAATTGTTTTAAAAAGCGAAACATGCAGTAATGTTTATATATAAAGAATGGATATGTTAGGATCTGCAAGAAATCTTACAGCATTGAATTTTCATATGGAATGGCTCATCTTTGTTCAAGTATAGAATAGCATTGCTTTAGACGTTCATTACGCTGTACACTTGAACACATTGTCAAAAATAAAAAACGGAAGATTCGAACTGATGTGCAGTAAAACCTCTTTATAACGGCCGCTAAATTGTGTTAATTAGTTGGTATTTAGGGCAGGTGGCTACTTAAAGCAAGGTGAAAGTAAAACAGAACGCTCATATAGGAGCGTTCTGTTTTACTTTCACCTTGCTTTAAGCTGCCACCTGCCTTTGACATAAATACTTGATGTAATTTGGTGGCCGTTATAGAGAGGTTTTACTGTAGAAGTACTTTGTATGGTGTCTTGAAGTTCGAGATATTTAAGTTCAACTGTATATCTTATGCGAATTTTAATCTTTAGCCTGTTGAGCAAATTATATTTACAGAAATTTTCACCTACTACATTTTCAAAATTCAACCTATAATTGATTTGTCGACAAATATGCAATTAGGGTATCAAACAGTTTGGATCCTGATGAGATGCCGAGTTACTCAGCGTCTCATCTGGATCCAAACTGTTTGAGTAGGTACTCACCTATCCGCCCACATCAGGTTTAAGGTTAATCCTTTTATAATCCCATGTTTATAATGAACTCGTAAAACTCTTCCATCTTTCATGGTACCAGTAACTAACAGTAGATGAACAGAGTAATACTTCTTTTAACTATTTCCCCTTTTAATATTATGTAAGGAATAAAAACATCATGAATATTTATTAGCTGATTTGTTTATGGTGACGTGTGTACACGTGATAGTTTGGCTCGTGCAGAAACTGTAGAATCAGACCTTTATTATACAGTAAACAGACAGAGCAGGCCCTGATCAAACGGCTCCTATAGGATCCGTCTGATATACTCTGTTTGTTTATTGTATCAAGAAGTTATTTAAGTGAAGTAAATGGGTGATCTCTAATCTACTGAGCAATTAATATTCTCTACATTTATCAATATTCCCTTACAATTAATATTTCTCTCCAAAAATATCATCAACTTGTCAAACAATCTGAAGACTTGTTAGGGGCCGAGTTACTCGGCGTCTCATCTGGATCCTAACTGTTTGAAAGGACTATAACGGATTCGCCAGCAGAAGACTAAATGCTAAATATATCTAACTTCAAGCTAAGCAATCGAGAAGGTAATTTAGATATTGATAAGGAGCCTGAATTGTGTCAAAAAGCGAAACATGCAATAATGTTTATTGTTATTACACACACTCTATGTATTCCTTTACCTTGTAATGCAGATTTATTGCGTCTTTGTTAGTAGACCCAGATCAGATAACTCATATGTATTATATATTATAAATAAGATTCCTACTGCTTCCGTGCAATAAATGTTTCTTGCTTTTATTTTTTTTTATTCAATAAATGTAAAGATTCACGATGGGCGTAGAATATATTCATCAAGCGAAGGGTTTAATCCATTCCCTTATATGGACGCCTTCTGACACTTATGTAAGTTACTTTTTGAAACCATTATGATAAATAGAGCATTTTCCCAATAGGAGCAAATTCTCTATTCATCACAATGGTTTCAAAACAACACATTTTTTTCTTTCTAGTAAATGATCTTTTTCATAAGATTTATTCCCAGAGGTTGCATATAGCATATGAGGTAATGTATTAAACAAGCATATTGTCTTTTTCAGGCCACTTGTAGTCAGCTATTTTTACGGCTACCATGGGATTGGCGGAATGCTACGCTTCCCTCCTTGGTCAGTGAGGACAGAATTGAAGACAGCTCTTGAACATTGCGTCAGCCCTGGGGCATATTACAATACCCGGACAAACAAAGCAGGTCCAGATATCGCTGAACGTCTGAAACGAGTTCTGAGGAAAAGTTTAGAGACCTAATACAATGGAACATCTCAACGGTTACCATTCGCGCTATAACAACTACAGTTTACTGTACTTGATATGTGTGAAAATGTTGGTCTTTGAGACAGATTGATAGAATGAGAGTACTGCAGCCACAGGGGGGGGGGGGCATTTCGTGGATCTAGATGGTCTAAAAAGTCAAAAACATTAATTGGGTCGATTTAGTGTTATATTATACAGTTGTATACAAGGGGTCCAACTGTCCAACTAAATGAAGCCCGGTTTCAGACAGCCAAGATGAATTAACCGCTAATGTTTGGTTCGAGCGTGAAGCTGGGACA